>JACEFZ010026142.1:632500-732500 GCA_014155875.1 Cepaea nemoralis | reverse complement strand
TGGGGCTATCATGATATATTTAGTACTCATCAAGTTCTGGACAATGGTCATCCGCTTTACTTATATTGTTTAACAGATTCTGTGCCAGACAAAAAGTAAGTTTGTACCAAATAAACAGTAGGTTTCACCAAACAAAATTGGATGGCGAAAAATGGGAAGGAGGAGTGTGTCACAATTGTGACTTAAAAGTTGTTAATATGTGTTGTATTATATCAAAATAAAGGGGAATTGCTTAGCGAAAATTACTATATATATAAACCCATGGCAGATACGGGAAGTCGCATGAGACGATTAATCATCCCATGGCACTTAATCAGTTAAAGTTTCGGTATGAATGAATTGTCCAAGTCAGTATTGCATGAATGAATTGTCCAAGTCAGTATTGCATGAATGAATTGTCCAAGTCGGTATTGCATGAATGAATTGTCCAAATCGGTATTATATGAATGAATTGTCCAAGTCAGTATTGCATGAATGATTTGTCCAAATCGGTATTATATGAATGAATTGTCAAAGTCGGTGTTGCAAGAATGAATTGTCCAAATCAGTATTGCATGAATGAATTGTCCACGTCAGTATTGCATGAATGAATTGTCCAAATCAGTATTACATGAATGAATTGTCCAAGTCAGTATTGCATGAATGAATTATCCAAGTCGGTATTGCATGAATGAATTGTCCAAATCAGTATTACATGAATGTATTGTCCACGTCGGTATTGCATGAATGAAACTGTTCATGTGAGTTCATTGTGACGTAATAAGTGGCAAAGGAAATCAGATCCCAGACCATCTGCAAGTGGTCCACTTAACAACAGAAAAGGTGAAGGCCACCTCCACAGACTCAGCGCAACCCTGCGACCTGCAGAACGAGCGCATACTTGTCAGCGTCTGCATATCAACTGCAGTTTCCCGCCATCTCACCAGACTTTTGGTGTGGCGCGAGTCCGACGTCTTGTCTACATGACACACAAGTGGTGCTCGCCAAAGAGGGATTACTTGCTAAGTGACCCTCTCTGCGCTAGATCTGTACTTGGCCGTGGTCAAGTAGCTCTTCAGACTACAGGCACACGATAGTGTGGTCGCGTGGCGTTTCTCCGGCATTAGTCTGGGGGTTTGTTATCTCCAGCCTGGGCTTCTGTTCTGGCAGCAGATATGTGACCCAATTAGCGGTCATAAAATGGCGCTGGCACAAAGGGATGGAGAGAGAAGGGCGGATAATAAAATACAGCCGTAAGAGGTTAAGTGGTCAATATTGTGATGTAATAGTTTGGTTTCTGATTCTCCCTTTCTACCGTCATCATCACTACTCCCACGCCAAATTACAAGTCGTACTTCGTTACACGGAGTTTCGGCCAACGCCGGTTCGTAATTACAGATTGTTTCAAGAAGAGGTATTTTGGTTATAGCCGAAGTTTAGGATTCCCCTTTCTGTGCCTGTGTGATATATTGGGGGGTTTCCTATCAGACCCATGTTCTATGGTAGGGCAGTAGTGTGCACACTTACTCGTCGGCCAGGTGGTCATTTACTGTCATTTACACCTTGTGGTGTAGGATAGCGGGTCTTGAGCCTGATGAAGCGAACTTTGCTGGTTAGGGTTTTCGTTTTGCCTCCGACAGAAACAAATCCACACCGTACCGAGGGTTAAATCCTGAGTCTCCTAAAGGAGAACCCGGCGTACTGGCCATTCGATCAACCTCTCCTCGGCCAGGTGGTCATCTGCTCATATGTCCGTCATGGTGGACTTTGGAAATGACCTGGACTCGTAGTTCGTAAAAGTAAAAATAAGTAAAGAACCATTTCACACTCCTTAAGGTTCAGTTTTAGTTAAGTTTAGTCGGCGGATCAACATCAAGGCACACGGGTGTAACCCATAAGTGCTCCGTTCTACCCCTAACTCAAGCCTAAGTCAGGAGAATCTCATCTCAGTGCACGAACTCCGTAGCACCGGCGAGGATTCTAAAATACGTTGGGTAGATTTGTAACTAGAATTTGCCCGGGCAGCGCCGTTAAGCTACTCTTTTTGGATTCCCAACTGCTAAGGGACTTTTTACGTGCGCAACAATATTAAGGTGCATTGGACATGTGATACTAGGCCCATATTTGTATAGACCAATCAGCGCTTGGTGATTGGTGTGGTCAGTATCACGTCCATGACTTTTACTGCCCATGACATTTAGTGGTACCCACGAGAAGCGGGAAGCTGGAGTGCGTCATCACAACGAGAAAGTTAGAGGGAGAGAGGGACGTCTGGAGACCGAGAGAGAGACGATGCTAGACAGCACCATGGCACGGAGGGACACTGGTATCAGAAATGATTGACAGTACACGAGACAGAAGACAATGAATAAACATGATGATCACCAACGAGAAACGTCGTGGCTTATAAAAAGAACAAACTTGAATTTCTGTTCTGTCGTGCAAACTTAACATTTTAACATGTGTACAGGTACAAATTATCCACCCCGCTCCGTGGCGACGAGGTTATGGACGCGGTTCGTAATCCCGCTTTCCCGCGTTTAAAACATAGCTTTGCGCGATTTGGCAGCAGACCGCTTTACGCTGGGTTTTAACGAATTGGTATGGGAGTCGTTTTTTATCCCCAGAAATCAATAGCAAACTGCTGACGTAAACTTGCCAAAACAACAGCAAAAAATGCTGGTGTTGACAGCGATGTCCTGTAAAAAGGACATGGAAAAGATATCGATATTAATTTTCTTACATCCTGCACCTAGAGAATTCAGTGAACTAATTTGAAAGCTTACATGTCCAAGGTTTCTGATAAATAGTTATTTTAGGTTTCTAATTAACTTTTTACAAGTCGAGACGGCATTGTCGTGTTTGTGGCATTAGTTTTCTTCCTCGCTGAGTCTTTATTTACTGTTAAATTTTAAAGGTAAGAAAACTTGAATTATGATATAGGCTGTATTGTATTGTATTGTACACGACCATCTAATCCACATAAAATGATAAAACTGATTAACGTTCTTTTTTCTGGGTTTTGAAAGAGCACTAAACCGACGGCTGTGTTAAGTTTTAATCGATTAAAATTATTTATGATCAAACCAGTGGTTATGCCATATGTGATTAACTGAAATTATAAAATTGATTAACATTCCTTTTTATGTTACATTTTTGGCCGGGTGGGAGGTTGACATAACATCAAATCAAAGTCCAGACTACATTTAATCCATTAGAAATACACAATGGGTGCCCGGGATGTTCATGGGTGTATATTTACTTGTTCAGTTTGTCAAGGAGAATCTTTAATGCACGCACAGATACTTTCAATAGCGTTCCCATTTTCTTCCTCCCATAAATCGCACAAGGAGAATTTCACTATAGCTCACGACCGCCACTGCTTGGCAATATATGGATATATGGATAAATATCATCAATATAATCGATCTTGAACTCAAAAGACCGAGCTCTGCGGACATGTATGACAGCCTACGCCATTTGGCAGGACACATGATAATGATGATGACCTCCCCTCCCATCATGATACCCAACCACTTGGATCCCGAAACATAAATGTGGATAAGCAAAATGCCCACGTACGCGCACATATTGGGAACCCCTAAATGACGTAGACAACGTCTACTGTATGCTGGAGGCGGCTTGAGCAGGTATACGGGAGACCGTTTTCCCATAGATTCAGATTATCTACCGTAATGAAATTCCTTGTAGTGTAGACACATAAAATTAGTCGTGGGTGTCTGGATGCTATTTCCCCACAGGAGAATGCCAGTGCTTGTTTCAATGGCTGACGATAAGTAGAAGTTAAGCATGGCATTTTTGTTCTTCGGTGTAGTTGACATTTCTCGTCTCCAGTCTTTGCTTTATTTTATATGTATCTGAAGCCCAATCAACAAACCAATCAGGCAATCTACTTCCTATATATCTCACTTTATATGTGTCTAATCTGCCCAAAGTCTATTTAACAACATGTCTGTCTTGTTATTACCTACCTACCTACCTACCTATCCACCCACCTACCTACCTATATATTCACCTATCTTGATAATACCTACCTGACTATCTACAAATATGCTGACCCACCAATCCAATCCAATCCCTCCTACCCACCCATCCATCCATCCATCCATCCATATGCCCGTCAGTCCGTGCGTCCGCCCCTCCGTCCGTCCGCCCATCCGTCCGACTGTCTGTTTACCTACCCAGTGTCTGTCTGTTTACCTACCCAGGTGTCTGTCTCTCTGTTTACCGACCCACGTGTCTGTCTATCTGTTTACCGACCTAAATGTCTGTCTGTCTGTCACGGCTGGTTGTTCATAGATTTATAGCAAGCTTTCCTGATAAACAACCTCCTTATCGCATTAAGGTTAGAAATTTGTTGAATAAGTTATAATGTTTACTTGAATGATACTTTCCAACTCCCCAAAAACAGCATTAGACTACAGCAGTGATTATTCTAACTAATTTAATGAATATTTTAGCACACTTTTGATGACGTCATATACTTCATTTTTCAAATTTGTTCTACATACAAAGTGTAGTGAAACTTTACAAACACCCGGCATAAAACATACGAGCCTAGCACCATATATCCAATATGCTATAAAGCGTGTAAATGGGTCCTTTACTTATTTATTTACTTAGTCATAACATATATAAACAGATTTACCCTACTTTGTAAACTGTCAGCGTTTGTGGGCAAAGGGGCAGCGAACGCAAATTGCAACCCCGAATATCTTTGAAATCAGATACAATCTACTTGGAAGCAGACCGCCTTGTGTTGATTCTTGACATGGTATGAGCGTCGGTCGTTCGAAAAGCAATAGTAAATTTCTGAACGTAAACTTGCCTTGTAAATCACAAAACGTCCAAAAATCCCATCGTTGATAGCGACGTTATGTATATGAGTTGCTACTAACTAACAGTTAAATGTTCATACTCTGATGATCCTAGTGTTTTCCCTGTATTCTCTGCCTGCCTGTCTCACAATATGGTAATATGGATTATTTATGTTCACAACATTCGTGTGACAATATTTTCTTCTCGTTTAATTTAATTTTGTTTAGTTTAGTCGACGGATCAGCATCATGGTACACGGTTGCAACACATAGGTGCTCCGTCCGACACCTAACTCAAGCCTGAGTCTGGAGAATCTCAGCCCAGTGCATGAACTCCGTAGCACCGGCGAGGATCCTGAATTACTTTGGGTAGATTTTTAACTCGAAATTTTGCCCAGGCAGCGCCGTTAGGCTACCCTATTTTTCGATTTCCAATTGCCAAAGGACATTTTACGTGCACAACAATACACACGGGCGTCCGATCTCACTACCCAGAGACCAGGGGAAATGTTGTCACCAGAAGTCCAAGTGAAAAAAATCCCCGGCCCTCACCCGGGCTTGAACCCAGGACCTCCAGCACTCGAGGTGGACACCATACCTCGAGACCTCTCAGCCACCTAAAGTTTTCTTCTATGTGAATGTAACATGCTCAATAGATATTGATGAAGGAAAGATAAGTGATTGGAAAGGGCGCATGTAAGACGGGCCTGTGCACCCAATTTGTGACCCTTTGAAAATAAAGTTCGTTCGTTCAGTTATTCATTTCTGTTTGTTGTTCATTCGTTTGTTCCATCGTATACTAGTTCGTTTACTTGTTTGTTCGTTCGTTCGATCGCTCGTTCGTTCGTTCTTTCGTTCGTTCTCTATATGATTATGCGACAACACCTGAAAAAAACCCGTGTCGTAACGCCACCCGGCTTTGTCAGACACACACCGCGGTTGTAGACATAATGACTATATTCCTTTCGTTTCTCCTGTGTGGCTGGACCTAACCAGAAGTGACAAGACAGGCATTCTCAGCCCTCTTATGATTCCAGACCAATTGTCTGCGTCTGCCAGATTGCCGAGGAAGATAATCTTAAGGGCAAGCAATTAATGAGTCCCTTATTCGGCGCCGAACTTGCCTCCCTTAATTTCTGTGGAGTAAATAAATTCACCGCGGGGATCGGCGAGCAATTAGATGAAAACGCTCCGCACGAATACGCAAGCAGCCAGTAACTGTTGGCATGCAGGGTCTAGGAGTCTGTCAAAACTGGCGAGAGTCGCGACTTGGGACTCGTTATACTTATCCGAATATCTCTCGTGTAATAATGTGAGGGGTTAGTGAATGCGGTTTTGCAACTCCCCGATATAACGGGTCGAGGGTTGGAAACTAGCCGGAGATGAGCTGGGAGCAGATCGCTTTGCGTTGATTTTGGTGGTATGATCGTTGGCTGTTCAGATTGATTGATTGATTGATTGATTTAGGAACCGACATCACAGCATTCGGGGCATTCCCATAAGCGCGCCGTCACCATCCTCAGAAGCCAGCGAAGAGTTCCAACCCCAATAGTTGGCTGTTCAGAAAGCAATGACAACTCTCTTTTTCTTCTTCTTATAGTTCATACCATGTGGCGTTGGTGATCATGTCTGTCCACATCCTTCTATCTTTTGTGCCAATAATAATTTCTCCTACTGATGTTCCTCCATGAAATGATGTCAAACTGCCCTGCGACCTCTCTTTGGTTTTCCCCTGTCTCTTTCCCTTTCCAACTTTCCCTTTGTGACGACATACACCAGCTTTTCCGTTCTCATGTTGACTGTTTTCTTCTAATGCGAGTAATTTTGTCAGTTAACTTCTTTTAAGATATATTACTCGTAATTGCTCCTTCTAATTCTCCATTGTGTCTCACGATTCGTCTACAAAACACCTACATAACTTCCACGTGATCACCAACTCAACACCACCATGGAATATAAGAAATGCATATATCCTTTTTATTTTACAAGTGATAAATACAGCGGCGTTTCATTTAACGTTTTACAAGAGATAAATAAAAACAAGTGCGTTTCCCTAAACTTTTGCCGAGTTTGCGAATGGTTCGGCTTCAACAGCTTTGTCAAAACAGACCGACCATGGAAGCATTTTGTGACACCTGGAAAGATTTGTGAAAAGAGATCTAAGGGAAGGCAGCGATAAAATATTCTTGACAACCTGTTGTCACAGCAGGGAAAACTGGTGTATGCTGTTGAAGATCATCATATGTGGAGATACACGGTATTGCTCTCGAAGATCGTCATATGTGGAGATACACGGTCTTGCTCTCAAAGGTCGCTAGATATGGGGAACCATGATTGCCCACGCCAGTCGACAAAGCACCTCATGATAATATCTTAACGTTATGTTCGTTAACTCTTTCAGTAACGACAATTGTTATGTGAACACTTTCTATCCCAGCGTTTTTATTCTCCAGAGCAATGGTTCTCAACCTTTTTTAGCCCATGAACCCTTTCACCGTATGTCAGAATGTCATTCACCTCTTTCTAACTAACGAATGAAGAAGAATTCCCTCCTATCCAAAATTGTCAGCCTCAAAAGGTGCATTAAAAAAAAATATTCACAATATTTTATTAACACACCAAATTAATCATATTACAATAAACAAACAGTTAACACGTAAAAGAATTGTTACTTAATACACGACATCAGAATGCTAGAAAATTGTGCTTATTAAAAAAAAACCCAGGATATTGTTCCTGAAACCATCTTGAGTCTGCCAATCTGTGGTTTTAACCCCCCCCCCCCCCACCCATGGAAACCCTACCCCCTTCCCCTATGGAAACCCTAAAATACCCCCATTTAGGGGGAATTCTCCACAGGTTGAGAACCACTGCTCTAGAGTAACAATCTTTGAGGATGGCTAACGTCCCAAGGATAGTCACGTCCCTGCACCGAGGTGAAGCCTCCCATTGGTGTGGGAGCTTGGAGAGGAAAACAAGAAACCTGCAACACACACCCCGTTCAGGCGGTACCTCGGTGCTGGGTCGGGAGTATAGTCCCTGCATAAACCCTAGTTTAGGGGCTAGACGCTTGGCGATTCTTGGCGAGGTGGATTTTGAATACATTGACCTGAGTTGGCAAGTCGACCTGGACTACACCGGGTACCAGGAATTGTGTTGGGAAATAAAGGCGGTCGGTGTGGTACTGAGCACATCAACGGCCGAATGCCCATTAGTCTATACACATGTGTCAAGCAGCATATGCCCAATGACCTTAAGACCTGTAGAGGTTGACCTTGTATAGTAGTTCTCAACCGGTGGGGCATTGTAGGGTTTCCGGGTTGGGGGTGGGGGGTGTAATTAAGACCATAGATTGGCAGATCCAAAATGGCTTCAGGCACAATTCCCTATTAAGTGATAATTCTGTGACGTTTTAACTGTTTGTTTATTGTAATATGATTAATTTTGTGAGTTAATAAAGTATTGCGAATCTTATATATAAAAGGCGATCTCCGTCCGTCTGTCTGTCTGTCTGTATGTCCCTATGTCCTTTATGCGCTCGCGAACGGCCCATCCGATTGAGATGCAATTTTCTACACGTCTTCCTTTCATTCCAGCGCAGCCCACTGTCATATTTTTTTAGTGTGAAATCGGCTGCTTACCCAATATTATTTCATTTTTTATTTTTCATTATAATTTCATATATATCAGGGGACTTAACTCTGTAAAAGTTATTTCAAGGGGCATAACTTTTCTGTATAACTTATAGTCATATTGTGGCATCGTTTTCAAAGATTTATAAACTCTTTGTCCATAGTTATGTACCGACATATGAGTTATAATAAATAATGATACAATCTGTAAGGCATTTTCAAAGTTTTCATAAAAATAATGCATAATGCATAACATTGTAACTCATCTTTTTTTGCTTAAAGAATGAATAAATAATAGTTACCTTATCTCTATCAAGTTTGAAGATTTTATATTTCTTTACACTGTCGCCAACTCTAAGAAGACATGGAACAACTTCAGCCATTATTAAATCTACAGGCATATGCGTTATATTCCTCCTCCTCCTCCTCTCCCCTCCTCCACCTCCTACCCTCTTCCTCTTCTCCTCCCCCTCCTCCCTCTCCCTCCTCCATCCTCCTCTTCTCTCTTTCTCCTCCTCCTCCTCCTCCCTCTTCCTCCTCCCAGCTCATACTCCTCCTTTTTCTTCTTCTTCTGCTGCTGCTGCCGCTGCTCCATTTACCCAAGTTAATTGTTGGGGAAGATGTAAAGATCTTTCAAGTGCTCTTTCTAATGCTTTTTGTAAGTTGATCTTCGTTTATCTAAGGTTGTTCTAACTGCAACCAATAAATTATTAGACAGACAGACAGACAGACAGACAGACAGACAGACAGACAGACAGACAGACAGTCGGGAACGGGAACTTATATGACTACTCATATGAATTAAATGAGATGCTCCCCATCAGGGGCTGGGCGAAGCCGGGCCGGATCAGACAGATAGACAGACAGATAGACAGACAGACAGACAGATAGATAGTCGAGAACGGGAACGTGAGCTTATATGACTACTTATATGAATTAAATGAGATGCTCCACACCAGGAGCTGGGCGATGCCGGGCCGGGTCAGACAGACAGACAGACAGACAGACAGACAGACAGACAGACAGACAGACAGACAGACAGATAGTCGGTAACGGGAACGGGAACTTATATGACTACTTATATGAATTAAATGAGATGCTCCCCACCAAGGACTGGGCGATGCCGGGCCGGGTCAGACAGACAGACAGACAGACAGACAGACAGACAGACAGTCGGTAACGGGAACGGGAACTTATATGACTACTTATATGAATTAAATGAGATGCTCCCCACCAAGGACTGGGCGAAGCCGGGCCGGGTCAGCTAGTATTTTAAAAAATGCACCTTTTGAGGCTAAACATTTTGGAAAGGGGGGAAGTCTTCTTCTTTTGTTCGCTGTACACAGGAGAATGACATTCTGACATATGGTGAAAGGGTGCATGGGCCACTGACCTAAGTATATCGTATAAGGAAATCAGGAAGACAGCCTATATGATATTAACCATATCATGACATAAACGCAGGTTGATCTATACAACTATGGGAAGAGCACCAGAATACCCAATACTCATAAAGGAGCGCACAAAGGGCCTTTAGCTTTTTCTTTAACTGGTAGTTAACTGATTCAATGTAAAACAAAAACTAGGTTTGACCAAACAAACATGGATGGCGGAAAATAGAAAGTAGGGGTGTGTGTCACGGAAAAAACTGCAGTTTAGTGATTCCTTGATAACTTACATATTAAAATACAAGGAAGGAGGAGGGTTAACCATTGTGTACGTCATTCTGAGAGGAGGAATAAAATTAACGATCATTGACCTACGAATATAAAAATAGGATACAGGTACTCGCTGAGGTCAGTGGCTGCCGCTCGTATCGGCCGACGGGAAAACGAACGGACAGAAGAACGGGGAACAGAAAGACGGTGATCAGAGAATAGATTTCTTTGAAGTGCGACCAGCGATGAACGGAGGAACAGCGTAACAACGGAGAGAAACGAACAACTAACCACTACGTGATTTCACCGCTTTTGGATGGGCAGGATACGGCAAATTTGATTGTAGATCAAACAATCAACGGAGGATTGGACACTTGTTATAAATAGTAGCAACTGGGGTTTCTGGTTAGTGTGTGTTCCAAACTGGGCTGAATGATCTATGCCTCCTGAGTGGGGAAAGAAATACACGTCCCTAATGATTGAAAGAATATGGGATATTAGTGTGTTATTCGCTAGTGTATTTCGATTCCAGGAGGATAAGTGCATATATAAGATATTAATACTTTAGAGTAATAGTTTTGGCATAGGACAATAGATGTGCGAGCATAGCGTTTATCATTGTTTTCTATTAGTGAATAGTTAGACTTTGGTGAATTCATATGTCTTATGTTGGTGTTTACTTCGGAAGCCTTGTCATTGCGGCTGGAGAAGGACACTTGCATAAGTAGTATTAAGTGGCAGACGCTTATCACTGGAACTGTTATACTTTTCACAGGTTCAAACTCCTATCCGGATATATCAGAGAAGATAGACACATACTTTTTGTGTGCTGGAAAAGCTTGGTTGAAAAAACTAAAGGCATTTCATTTATGAGGAGAGCAAATACCTCAATAAACCAAGGAACAACCTAGACAAGATCAAATAAGAAATAAACTATACTTTTAAAGGAACGATGAAAAAGAAGATCCAGATAACCAAAGTAATAAGGAAAAAAGGAATATAAGTTTGCAGAAAGCAAAGCAAAATAAAACTACATACGTCTTGTATGCATAGACAATAGACAAGTCAAAACATTGCTACTCATAGAGACAATATGCTGAACTGTGGTGATGTGGTTTTTTTCAATGTTGGATAAGTTCTTTCATGAAACAGACTCGGGCGAAGTCATAAACTGACTGGATTATTAGTACTGTACAGTGATCCAGCGGTGAACAGTTTTGTTTCATTCAATAACGGATTTACCGTCAGACTCAAGCATACGGATCATCCAGGGTGAGACCTTTCCTGTTTGATGTGCTGTCCTGTGGTTTTGCATAATGAGTGGGCGAGATGTGACACCGCTGCTAGACATTACGAGTTCAGTTTTGCACCAACAATAGAATACACTATCAACTACGCGTACACAGTCCATACACACACCAGACATAGTTTTTATTAATAAATATTTTATTAATCGTTGAAAGGAACTGTTGTCGGAGTATGTGTTGAGGGTATAATAGAGAGAGAGAAAGGAATAGATATATGGAAGGGAAGACAGAAGGGAGGAGTGTAGACAGAAGTCAGTCAATAATCCCAACAGATAATAAGTTTGAAGATGTGCTTGTTGATTCCACATTCCTCCTGGGAAAACAAGTGACAGTGTGTCAGTTTTGACTTACAAATTGTTAACATTATAGCAAACATGGTGAATTGTGTGTCAAATTAAACGGACTTGCTTAGAGAAAACTACTGTATATAAGTCCATGGCAGATACAGGAAGTCGCTAAAGACGATTAATAATCCCATGGCAATCAATCATTAATGTAAAATAACAAGGCACGTGTCTTTACATCTCTACTTTTCTGCCTTACTTCTATGAGTGTCAATCAATATACCGGCTTCTGTAGGGAAGGGGTAGAGAATCAAAATCAGCTACAGGTCAAATAATTAACACCAATAGTCATTCATGCACTACATAACGTGTCTTTACATCTCTTCTTCTTTCCCTTACTTCTGTAAGTGTGAATCAATACCTATGAGCTTAACTCTCATGATACGTTAACGGCGGCAATTATTCCCCCATCCACGGAATATTTTGCCTTGTAGGCAAAAGTATGCTTCGGCGAAAATGTAGAAGAATGATGATTAAACGTTACGAGGACAAGCGAGTGTTTACAGCGCCGAGTGCTGGAATTCCGGCCGGCACCGCGAGGGCTGAGGGTGTAATAACGAGTACGTACGCGGGGAATATTTAATGCCTATTTTATTAAGAGATATTGTGTCAAGCGACATTATGGAGGTAGCTGTCGGTAGGTGGCAAGGCGATGCTCTTTTTGTGGCAACAGTTTATTTTCTCTCTGTCCCTCTGTCTTTTTATCCTGCTGTTCTCTCTATCCCTTTTCCCGTTTTTCTTGTTTTATATTCCGCGCTTCCTTTGTTTCTTCCGTTCTGCCTTATGTTTTTAATGCAGGTCAGCGCGACCGAATGAACCAGAACCCTCGTTTTTTAAACTTCCGCTGTGCTGATGCCGAGGTTGCGGGTTCAAGCCCTACACCGAACAGTTGGACTAAAATGTTGACTTCTCGTTCTTGACTTGGGGACGTAAATTACAAGTACCTCAGAAGCCGAAGTAGGTTTTCCTGATGGCGAGGGACACTGGGAACGGTGGTATGGCAGTCGCTAGTCGGCTTGAATGTCAGTCTGGTGGTAATAAGCTTGAACATCCATCCATCCATCCATCCATACACCCACCCATCCACCCACCCATCCAACCATCCATCCATCCAGTTTGAAAAAAAAGAAACTTTCCACCTTGTTCAACCAGCTTCAGTGTCCTTGGTTATAATTGTGGTGGTTCATAATGCGGTATAAGTTGTCCTGGTCTTTTGCGCATTAGACGACTTCCACTGATGTACGCCTGGCAGGGTTCCTTTATTCCATAATCCTCCATGGCTTCCTTCGTCGACGACATCCTCGATGATTGTTCGGTTGTTTCCCATTCAACCAGGGCTCCATGATCGGCTCAGCTGAAAATGAGTATTTGGAAATATACCGGGAAATAAATGCGCCCAGTGTGATACCGACATCACCCATAGAATGCAATAGGTGTTCACAAATATAGGGCTAACACTCCTCAAGTTGCTTGCTCTGTGGCGAAGGAGTACCAGACGCGGTTCGTGATCCCGCATACCCGAGTTCGAAACTCAGCTGTGCGCGATTTGACATCAGACCACGTTGCGTTGGTTTTTATGAAATGGTATGGCTGCCGGTCGTTCAGAAAGCAATATCAAGCTACTGAACGTAAACTTGCCAAGACATCAACTGTCAAAATTGTCACTGTCATTTACTGGCAATATAGTACCTTGCGGTGTATGGCAGGGGGTTTCTTTGAGAATGAGGAATTAAAACCGCCTGGCTAGTACAGTCGCCGCGAACTGTGCAGGTTAGGATGTTCTTTTTGCCCTCGACAGAAAAAAATCCCACACCTTATCGAGGATTCGAAACCGAATCTCCCGAAGGAGAATCCGGCGTTCTAGCCACTTGACCTGCCGCTCCTCTACATCAACAATAGACAAAAATCCAAGACATCAACAAAAACAAAAACTGCTGGTGTTGACTGCAAACGTCCTGTAACAGATATGCAACATTTTGTTTCGTAAATCTCCCTATAATCAAACGCCGGCTGTCTGTCTATAGCTTTATAGGTGTGTCTGCGTGTCAGTATGTGTCAACCCATCCTGTCACAGACAGCGACATGCCACTGGCATCTGCTTATGTCATCGACAATTGGCCATATCCTGTGCCTGGTCTGGTTTAAACACGTATCAGAACAGACTGTCCTCTTGTGTGGGATGACTAACCTCGGAAACAATGTGGGATTTCATGCCATCAACCATAGACATGAGTGTGGCGTCAGTGAGTAAGCCAAGTGAGTCTTACCCAACGTTCATTTAGTTAGTGTTAGTATGTGTGCATCTCTCTCTGCATCTCTCTCTCTCTCTCTCTCTGTCTCGCTCACTCTCTCCCCCTCTGTGTGTGTGTGTGTGTGTGTGTGTGTGTGTGTGTGTGTGTTGTGTGTGTGTATGTATCAGTGTGCTCACGAGTGAAGTCTTCAACTGGTGAATCATAATCCGAGCCACTGTACTCCTCTAGTCTGTCCGAAAGACGATTGGTCGCTCTATCGGTACGTACGTAAACACATAGCATGTCTTTCTTACTCACGCACTCATGCACGGAAGGATCGAGGGAAGGAGGTTATTACGTAGATAGGTCTCTCTCTCTATCTGCCTGTCTGTCTGAACTGAATGTCACTCTGCCTGTCTATGTATATATTCTGTAGTCCTTTAGGTTAGATTAGGTATATAGGTAGGCTAGCTAAGTAGGTAGGTAGCAAGACAGTCTTGCAGCCAGACAGACATGCACGAAATATAAATGAGACACGTACATGTTGACAAATCGACCAAACCTCGCACGCAGGTAATCAAAACCCATCAGACATGGCTGGCAAACCACCCAGAACTGCACTGTATCATATCCGCACGAAGTCAGGCCACGTTCACGAGGTGACAAACAACATCAACTATTAATGAACGCAGGCTAGCAGACGTCAGATATGTTGCCTGATAGGCCCTGCCTAGATTCTCCAATAACGAGACACGTCGCCGGGTGCCATTTTGTTTCCGGTAACAGCAAAAGTGGCCAGATTTCTCCGGTGGTTCAGATAGGAGAGAGGAACTGATTGGTCTAAAATAGACGTTTGTATTTATATACAGCTGTCGCTGCCTAATGCTGAGGCTTGCTTATGTAGAGAAGACGGTATACAAGAGGGAACGCAACCTACATTGCCGGCCTGATTGTTATGGGTTCGAATCCGTGTCGGGACAGATTTTTAACTAATTAAATTAAGTGCCATGAGATTATTAATCTCTTAAGCGACTTCTCATATCCGCCATTGGCTTATACAGGGTGTATTTTTAATGACTGTGGGGTGTTTGAAAATATTGCTGGTCCACGTTTCGTATTTACCCTCTGTGGAGTGCAAAGACCCCCTCCCTCCCCTGCCATACACCGTAAGGTACTATTTTGGCAGTAAATGACAGTGAAAGGAGTGCAACATAAAAGGTAAATACAAAACCTGGACCGGCAATATTTTCAAACGGATCTACACACACAAGCACTGAGCTGGAAGTAACAAGTCCAGGAGTACATTAACAATTATATTGACAAAAGACGCTGATGTGAACATTGTTACTGGCTCTGCTAACTCGGTCACTTGGTGCGGTTAGCCCGAGGCAGGACTTAATGTGTCCTAACCCAGTGTCAGTAGTTGAATCTCCACCGCACACAGTGTGGTAAACTAAACAAGGGGGGTACTCCGTGAACAAGTAATCCAGCCTGGGTAATGTATTCAAGGTAGGTCAATCTAGAGACAAGCCTTTCAGAAATGACATTCATGTCATAATGCCTGTAGACGTGCAAGGGGGCGTGGGCTTGTCAGACAGGGATTCTCAAAAGAATAGTCGTGACCCCCGTAGGGTCACGTTATAATACAAGGGCGAGTCAATGAGTAAGTCACACAGTTATGTGGGATGGCAGGTACATGTAGTTGGTGTTTTCGACAGGTGTCATTAGGTGACAGCAACATCAAACTTTATATTCCCGTTCGTCAGGTGGCGCTAGGTGCCTCATGCGCTGCGCAGAGCATAAACAAAATGGTGAATGTACTTACGAAGTGTGCAGCCAAAGAGCAACATGCATAAGGACTGCACAAGGAGTGCTTTTAACCAATTTTAAGAAGAAAAGTGACAGTGTGAATTCTGAATCGTACTGTGAAGGTCTATTGATGCTTATTGATGCAATTCGAAGAAAACGTCCAGGACTGCTGACTAGAGGAGTGTTGCTTCTCCGTGATAATGCCAGACCACATACGGCTCGATTAACTCAGGAAAAAATTAACCAACTAAGGTGGGAAGTTCTCGAACATCCACCTTACAGCCCTGACTTAGCCCCAAGCGATCTCCACCTTTTTGGTCCACTGAAAATCCGCCTTCGTGGGAGACATTTCGCGAATGACGCCGAAGTTGAATGTGTAGTGAAAACGTGGGTTAGAAAACAGAGCGCGCAGTTCTATGCAGCCGGTTTGGGAGGACTGATAAAACAATGGGATAAGTGCATCAATGTTGGTGGAAATTATGTTGACAAATACAGGGAAAATGTATGTATAAAAATAAATTTATTTCAAATTGTTATCATATTTAGTTATTTTTCTACAGCCATCTGTGACTTACTTATTGACTTCCTCTCGTAATTCACAGGCATTTTCACAACATTATTTTGTATGCAATTGAACGTTTAGTAGTTTGCAATTGTTGTTTGAACGAGAAGTCAACGCTTAAGTTCAATATATGGTTTGAACCTTCTATCTTTCCATCAGCGAATTGGAAGTTTGAGAGCAAAGGCTGTTATCCTTCCATTGCTTTTCCAATGCTTCTCTTCTCATTACATAGTTGCCTCTTTCTTATAGTCGTATATAATTTTCTACTTTCATTAGCCTCTTCTATGCTGATGTTGCTAGTTACTCTCTGAATCCTAGGTATTCGCAACACAATAATTATATATATATATATATATATATATATATATATATATATATATATATATATATATATATATATATATATATATATATATATATATACACACACTAGCTGACCCGGCCCGGCTTCGCCCAGACTCTGGTGGGGAGCATCTCATTTAATTCATATAAGTAGTCATATAAGTTCTCGTTCCCGTTACCGACTATCTGTCTGTCTGTCTGTCTGTCTGTCTGTCTGTCTGTCTATCTGTCTGTCTGTCTGTCTGTCTGACCCGGCCCGTCTTCGCCCAGACTCTGATGGGGAGCATCTCATTTAATTCATATAAGTAGTCATATAAGTTCCCGTTCCCGACTGTCTGTCTGTCTGTCTGTCTGTCTGTCTGTCTGTCTGTCTGTCTGTCTGTCTGTCTGTCTGTCTATCTATCTATCTATCTATCTGTCTGTCTGTCTGTCTGACCCGGTCCAGCCCATGGTGGAGAGCATCTCATTTAAATTATATAAGTAGTCATATAAGATCCCGTTCCCGACTATCTGTCTGACTGTCTGTCTGTCTTGGGTAAATGTAGGAGGGAGGAGGAAGAGGGAGGTGGAGGAGGGAAGAGGAGGGAGGAGGAGGGAGGAGACAGGAGGAGTAGGGAGGAATAGGAGGGAGGAGGAGGGATTAGGAGGAGGAGGGAGGAGTAGGGTGGAGGAGGTGGCGAGGAGGAGGGAGGAGGAAGAGGGAGGAGGAGGGAGAAGGAGGGAGGAAGAGAACGCAGGAGGAGAAGGGAGCAGGAGGTGGAGAGGGAGGAGGAGGGAGAGGGAGGAGGAGGGAGGAGGAGGAGAGAGTAGGAGGAAGGAGGGAGAGGAAGGAGGGAGAATGAGGAGGGGAGGAAGGAAAGGGAGGTGGAAGAGGAGGAGGAGGGAGGAGGAAAGAGGTAGGGGGAGGAGGAGGTAGAGGGAGGAGGAGGAGGAAGGAAAGGGAGGAGGAAGAGGAGGAGAAGGGAGGGGGAGGGTGGAGGGAGGAGGAGGAGGTAGAGGGAGGAGGAGGGAGGAGGTAGGAGGAGGAAGAGGGAAGAGGGAGAAGAAGGGAGAAAGAGGAGGGAGGAGAGAGGAGGAGGAGGGAGGAGGAGGAAGAGGAAGGAGGAGGAATGTGAAGGGAGGAGGGAGGAGGAGGTAGAGGGAGGAGGAGGGAGGAGGAGGAGGTAGAGGGAGGAGGAGGGAGGAGGAGGAGGGAGGAGGCGGAGAGGGAGGAAGAGGAAGGAGGAGGGGGAGGAGTGAGGAGGAGGGAGGAAGAAGGAGGAGGAGGGAGGAGGAGTGGTGATGAGGAGGGAGGAGGAGGAGGGAGGAGGAGAGAGGAGGAGGAGGGATGAGGAGGTGGGAGGAGGAGGAATGTGAAGGGAGGAGGAGGGAGGAGGTAGAGGGAGGAGGAGGAGTGAGGAGGAGGAGAGGGAGGAGGAGGAAGGAGGAGGGGGAGGAGGGAGGAGGAGGAGGGAGAAAGAAGGAGGAGGAGGGAGAAGGAGGGATGAGGAGGAGAAGGGAGGAGGAAGAAGAGGGAGGAGGAGGAATGTGAAGGGAGGAGGAGGTAGAGGGAGGAGAAGGGAGGAGGAGGAGGGGGGAGGAGAAGGGAGGAGGAGGGATGAGGAGGAGGGAGGAGGAGGAAGAGGGAGGAGGAGGAATGTGAAGGGAGGAGGAGGGAGGAGGTAGAGGGAGGAGGAGGAGGGAGGAGGAGGAGAGGGAGGAGGAGGAAGGAGGAGGGGGAGGAGGGAGGAGGAGGAGGGAGGAAGAAGGAGGAGGAGGGAAAAGGAGTGATGAGGAGGAGGAGGGAGGAGGAGGAAGAGGGAGGAGGAGGAATGAGAAGGGAGGAGGAGGGATAGGGAGGAGGGGGAGGGGAAGAGGAAGAGGGTAGGAGGAAGAGTGGAGAGAGGAGGGAGGAGGTAGAGGTAGGAGGAGGAGGGAGGAAAAGGGAGGAGGGAGGAGGAGAGAGGAGGAGGAGGGAGGAGGTAGGTGGAGGAGGAAGAGGGAGGAGGAGGGAGGATAATAATAATAATAATAATAATAATAATAAGTCTTTATTTTCAAAGGGTTAAGAATTGGGCACGCAGGCCCGTCTGACATTCTGCCCTTCTTCTCTATTTCCTCTCATACATTCTTTCATTCAACATCACTTATGAAGCAACTTTTGACAACAAAAGAACATTAAAACGCATGAAAAATAATCAATAACAAATGACTCACTGAGGCAGTGTTTAACATGGGCATTATAAATACCTAAGGAGGGTGTAACGTGCCATACATAAGGGAATGTTTTTTGGCTAGTTGTCGTTTGAGATAAGTTACCATTATTGTCTTTTTTGTGTTATTTGTTATGGGGGCATGTAGTCTGTACTAAGGTAGTGTTCAAACAGGTTGCGAATGTATGTATCATGATTGGTGGTGTCTTTGATTTCTTGTGGAAGATTGTTCCACAACTGAGCGGCAGAGTATGCTAAGCTTGTTTTATATAAGTCTATCCTAGGTTTAGGGACATGAAGTATATTTAGTCGTTCGCTATGTCTAGCGTTATATTTAAACAATGGCCAAAGGTAGCTTGGAGCATTTTGAAATAGGATTTTTTGAATTAGTTTGGTCTTATTAAAAAGCAGGCGCTTGTGGAGTGGCAGTAACCGGAGACGTTTATATAGGTTAGCATTGTCGGTAAGCTTTTCACCATTAATTAAACACACAGCCCTTTTCTGGAGTGAATATAGGCGTTTTGTTATTGATTTGGAGCATCCATCCCAGACTGTGGAGCAGTAATCAATATGTGTTTGTATATGAGAAGTGTAGAATATCTTTCTTGTGTTTTCGTCAAGGAAATTTTTAATTTTGGCAAGTTGGTATACTTTTTTGGCTATTTGTTTAACTAGAGCATGAACATGTGAGTTAAAAGTTAGATTTTGATCTATGATAACACCCAGTGTCTTGTGCTCGGTGACACTTTCTACAGCCGTGCTGCCAATGTGCAGCTGAAGAGTTCTCTGCGAGTTTAGAGTGTGAAGTCTTTGCCTGGTTCCTATTAACATAGACTTTGTTTTAGTAATGTTAATTTGCATGCGGTTTGCATGACTCCAGTTAACTACACTATTTATTTCCTGTTGCAAGGATAATTCTAGCACATTACGATCAACAGCGTTTGTATATACTGTGCAGTCATCAGCAAATAGATCGCAGGACGACGACAGATTTAATGGAAGATCATTTATATAAATGGCAAATAATAGAGGGCCAAGAATAGACCCCTGAGGTACTCCAATATTAATGGTAATGGCTTGAGATAAAACTTTATTGTGTGATACTACTTGCTTTCTGTCTAATAAGAATGATTTTATTAATGTCACTATATTAAAACTTACTTTCATTGTTTCTAGTTTTTTTAATTAGAATAGTATGATCTATCATATCGAATGCTTTCCTAAAGTCTATAAACACCGCACCACATAGAGTATTGTTGTTAATATTTTGATGCCAGTTTTCTATCATGTTTGTTAGTGCCGTATGGCAAGAATATTTTGGCCGAAATCCTGACTGGCTGTCAACTATCAGTTTATGGCGAACTAAGTGATCTAGTGTTGTTTTGTGGATGTGCTTTTCTAGCGGTTTGGATAATGAGGATAATATGGAAATTGGTCTATAATTACTCATGAGACGATCGTCTAGAGGACCAGCTTTTAAATGAGGATACACTTTAGCGATTTTAAAGGCTGATGGGAAGTGACCTCTGGTTAGACATTGATTATATATAAAAGTTAGTGACTCGCAGATCGCCGGTGCAGCATGGCGAAGGATCCGACTACTAATTCCATCTAGTCCTGATGAGTTATTGTTTTTTAGATTACGGAGATGAGTAAATACTTCAGTTGTCGTCATTAGCGGTATGTTGGAGGAAATGTGTCCATAGCATTTGTTCTCACAGAGGAAGGAGGAGGAAGAAGGAGGAGGAAGAGGGAGGAGGATGGAGGAGGGAGAGGGAGGAAGAGGGAGGAGGAGGAAGGAGGAGGAAGAGGAAGGAGGAGGAAGAGGGAGGAGGAGGAAGAGAGAGGAGGAGGATGGAGGAGGGAGAGGGAGGGGGGAAGAGGAAGAGGGTAGGAGGAGGATGGGAGAGGAGGAGAAGAAGGGAGAAGGAGAGAGGAGGAGAAGGAGGAGGAGGGAGGAGGAGGGGAGAGGAGGAGGGAGGAGGCAGAGGGAGAAGAAGGAAGGAGGAGGAGGAAGGAGGGAGAGGAAGGAGGGAGAATGAGGAGGGGAGGAAGGAAAGGGAGGTGGAAGAGGAGGAGGAGGGAGGAGGAAAGAGGTAGGGGGAGGAGGAGGTAGAGGGAGGAGGAGGAGGAAGGAAAGGGAGGAGGAAGAGGAGGAGAAGGGAGGAGGAGGGTGGAGGGAGGAGGAGGAGGTAGAGGGAGGAGGAGGGAGGAGGTAGGAGGAGGAAGAGGGAAGAGGGAGAAGAAGGGAGAAAGAGGAGGGAGGATGATGAGGGAGAAGGAGGCAGGAGGAGGAGGAGGGAGGCAGGAGGAGGAGGGATGAGGAGGGAGAGGGAGGAGGAGGGAAGATGAGGGAGGAGGCGGAGGGAGTAGGAGGGAGGAGGATGGAGGAGGAGGGGAGAGGAAGAGGGAGAAGGAAGAGGGAGAAGGAGGAGGGAGGAGGGAGAGGGATGAGAGGGAGGAGGAAGAGGAGAAGGGTGGAGGGAGGAGGTAGAGGGAGGAGAAGAGAGGAGGAGAGAGTTCGCCATTCCGAATTCATACTCGTCTAGTTCTTCCCTTCTACACGACTGTAGATAACTTCCTTACACATAAAAAGATGAATTGTTATTGATATTGCCGTGGCATGGAGGAATATCAGCAGCAGAGTTGATCCAAAAAACCAAAGACTGAGATCTACGGAGAGCCATGAACGCCTACGCCAGCCGGCACGGCACTTGATGATGATGATTGCCATGTGACGATTCTGTGTAGTCATGTCATTTTCTTCCCTTTCCCTAGCGTTTTGGTTCGGGGATTCTTTCATCATCATCATCATATATTTACGTACGTATTTTGGGAGGGGGAGGAGGGAGGAGGAGGAAGAAGAAAAAAAAACTATGACAGTTGACAGCTCTGGAATGAAAGGAAGGCGTGTAGAAAATTTCATCTCAATCGGATGGGCCGTTCGCGAACAAATAAAGGACATACATATTTACATACATACATATATACATACACATATACATACACTTTGTTTTATATATATATATATATATATATATATATATATATATATATATATATATATATATATATATATATATATATATATATATATATATATATATATATATATATATATATATAATTATTGTGTTGCGAATACCTAGGATTCAGACAGTGGAAAACACTATAATGACTGATTGCGTCAGTGGGAAAAGATTCCAGGTGGACTGTGGCTGTGGGAAGGATGAATATAATCATGAGAGTTTATCCAAAATATATAGGACCTACGTCTGTGGAGAGACGTGAACGCCCAAGCCAGTTCGCAGTGCACAGGGTCGTGACTATGATATACTTATTATACACAAACATCGTGGCTATCGATTTGATAAAACTGAACAATTTCAAGTGGTCAAAAGTGATCGGTAGTAAAGCATATATTTTACAAGTTTGAGAACCCCTCCGTGTGTTTGTCGTTGATCTGTGTGTGTGACTGCCTGTATCTGTCGTAGGTCTGTGTGTGACTGCGTGTATGTTTGCGGTATCCTGGTAACGAATTTAACCTAGCATAAAGTGTATCATCATCATCATCATCATCATCATCATCATCATCATCATCATGTTCTATGCCGGTAATCGTAGGAGATAATTGTTCGCCATCTCACAAGATTGATTACCACACTCCGGATGAACGCAGAAGAAGAAGAAGAAGAAGAAGAAGAAGAAGAAGAAGAAGAAGAAGAAGAAGAAGAAGAAGAAGAAGAAGAAGAAGAAGAAGAAGAAGAAGAAGAAGAAGAAGAAGAAGAAGAAGAAGAAGAAGAAGAAGAATGAGGAGGAAGAGAAGAAGAAGCAGAAGAAGAAGAAGAAGAAGAAGAAGAAGAAGAAGAAGAAGAAGAAGAAGAAGAAGAAGAAGAAGAAGAAGAAGAAGAAGAAGAAGAAGAAGAAGAAGAAGAAGAAGAAGAAGAAGAAGAAGAAGAAGAAGAAGAAGAAGAAGAAGAAGAAGAAGAAGAAGAAGAAGAAGAAGAAGAAGAAGAAGAAGAAGAAGAAGAAGAAGAAGAAGAAGAAGAAGAAGAAGAAGAAGAAGAAGAAGAAGAATCAGGAGGAACAGAAGGAGGAGATGCCAGGAATTAAACATGCAGAGCTATTTGCCTCAGGTCATCGTCTACGGCGGTGAGGAAGCCGTCAACTGGTGCCGAAGCCTGATAGGCCACTCAACAAACTGCTCAAGCCATTAGCCACTCACTTTTCATTTCTGTCTCGGCAGATCCTCCACAAGTGCCGAGCACTTCAGACACCAAGAGCCAGCAGGATCACTGAATCTTCCGGCTGAAGCTGTGGCTGCGGCTGGTTCTTGTACTGTTAGTAGTAACACAATCGAAATACCAATTCTGGCTTTGTATGGTAATTCTTTATCGTAAAGAAGGCCACGGTGGTGCAGTGGCTAGCATCTTGCCTGCCATGCGGTGGTTATGTGTTTGAATTGCCATCGAGGCGGGTTGTTTTCTAAATTGGACTGGGCTGCCGGAAATGAAAATATCCTGACAGAAGTCAGCCCACAAAGTGAACAGGTTAGTCACATCAGGAGATCTTTCACATTCTTTGGGAGTGTTATGAGATGGGGATATCTGAAGTAAATGGTAACGACGGAAACGTGGGAGGGGAGGAGAGGCAAGGGGGAACCGAGATAGAAGAAGCTGGAGAGTTAGACATCACGACATGGAGGGATATCTGTATCCTAAATAATCGGCAGTACACGAGATAGAAGAATTGTGGGCAGACATGATCATCAACGCCTCACGGGATGGGTTATAAGAAGATTGGTAGTACACGATTAGCTTCTGCGGCTGACTCAATCACAGGACTATCATTCTGAGCCGGTGATGGACCCTAACTATAACTTCTTCTTGAAGTTGAACAGGGTAGGGGTATTGGTGAAATCGAATCGAACGAGGTAGAAGGCTGTGGGCAGACATGATCATCAACGCCCCACGGGATGGGTTAAAAGAAAATGAGCCGCCAGGTTGACGCAAACTGAAATGGCTGTCAGGGAGTGTCCAAGAGAGTCAAGGCGACGGTCATGATATTGACCACCCCGGCTATAGGACAACGAATGATCTATAAAAAATATGCTGCTCATTGAGCGTCCTTTTGCTCTGTAGAAGATATGGGGCTAGCACCGAGTGTGTAACATGTCTTACAGCGTGTAACAGGGTCCTTTATTTGAATGATACAACAATGCACATGAGACAAAGAAATAAGATAAGAGAGATAAATAAAACGACTAAGACAATAACTACACAATGAAGATTATAATGACAATGAAGAGTAGGTAGAAGGGATAAAATATCTTGTAGTAGAGATGAATAAATCAGAAGAGGCGATCGAAAATAGATGCAATCAGGCAATCCAACTCATTGGACAAATGACACCAATACTAAAGAACAAACACGTATCAATAGTTACTAAGAAAGCACTTTACACCATAATCTTCCTACCAACTCTATGCTACCTATGCTACAACTGGACAGTGACAGGAAAAGAAAAAAGAAAACCCACAACGCAAATTAGATTCCTGAGAAGAATACTCAATGTATCAAGAAGAGAGAAAATCAGAAATTAAGAAATCAGGACTAAAGTTGGGGTTATATCAACGCTATATTTTATTAGAAACCAGCAAGTCAAATGGTTTGGCCATTTAACTAAGTTACCAACGAACAGTATACCACAACAAGCAGTGATGTACAGACCAGATGGAAACAGAGAAGAGGCTCACCACGCAGACGATGAGCAGAGGGAATAGTAGAGTCCATGGGAATATCGATACATGAAACCCATAAGCGGGCACTCTCCCGCTGTTTATACTTCACCTCGACACCTCAAAGTACAAGAGGAACAAGATTAGATGTGATGAGATGGACTATTACATGAGGTAAAGAAATACGGTAATATTAGTATATATATATATATATATATATATATTATATATATATATATATATATATATATATATATATATATATATATATATATATTGAAAAAGATTAAGACAAAAGCTATATAATTAAGTTTATAATGACAATGAAGTTTAGGTATAAAGAATAAAATATCGTGTAGAAGAGATGATTGAAAGGTAAAAAATAAATTGACCAGTGAAAAGTAATAGTAATTAAATAAACAAAACACAGGGGAAATCATCTAAAGCAAATACAATTTTAAATTAAAATAGCACGGGAAACTATTTCAGTGTTGAGATTCGATTTGTGACCGAGTAGGACACCAACACAAGAACACACACACTCTTAGAAAAGCATCATAAAGCAGAAACATATACATTAATAGTTTCTAAAGCCACACAACCGTTTATCTAAAGAACATACAAATCCCAGCTACAGTAGCTCACACGAAACGTGTGTCGCTAACACTAGACAGAACACATCATCTTAGAACATCAGAGAAATGTGAAACTTCATCATTTCTATGTTAACTTTCCATCAGACACTTGTCTGAATGAAGGCAGTTGATGTAACGTCTAATGATGTTTTCATCAGATATCTTTCTGACAAAGGCGAATTCTCTAGTCTCTATTCCGCAGCAAATCCACACTATGAATATCCGGCTCTTTTCCCGTTATGAATTTTAATCCTGAGGAGTACCGACGTTTGATAAGGTCGCGGGCAATGCTTTCACAATAGAAGTCCTGGGTTTGTGTGTTGATTTTCGCTCCTTGAAGTTTCAATTGAAAAATGGAACCGATTTAAGTAATTCAGTATCAGAAAATGGGTAACATTCAACTGAAATGCTAGAATACGCTGGTGGGAGTAACATATACATTCTGTAATATAAAATCTCAATTGAATTTTGAGGCGCCAGAATTGAAACAGTATTTTCAAAGAGGAAATTGGCTGACGGAAATATAGGAAAGCGGCACTTTGTAATGGAATTCAGAAACTTGACATTGAGCTGACAACTACCTGGTCTGGTGGCGCAACATGGTCTGGCATTGACTGTGAAGTCTTTGTTTATCGCGGGAAGTCTAGATGAGATAGGATCGTGCTTCGGTGCGGTGCAAAGGCAAGCCCAGATTCTTACCCTGGTGGTTGGCGTGATTTAATAGGTGATATGTCACTGAATATCTTACGTACAGACGTTTTCCACGAAAAAAAAATAATAAATAAACTGTCTACCCAAATGCAACATCAAGGTAACTGGAACCGATCTGAAACAAGTCAATGTATTTACATATTTTGTATTTTATTTATAGACTTGCTCCGTGGCGAAGACGCTACGGACGCAGTTCGTAATCTCGCATTGCGCATTTGAAACACAGCTGCGTTGGTTTTATATGAAATGCTATGGGTGCCGGTAGTTCAGAAAACATTGGCAAACTACTGAAAGTAAACTTGCCCAAGAATCACGAACAGCCAAAAAATGCTGGGGTTGACTTCTGCGTCCATGTAACTAGCGTTTTAGAGTAGCGGCTGGTCGAGTGGTTAGAATGCCGGATTCTCCTTTGGGAGACCCGAGTTCAAATCCTCGGTAAGGTGTGGAGTTTGTATTTTTTTTGTGGGGGCAAAAAGAAAACTCTAACCTGCACATTTCACGGTGATTGCACTAGCCAGGCGGCCTTAATTCCTCAGACTCACGACCCCCTTGCCATACACCGCAAGGTACTATATTGGCAGTAAATGACAGTTTTTTTTCCGGTACTTTATTAACAACAGATGGGAGATTATGAGCAAGTTTAAAGTCACATTTCGCAAGATGAAGAATGTTTTCTGCAATTTATCTTTCTCTGTCTAGGTGAGGAAAAGAGTTCTTAAGAACTATAGTGAGCCAATCCTCATGTTAGAAAGCGAATCATAGACAATTAGCAGTCAAGTAAGGAATTATATGGAAGATGCAGAGATGTGGTTTTAAGTAAGATTGATGAGAACACCTTGGATGTTAATAAATGGCAATGAAGATCTTGAAAGAAGGTAACCCACAAAAAGGACTATTTACTCGCATCTGAAGAGGTCAGTCCATATTCTTTGGGCTTGTCGTGTCATGAGAAGGAGAAAGTTGGAGTGTGTTCAGTTTGATATCATGGCATGCAGAAAAATCCGTATCAGAAATGATTTGCAGCACTAGAGACAGGCGGCTGTGGACAGACATGATAACCAAAGCCATACCACAAGGGCTATACAAAGATGACCGAAGCAACTAATGGTTCATCACAGCGAGATTCACCCGTTGAATAAATGGTGAAGACAGGGAAGGCAGCGGGGATGTGCTGTTTTTAGAATCATGATGAAAGGGGGTTAACACATTCAGGGCTACAGGATATGTAACTCCCTATTTGGACAGACCGACGTTATATTGCTATACTAGGGTCATTTTATTTATTTTGTTTCGTGTATCTTTCCTAATGTTAATACTCAGTGAAAGGAAATTTACACTATAATACTTGTTCATGTGACTGCGCACCAACTTTGGTCCACAACTACTTTTTGTTTGGTACTGAATCAGTCAAATGCAAGAGGACCGACTTCACTGCACCGGGTTTTATCCCATATAGCTCGGTCTCTTTCCACGGAGAGGCCTGTAGGAAGCGTCGCACAGAGAAGAACTCGGTAGCTCCAGCGACCACTTCCAGAGGTCTCCGAAAATGAATTCACGCTTCAACCGAATGTCAACAACCATGTCTGCTTTCACTTTTCTTTCCAAGCCGTTGTGACGTTTCCTCTTTTTTTTTCTCTTCACCTGTTTATCTCAGTGAACTTTTGGGGGGAGATGTAATGATGTGTTTTGTTTTTGTTTTTTTTTATGCGCTCTTTCTAAGGATTTTTGTAAGCTGCCATGCATTTCTCTAGGGTTGTTCTTGATACCATCACTCCATCTTTCTCGATGTCTTCTCTTTGCTTTGTTTCCATAATATTTCTTCAACGTGGCTCTATTTTTTTCAGATCAGGGAAGTCTTGTGAAGTGGCCACACCATTTAATCCGTTGTTCTTTAATGAAGTGCATGACTGATGTCAGACCTAGTCGTCTTCTAATTTCCTCATTCCTAATTCTATCTCTCACGGTAACACCGGGAGCCCTTCTAAGGCGTCTCATCTGTGACGTTTAGTATGGAAAAAGTCTTTCCAGACATTTCGCTGTTTATGAAGCAACTTTCTCGGGATATTCTAGGAAATTTCTGTAATATTTAAGCTCAGACAGCCACTGGAAAGACGCATAGTCTCAAATAGTTTGATATCATGGCATGGAGGAAAATCAGTTTAAGAAATTATTTGCAGCACAAAAGACAGAAGGCTGTGGACAGATATGATCACCAACGTCGTATCGCATGGACTATAAAGCAAAGAAAACCAAAACCACTGTTAGCACATCAAAGCGAGATTGACTGACATAAACTGGTGAAGATACGGAAGGCGGTGGAGATGTGGTGTGTTAGAAGTATATTTAAAGTTTTCGACTTCACTGCATCGGGTGTTATCCCATATGGCTGGTTTCTTAGACAAGTTAAAGACCTTGTACATTAACTAGCGTGCTGGTGTAGTACCATTGGGTTCTTGCTACTGTTTACTCTCGGCTTTGCCTATGTCTGACTTTGATTTAGTTTAAACCCCCCCCCCCCCCCCCGAGCCCCCCAATTGTTGCTTATGGTGCCAAGATCATCACAGTTTGTGACATTTTCGATGTCATTATTGTTGATTGTGATCTTTGAATGACATGAGGTTTTGTCCGAGATTATTTATAGAACATAAAAAGAGTTTTATTTTCGATATGTCTCTTGACAGACAGGATCAACTCATCTAATCCCATGGCAATGTTTAAGAGGAGAACTGTGCCATCTGCATATCTCAGTTCTGTTACTGAATGTCCACCAGTTATGACTGGATAAACATTGTCTCTGGCCCAATCATATTTGACGTTTTTCGTTATATTTTTTGTGTGCATATAATGTGAACAGACGTGGAGGACTGGGAAGAGGGAGGGGAGGGATGGTACTCCTCTTTACACTTCAAACCAGTTTGATGTACCACCAGCTACTCTGCAAGCTTCTTGCTGTTCATGATATAACGATTCAGTTAAGTGGATCAAATTAGTTGGAAATCCCATGTCTCTCATGGTGTTCTACAATGTGTGGTGTTGAAGACAGTTGAAGAGCTTACTGTAGCCGGTGTTAGGTGACGAATTCAAACCTGGTTCCAGGTGATAATTGCGAAGGTTTTCTTAGGTGAAAGAAGGTGTGTTGACGATCAAGGCTCCTTTCGACTTTCTGTACAGGGCGTTATCATCATCATCATCACCATTTTCTTCTTCTTCTTCTTCTTCTTCTTCTTCTTCTTCTTCTTCTGCACTTCGAGCCATTGAGGTTCTGTGCTGCAAATACAAGCCGTCTCCATTCGTCTCTCTGGTTGACCATCTCTTGCCAGTCGCTGATTCCAAGTGCTTGTAGGTCTGTATATATATTATCTCTCCACCGTCTTCTTGGTCTACCTCGGGGTCTACGGTAATTTATTTCCTGAGTGTAAGCGAGTTTTGTTTCTCTATTATCTTCCATCCTTTCTATATGCCCCAGCCATTGTAATCTATTAGCCTTCATGATACCAGTGATTAGCGGGGATTTAAACAGATCATAAGTGTCTTTGTTGCTTCTTCTTTTCCACTCTCCATTTTGTGTATCCCTAATAGGTCCAAAGATGCGTCTTAAGAGTTTGTTCTCAAAGGTTTGTAACAAGGCTTCGTTGTGCTTTTAGAAATTGTGTCTACTGTTATCGTCCCCGTAATAGAACCTGGAAACTACTGAATGTAATCTTGCTAAGACATCACAACAGCATAAAATGCTGGTGTTGACTGCAACGTCATGTAAAATATATGCAACTAACTTTTAACAGAACCTGCTGTGGGTACGTGAAGTATAGGGTGTATTTTTAATGACTGTGCAGTGTTTGAAAATATTGCCGGTCCAAGTTTTGTATTCACCCTCTGTAAAGTTAATGCAACATAATAGGTAAATACAAAACTTGGACCGGCAATATTTTCAAACACCGCACGGTCATTAAAAATACACCCTGTACCATGACACTGTGTGGGCCTGAGTTCATGGAAGAACAGATGACCAGTCTTGTCCTCCCATAGCGAACATCGAGAGCAGACATAGAATCCCCGCACGAAAGCGTTCAAGCTATTGTCAGCGAAAACGTCCTAACCGTTACAAGAAGAAGCCCTCCTTTCATATTGGTTGGCTGAATTGTTGTCTTGTACTTGAAGACTTGTTCATTATTGATTGCCTTTTGCTACTAAAGGTTTTCTATGGGTTGAAGTAGTCAACTACAGCACAATATTTCTTATGTATCGTTTACGATACAGATGCTAGGTTACGGTGCTAGTATTCTCCGCTGTCTTTATGATCCCGTGAAGATCATTGTCTTGGACAAATGTCAGTATTTATATCCGAAAACTTATAGCTGATCCATAAACATGCCTTGAGCAAAGGAATGAAAAGAATGGAGCACCACCCAATCATATCCGTAGAAAATACCAATACAAGATTAATACATTGAGCTGTTAGAATTTTCAACAAAATCTGTGTTTAAATATTAATTCTCACCCCCACACACAACAACATAAAAATGTATGTTGGACGAATTAATATGTCTTTGGGTTTCCTTGCTGATGAAGATTGTATATCCTAAACGCCAATTCTATTATATGTGTTTATGTGATTGTTGTTCAGCCGAAATGTTCCACATACGGGTCCTCTTTACTACATGTGGTTTCCACAGTGTACCGCAGTTACCCCACTCCGTGTTTCTAACGCCTGACCGATAACCCGCCACCTTCTAGTTTCGCAAGCAGGCGCCCTTCCACATTGGTTGGGAACCACTGAACTAGCAAGTTCCCTACAAGGGAGATAATGTTCAGACCAAACAGCAACAGTACAGTATGATATACAGGGTGAAATAGTTATCCCCCTGTCAGTTGTAGAGATACGACGACATCGGCTTCCGACCGCACGGACAGACGAGTCTTTGTTGAGTCGCCTTCGTTCTTGGCAATCACTTATCTTATCACCGTAGTCAACCGTCATGGGGGAGCGTGGTGATGTGAGTAAAGGTAAACCAGAAACCCTATAGCGGATATTGTCATCGGGAGGAGAAAAATGCTGAGGATGTATGTCACTTCTTCATGGCATGATGAGGTGAATTGACCAGTTACCTTCTGCTGTTCAAGCTTGGAGCAACTTGGTTTGGGTCAATCTGGGTTGGAGGATGTTGACAATAAAATACCCAAAGTCCAGTGGACAAAACATCAATCCTGTACTAATCTGAGACAGGTTTATGTGGTGTGGGAAGTCATGACATGATTGTATGTGATGTGGGGGGGGGGGGGGTGTCTTAATGGTTGTATGTTGTGTGGGGAGTCATGACATGGATTTATGTGGTGTGGAGTCATACATGGTTGTATGTGGTGTGGGGAGTCATGACATGTTTTTACATTGCTGTCTCTCCGTGATGTGAAGTTCTAGTACCCGTCTATCACACCCTTAAGGTTTCGGAGCTTTTCTAGATGTAGTGGGAGCTCTTCAGACCTGTCCCTCTACAAATGGCAGTAGCAGGTATCGCGATGGGAGATGTCTGTACACTAACCGTACTATGATAAAGACAGATGGTTGTCTGGAGAGTTGGGGTGTCGCAATACTTGCAAGGATTCACAAGCAACCTTCCAAGTAACCACCCCACCTACTAATCAACCAGCCAACCAAGGCACCAACCAATCAACCAATCAATCAACCAAACATTCAACCAGCCTAGCAACCAACCAACCAACCAACCAACCACCCAACCAATCAACCAACCCACCCACCTACCAATCAATAAACCAGTCAACCTACCAAATAACCCACGTACCTACCAACGAACCAGTTAACCAGCCTACAAATAAACCAATCAATCAACCTACAAATCACTCAATGAATCAATCAACCAGTCTACAACAAACCAACCTACCTACCAACCAATGAACCGACCAAACAACGACCGACCCAACCAAACAACCACTTAATCTACCAATCGAACATTGATCCCCTTACGGTTCATATAACCATTTCCCCGCAGAAGGCGATACCTACTACAGAAGACCCCATCCTCACCACAACCCACAGGAAAGACGTCGTCTGCCAGTTCTCCTGCCTCGTACATTTTTATGCTCACGGTGTCTTTAATGTCCTAAATCCATCTCTACTCTGGTTGACTAGTGCCACTTCAACCTCCAAACCTCACGCCTTCCATTGAGATTGCTGTTCTTTCTAAGCTCTAAGACAGTGGTTCTCAACCGTTTTTGGCCCATGCCTCCCTTTACCATATTTTCAGAACGTCATCCCTCCCCCCTCCTTTCGAATTTCCTCCCTATAAATCCCCCCCCCCCCACCCTTACGCAGTACACATAAAAATGGAAGCTAAATTTAATAACACATACTAGAACAAGTCTAGACATCTACATAAAACGTGATTTGCGGGTCTACTTACGTTATGAAACGAATTGCATTAGGGTGAGAAGTACAGAACCGTAAAATTTAGAGGGAAAAACAATATCAAGTAACTGGTTCTTATATTAATGCGATCTTGAAATAATCTTAATTCCCCCCCCCTCCCCCCGGAAACCCTAAAATTCCCCTGGAGGGGGGGGGGGAATTCCCACCGTTTGACAACCACTGTACTATGACCTTCAATGTGACCAAACTATTTCAGTTCCCGAGACATCACGATGTTTATGAGCCCGTTTTCTTCCATACTCAAATCGTATAGAATGTCAATATATTTATTCTTCTTTATCAAGGTATTCTAATAACGAATTTCTCTATAACGGCTAAGTACAAAACCCCCGATTTTCTTCTTCAGCGATGGCGAAATTGTCCATAACACACACCCCATTATTACCACAAGAACGGTGCAAATTCTCAAAATATCTACTTTATTTAGTTTGCCAACAAGCAACATGAAAGTCATGGACATAACTGAGGTGATCAACCCAAGGTCCATTATGAAAGCGATGTATGTTTGTGTTAAAGAAATAGCAGAAAAACGGGTGGCAGATTCTGGTATCATTTTCTGAGATAAGATTTCCCCCAACACCGCCTCAGACGCCCATATTTTATTCATATTATTTTTCAACGCTGGGAAGAGGAAAAAATAATGTTTATGATGTGTTAACATCTGATGCTATCAGACACCGTCTGCTTGCCTTTTACCCAGTTCCGCTGAATATGAATAATAGTTTCGTTCGGTGTCCTTTTTATTTCACCTAAAGGGGGCAACAAGCAGAGGATTAGAGAAGTTAATCCGTCTGGAAAAGGCATGCATATTTTTAATATCTTAAAAAAGGACGGCAGGAAAGACGGGGGACACGTTTGACAGTCTGGAGTAAGTCGATCATGTAAGCAAGGGCAACCAGAGACTTTAAGTTAATGAAGATGGCGATACAATATAGATCAGTCGGTGCATTGGGCAGTGAGGTAGATTTAAAAAAAAAAGTTAGCTGCGTTTCCTTTACAGGACGTCGGAGTCAACTTCAGTAAATGTTGGCTGTTTGTTAGCTAAGTTTAGGTTAGTTTAGTTTCGCTGTTTGTTATTTTTAGGCAAGTTCACTTTCAGTTATTTGCCACTGCTTTCTGAACGAACGGTACGCGTACCATTATATGAAAACCAACGCAAGGCGGCCAGCTGCCAAATCGCCCACAGCTGTGCTTCGAACGCGGTATGCGGAATTACAAAATGCGTCCGTAATCACTTCGCCACGGAGCTAGATACATGTGTTAATGGGTGAACGGAGATGCAGTATGGATCAGTCGGTGCATTCGGCAGTGAGGTAGTACGACTGGTGATAAGCTGGTGAGCTTACACACTAACGTATGAACAGATCAACAATCTCAAAACTGAGAGGGGAGACGAGGAGAACTTTCAATCAGATAACGGTGGGAACGATTACTCTTCCCTGTTTGTTGAACGAGGGGATGGAGAGGGTATGGGAATGTCCGGAGTGCAGTGATGTCGGTTCTTAGCTCACCTCAACTCAACTCAATTCAACACAACTCAGAACAACTCAACTCAGATCAACTCAACTCAACTCAACTCAGATCAACTCAAATCAACTCAACTCAACTCAACTTAACTCATATCAACTCAACTCAGATCAACTCAACTCAACTCAGATCAACTCAAATCAACTCAACTCAACTCAACTTAACTCATATCAACTCAACTCAGATCAACTCAACTCAACTGAGATCAACTCAACTCAACTCAACTCAACTGAGATCAACTCAACTCAACTCAACTGAGATCAACTCAACTCAACTCAACTCAAATCAACTCAACTCAGATCAACTCAAATCAATTATCTAGTACCCAATCAATTATCTAACCATCCAACCAAACTTTAAACTATCCAACCAACTATCCAGCTAAATCAACCGTCCAACCAACCTTTCAAACATTCAGCAAACCTATCTAATTACATCAACCAACTTGTCAATCAACCATCAAACCAACCTTTCAACCAACTATCCGATCAACTCCTTCAAATGTATTTATGACCAAAGTAAACTCTTTGCGTAAGTCAAAGAAAGAACTCACAAGGCCTTTCAACCATCCAATTAACTAACCACACAACCAACAATCAAGCCAACATTTGAATCATTCAACCCAACCAACCAACTTTTTAACCAGCCAAATACAGTAACTATCCAACCAATCTTCTATCAAACCAACCTTTCAACAACAAAACCAATTCTTGAAAGTCGAAAGGATCGACTTCATTGCACCAGGTTTTATCCTATATGGCTTGGTCTCTTTCCACAGGGCGGTCTACCGAAAGCAACGCACAAAGCACGAACTCCACAGCTCCAGCGACGACCCTCAGGAGTTTCCGAGAAAAATGCACTCGTGAACTGAAAGAAGTAGCCCGAAATCGAACCCACAACCTTCAGAGCGCGAGGCAGACGACTTGACCACTTCGCCACAGAGACTCCCAAACCAACCAACCTTTCAACAATCCAACCAACCACCCAACCAAACAACCATCCCACCAACGCCTTCAAGCTCATTTATGACTAAAGTAAAAAAAAAAACTCGAGTTAGTCCATCCAACCACCAGACCAACCAAACAGGCATCGAACCATCCAACTAACCAACCAACAGCCGACCAATAAAAGTAGTAGTAGTAGTAGTAGTAGTAGTAGTAGTAGTAGTAGTAGTAGTAGTAGTAGTAGTAGTAGTAGTAGTAGTAGTAGTAGTAGTAGTAGTAGTAGTAGTAGTAGTAGAAGAAGATCGAATCATCGAACTAACCAACCAATCTACCAACCAGCCCACAGCCGACCAACCAACCTTTCAAATAGACATCGAACCATCCAACAAACCAATCAATCAACCAACCAACAACCGACCGACTAACCTTTCAAACAACCATCGAACCACCTAACCAGACCAACTTTAAAAAGTCTCAAAAGTCGACTTTTTAAAGTTGGTCTGGTTATGTGGTTCTGTGGTTGTTGAAAGGTTGGTTGGTCGGCTGTTGAAGAAATGGTCAACCAAGCAACGAACTTTTCCACATTCAAGTAATTATCCACCTAATCCAACCATCCGACCAACTAAACACCCACCTAACGTACCTTTCAACCATCCAACTATCTAACTATTCAACCAACCTTTCAATCATTCACCCAAGCATCCAACCAACCAACCAACCAACCAACTCACCAACTCCTTCAAGCTCATTTACGACTAAAGTAAACTCCTCGAGTTAGTCAAAGTCAGAACTCCCCGACCATAACAACTGCGAGGACGACCTGTACATGCCAGCGTTAGTGTCTCTCGCAAGTTTTCTTACCCGCATTTTGTTAGACGCTGAAGATCAATTGTTAAAAGGGGAGGGGCCTTGTGTTCACTCAAAGCTTTATTGTAGATTTACAGACAAGAGTCAGACCACATGTCAACCGTCCCTGTATCTCTGCCGACAAAACGTTCAGACGTAGGCCAACTGACGCCTCCATAAGAGGAAGGTAAACAATTATATGGACACTTCAAAGCCCTCCGATGACTCCACTTTCTCCAAATCTTAACGGTGTTTCAATATGGCAGGCTTGGCGTCTGTCGCCAGGCTTCGAAAGAAGGGGAGCTGGGAGGGAGGGGGGGGGGGGGTGACCCCTTTCATGGTAGACAGTCATTACTTTGGACAGTTAATATTCACAGTCTGGGCACTTACCGTGTCTGTGTCCCTTCTGTTGTGTGTAGAAGTGTGTAGGTGAATAGGGTCTGCTGAATTGATGTTCATTTGACGGACGGCAAGCTGGAAAGAAGCACCGCCATTGCAGCGTTTCGTGACATCTGTTTGTGTCAATGTTGGATGATTCTGTTCAGGCGCGCTCATCGTCTGAAATCGGCCTCTGTGGCTTAGGGTTAGAGAATGTAGTTTCCCATTTCCGAAATACAGGATTTGAAATCGGCCCCAGGCGGCTGGGTAGCAAATGGTTTTGCGCTAATTTTAACAAAAGTATGGACGTTGTGCCGGTCTCTCTGGCCGAGGGGTTACAACACTTTCTCCGTAATCCTGTTTATCACGCAGAGTCTCGTAGCGGGCGAGAGCTGGAGGCGGTTCGACCCCCGCTGGTGACTTGCGGGATAACTGAGCCGGCCGCTCAGAAAGCAATGGCAAACTACTGAGCGTAATCTTGCCAAGAAATCAACAGACAGCTGAAAGATGCTGCTGTTGACAGCGATGTCCAGTAAAGGATATGCGAATTTTTAAAAAAAAATGGGCGTTGTAATGGCAAACAACTGGACGTAAACTTGCCTAGGAATCACGAACAAGGAAAATGCTGAGGTTGACTGCTACGTCCTAAAAGGATATGCAACTAACTAATGGGCGTCGGCCGTTCAGAAAGCGAACTACTTGAACGTAAATTTTCCTTGAAATTCGCAGTCAATACGTGCCGGGGAGACTGCAACGTTCTGTATGGGAAATGCAACTATGGAAATGTGTCTTCTCCATTTTAGTCCAGTATGTTTACAACATTATCCTTGTCTTAAACATCAGGTGTGCTGATGCCGAGTTATGGGGTTCAACCTGGACAATTGGACTAAAATGTTGACCTCTCATCCTTGACTTAAGGACGTAAATTACAAGTACTTCTGGGGTCGACGAGGGACACTGGTAATATTGAAGGTTACACTTCAGGCTCGGGTATAGGCAAAAAAGCAGTCCATTGCTACGATATAGAAGTATTAGGACGTGTTTCGACTGCGCTTGGGTTCAAAGCGAGAAAATGCTAAAGAAAAACAAACATAAGAAGAGGAGAAAGAGAAAACGGTGACAGAGGTGGAAACGGAAAATTAGTGAAACAAATATTTGAAGTACAAAGGAGGGGTAATGGAAGATCTGATGGCCGCAGAAATGTGGTTTCTGAGGAAAATTCAAAGAATACTATGGACAGACAGAAAAACCAATGACCAAGTACTCAATCAATCAATAATGTGCCATGCTGGAAAGCGTGGGCGGTCATGACTCGCCATTTCACTCGACCACCAGCTACAGGAGACAAATGACAATCGTAAATTGATTAGAGAAATTAGACGTAGAGAGTCAAAAAATTTTGGACATGTTATAAGAAGAAATGGATTGGAGAACTTAGTGACAATTGGCAAGATCGAAGGGAACAGACCAAGAGGAAGACCGAGAGGAAAATACCTGGATGGCTTGGCCACGTGGCATGGTCAAGACAGGAACACTGAGCTGATCCACGACTCTGGTGATAGAGTGAAATGGTGAGTCATGACCGCCCACGCTTTCCGGCATGGCAAATGATTGATTGATTGAATGGAAGAGTAAGAAAAAGGAGTGGCAGGACAGAAAGAGGAAATGAGGTGGTGGAAGAATAATGGTTGCTGTTCTCCCCCAATATCTGATTGAATATAGCGGTCGGTGGGATCGGCCTTAGCAGCCAGGTAACAGTTGTTCTGTCGAATAAAGTAATGATAATTGATGTAATGCTTCAGTTATGTTGCCGGCTTTGTAAACCGAATGTCTACTAAAAAAATCTCTGAGCTGGAAAGGTAAAACACATGATGCGAAAGTCAAGACGTGTCGTAGGACAAAAAGAAATGACATGGCGCAGTGGGTGGTCGGTCGCGTTAGCGTCCTAACCGATGTCTTGATGATAGATCAGCTGTTATGTTCTAGCTAATCGTCTGCGAGCAGCATACGAACACCGGCCCTTTTCGAAATCTCACACGCCGTCAAACTTGCTCATTCCTGGCTCAGGTATAGGCACCTGAAGGCAGCTTTGAGGTGCCAGTCTGCTGTCGGCGATTCATGTTTGGGCCTGGTCTAGCCACGCGATCACGAATGAGAGGTCTCTTTGCCTGCTTGTTAACATTCTTTGGCAAATTTATAGACAACCACGCCTGTCATTCTTTATGTATGCCGCCAAACAGGGCAGATCTGCTCGTCATGTTCTTTGCACAAGAGTCTGGAGAAGCACTCGTGATCGTCTGGGAGACGATGCTTGATCCGTCTACGGCCTTTCCCAACAAGCTGGTATCAGAGAGTGGGGAGACGGGGGTTGGGGGAGGCTGACTGTCGTGGAGCTGATATTGGAATCTGAATAAACACAAAATATGACTAGGAAAGGCGGCGAAAGGAAAAGCACACAGAGATAAAGACAAAAACAGAAAAAGAGAGAATACTTAGCTAGAAAACTGAAATGTAATCTGATACAACACAATAACTAGGAGCTGAGTCAGGTAAACGTTAAATAAGTTGTTTTTTTTAACACCCCTTTCTGGTTCCTTATTTACGTTTGCAGAGATCTCCCTCATTCACTCCCAGTTTTTGAATTCTTTTTGAATTTCTTCAGATTACATGTAGTTTGTTTTTTACTGCCCACGATTGTCGGCATGCCATGTGTTGATGATTCAGTGAATCTCCTCAATATTTTCAAATTTCAGTTACGCGGATCTATGAACTGTGGACGTCCAAATTTGTTTTCTGGAAATGTTTGCCAGTTGCCCCTAGGAAATGTCCTTTGGATTGCTCTCACGACTAAGCATGACCAAGCCATGTCACACGTATGTAGACAGACAGAACGGAAAGGATAAATGGGAACCCATTTATCAATGTAACTGGTTGATAAATGTACCTTTTCTGGTTACGAATGAATAAGTTCTGCCGGAAATTATGCAACGCTTTGGAGAAAACCTGCATCATTATCATTTGCCCTACCAACTCGTGTATCTATTCATGTCTCTCCACAGATCTCGGTATTTGGTTCTGGATAAACTCTGTTAATGGTATTCCTATATTCCTCCGTCTCATTCCATCCACCACTTCTATCATTCTGATTCTGCCATTTCCCCCACTGATTCATCACAAAATGTTTTCCTTTTCGAGTTTCTCATTATGTGACCAAAGACCGTGATTTGGGAGACAATACATGTGAGGTAAACTGAACAATCAGTACCCGTTAAGCCCAACATACAAATAATGACATGATAAGTAAGATCTTTGGTTGTGAACATTCTAACGCATTAAACAAAGTGTTAGATAGCGTTGTGTACAATCACCCTTTATCTTTAATGTGTACATCGAAATAATAGTAAGATCTATACATGCCAGGAATATCAGATGGTAGTCATAATGAAAAGAACCTGTTTTATGCTGATGACATGGTTGTGGTAGCTGAAAATGAAAAGCAGTTACAAGAAATGATAGAAATAATTGCAACAGAAAGTCAAAAGAAAGGACTTAGTCTGAGAACATAAAAACAGAAGTAATGATTATTACAAAGAAAAGTGGATACGCAAATGCAACATCAAAATGAATTAAACCAATTTGAAACAAGTCAACGTATGAAAGTATTTAGGTACATTGATAAGAGCAGATGCAAGATGTACTATGGAAGTGAAATATAAAATAGCCCAGACAAGTTGAAATATATTCTGAGCGGTTTGTATTTGTCAGTCAAGGTGAAGAAGGTAGTTATTGAGAACTATATTGATCCAATCCTGATGTACGGAAGCGAATCATGTAAGAAGACATTCTTTGGGCATTTCTTAAGTCAGCATGGCCGATGGATAAGAGCGCTCGCTCTAATACTTCCAGTGTGCTGATACCGAGATAGCGGGTTCAACCCCTAGTTCGGTCGGTTGGACTAAAAGTTGTCTTCTCGTCCTTGACTTGGGGCCGTAAATTACAAGTACCTCAGAAGTTCGAGTGGGTTTCTCTGGTGGCGATGGACACTGTTAATAGGAAAAGCTAATCCACATGCAAAATCCGGCAATTGCACAAGAGGCACGTATGTGGACTATGCTTCAGTTCAAAGCGAGCTAAGGAAATAACAATGAGCATTTCGTGAGAAGAGGAAAGCTGGAGTATGACGTCATAACGGGAAGGTTGGAGGAAAGCTGGAGTATGTGGTCACAACGGGAATGTTGGAGGAAAGCTGGTGTGTGTGGTCACAACGGGAATGTTGGAGGAAAGCTGGAGTATGTGGTCACAACGGGAAGGTTGGAGGAAAGCTGGAGTATGTGGTCACAACGGGAAGGTTGGAGGAAAGCTGGAGTATGTGGTAACAACGGGAATGTTGGAGGAAAGCTGGAGTATGTGGTCACAACGGGAATGTTGGAGGAAAGCTGGAGTATGTGGTCACAACGGGAATGTTGGAGGAAAGCTGGAGTATGTGGTCACAACGGGAATGTTGGAGGAAAGCTGGAGTATGTGATCACAACGGGAATGTTGGAGGAAAGCTGGAGTATGTGGTCACAACAGGAATGTTGGAGGAAAGCTGGAGTATGTGATCACAACGGGAATGTTGGAGGAAAGCTGGAGTATGTGATCACAACGGGAATGTTGGAGGAAAGCTGGAGTATGTGATCACAACGGGAATGTTGGAGGAAAGCTGGAGTATGTGATCACAACGGGAATGTTGGAGGAAAGCTGGAGTATGTGGTCACAACGGGAATGTTGGAGGAAAGCTGGAGTATGTGGTCACAACGGGAATGTTGGAGGAAAGCTGGAGTATGTGGTCACAACGGGAATGTTGGAGGAAAGCTGGAGTATGTGGTCACAACGGGAATGTTGGAGGAAAGCTGGAGTATGTGGTCACAACGGGAATGTTGGAGGAAAGCTGGAGTATGTGATCACAACGGGAATGTTGGAGGAAAGCTGGAGTATGTGGTCACAACGGGAATGTTGGAGGAAAGCTGGAGTATGTGGTCACAACGGGAATGTTGGAGGAAAGCTGGAGTATGTGGTCACAACGGGAATGTTGGAGGAAAGCTGGAGTATGTGGTCACAACGGGAATGTTGGAGGAAAGCTGGAGTATGTGATCACAACGGGAATGTTGGAGGAAAGCTGGAGTATGTGGTCACAACGGGAATGTTGGAGGAAAGCTGGAGTATGTGGTCACAACGGGAATGTTGGAGGAAAGCTGGAGTATGTGATCACAACGGGAATGTTGGAGGAAAGCTGGAGTATGTGATCACAACGGGAATGTTGGAGGAAAGCTGGAGTATGTGGTCACAACGGGAATGTTGGAGGAAAGCTGGAGTATGTGGTCACAACGGGAATGTTGGAGGAAAGCTGGAGTATGTGGTCACAACGGGAATGTTGGAGGAAAGCTGGAGTATGTGATCACAACGGGAAGGTTGGAGGAAAGCTGGAGTATGTGGTCACAACGGGAATGTTGGAGGAAAGCTGGAGTATGTGATCACAACGGGAAGGTTGGAGGCAAGGAGAAGCAGGGGAAGACCAAGAGAGAAGATGCGGATAGTTTGACATTATGGTATAGAGAAACATCGGTAAACAAATTTATTGGCAGCACGGGAGACAGAATGCTGTGAGCACACATGATTAACAACGCCTAACGATATATACAGGGTGTTTGTAGAGTCTCACTACACTTTGTAAGACGGAAAACATACTCTCCAGCAAACCGCTGTTTTATATGCAAAGTGCAGTGAGACTTTGTGATGACGGTGAGAATCAGCAGTGGTTCGAATCGCATCAGTAACTTACGGGGTATGTGAGCCGGCCGCTCAGAAAGCAATGGCAAACTACTGAGCGTAATCTTGCCAAGAAATCAACATACAGCTGAAAGATGCTGGTGTTGACAGCGATGTCCTGTAAAGGATATGAAAAAAAAAAAGTGAGACTTTACAAACACACCGTACTGTATATAACACGTAGCTCCGAAGAATAATAATTTCATGGTAAGTAAGATTTTTGGATATAATAAACTCAGAAAAAAATAACATTGTTGTATATTTGTTGTTATTGACTGTATTTAAGTCAGGTTATTATTATGACAGAACTACCGTATGACAGTAGATAGTACTACCTACTTTCTGTTAGCGCCGAATGTTGGGCGGTGCTCACCGAACCCCACACCCAACATTATTATGCCAACGGTTTCGGGAGGAGGAGCGCAAATGGGAGGGTACAAGCCTTATCCTAGTGCGAAGAATTTCAACCTAAAGACTAAATGTCATGGCAAGATAGACCAGGTTCTAAGCATTGGTCGGCGAATGGTCTATGATCGAAACTCCGACAGGCAAACAGTTAGAGCATTCGTTTGCTGATCCGGCAGCTTCTGCATCTTTCCTTGATCCAGACATGTCCTCTGGAAAGAGAGAGGGATCACGGTGCATGGGCAACACATAGTTTCCACAATTCAGTTCAGACTTTTGTTCCCCCTTTTTTTTAAAACGTACAATGTAACAAACTATTGTCTGTCAAGACGGCAGGTTGCCATTTATTAACCATATAACTCGATAGATGGATCAGTTATAGTGAGCAAATACAAACTCACAAAACAATGGAACAATAACTGTATTACAGTTTAGCATAGGCGACTATCATACGATCTACTGGGCAGAGACTTTAACTAGCTTCACATGTTGCTTGCCCGTATCATCCAAGCTCTTCATTCGCCTGTTTGCCTTTGGCGATAATTTACTACACCCACTGTACTGAAATAATTGCTCTGAATCAGGCGATACAGGTAATATTAATCATGGTATATTAATATGTTTGATGAAGGTAATATTAGCCACGACATATTTATATGTTTATGGCCGAGAAATTTGAGCAAGCTGGATATCTGACGGTAGGAGAACAAGTTATAATCACTTTATGTTTGACACAACCGATGTATTAACTGCTCAAATTAGTTTAATGCAATCGAAATATTACTCATCAAGAAAAATACTAGTGTCATTTATTTTGTTTGTATGTCCCTGTAGGGCTCGTTTTCAATTAGTTCAATAGAGAAGTATATTAAATGAATATACCTATAAAACGAGGAGTATTTAATATTGATGTCCTAGCTTTTATTCAGATGGTGCCCTCGAGTTGACAGAGTGGTGTGCATAAAGTGACAAATGAGTGGTGTTCATTAGTCAGAATAAATGTTGAATGCAGTGACGTTCATCACCATTGTCATCGATCGCATCCCAGTGTCTTCTTCGCAGTGAAAGTTGACGACAGTGGATTTCTAGTCTTTTCTGTTGTGTGTCTTGGTGATACATTCTGCTCACTTTTGTCATCACTAACCTCATGCACGTGAGCGCGTCAAGGGCCCTTTTTACACGTCTACAGGCGTATTAGGCATCAACGGCCCTTTCTACACATCTACAGGCGTATTGGGCATCAAAAGCCCTTTCTACGCGTCTTCAGGCGTACTGGACATGTGCCAGAACTGTGTTTTATAGATCAATTGACACTCAGCTGTAAAATTCCAGCAACCGTGAACAAGTTTAAAGATAAAGAAAGAATATAAACACAGAAGCCGCAATCTATGTTTCACAATTTATTGCCTGAATATTTCGCTGTATTTCTTGTCATCACTCCTGACGAGATGCAACGAAATATGCTAGGCACTAAATTAATTAATTAATTAATTCATTAATTCATTAATTAATTCATTCATTCATTCATTCATTCCTTCCTTCCTTCATTCATTCATTCATTCATTCATTCATGCAGTTGTTTCAGTTTATGAAGAGCAATAGATATTCGTCTTTTAATTTCCTTCATTGTGCCATTATTGTTGATAATTAATGACCCATGATATTCAAAATTGTCCACCACCCCCGCTATAAAAATAGTGCAAACTGTAGTTTGTGACTTCTGAGTTTAAATTCACTAAGAGAAACACTGTTTTGAATTAAAGAAAGATTAATAGCTCAGCAAACTAAAAGCATCGGTAGCTTAGTGGCTAGATCGTCGCGAGCAGAACAGAAGGTCAGGGGCTCAACCCACAGTTGGGTGGATTCTCAATTTTTCAAAATTGATCTAGTCTCACCAGCCTATAATGGAATCCAAGAATGTTTGAGAAATAAAGGCGGCCGGAGTAATACTCACCTCATCACCCACAGAGAGCCGATTGGTCTATACAAATATGGCTCCAGCACCATATGCCCCATGCATCTTACGCGTGACAAGTGTCCTTGACTGGACTTTACAACAAAATATGTAGGGAAGCCTCTTCTTCTGCCTTCTTATTTTGTATGATGACGTCATGTAGTTCATTTTCCAAATTTGTTTTACATACAATGTGTAGTGAGACTTTACAAACACCCGGTAGAAGAAGCATGGGACGGTGTGGGAAAAACCCGCAAGGATTCAGAATCGCCGATTTAACTCTTTCACCGGAGAACATCCCAGCTTGCCCTTTGACACCGCACGTTTCTGCATTCACGACACTCACTTTCCAACAATAATTCATTTCCGCAAATATCTTTCCTTAACTGTGTACACTGTTACACTGATTTGTGTGCACAAACATCCCGAGCAAATATTGCTATTATTATGTTTATTAGTGGGCGCATTAGTGTAACGACTAGGACGTTACCTGACTATGGCATGTGTGAAGTTATCTAGGAACACAATTACGGTAGGGTCCTCGCCATCATGTTACAGGTCCTATTTATCCAGGGACAAAGTATCGACAGTGTTATTTTCATCACGTCACAGATCCAATCTATCTTGGAGGAAAGTTTCCACAGGGTCCTCGCCATCATGTTACAGGTCCTATCTATCTAGGGACAAAGTATCGGCAGGGTCCTCGTCATCATGTCACAGATACTATTTATCTAGGGGCAACGTATCGACAGGGTACACGTCATCATGTCACAGATCCCCCTCAAAAGGTAATTCTTATCACCTCTCTTTCTCGACTCTGCGTTAGTTTTCACGCCTCCTGCATTACCATGCCCGTGGTGTTTGCAATGTCCGGTGACAATCTTCGTAATGTCCGTCTCGTGCCTCTTCTTCCAGACACATTGTCTCCCATCACTGTTCTTTGAAAACCACAGTAACGTATAACTGGACTCAAGTATTTCTATTTCCCAGGCAAGCGGACAGTTTACAAAACAGCATCTTTCAATGTCTACAACTTGTTGAATGTTCTTATTTTCCTAGTTCTAGTTCTATTTAGAAATATTGACCCCTAATTCTGGTCGCCTGTCATAAATATTTAGAAATATCGACCCCTAACTGTGGTCTCCGGTCACACATGCTTAGAATTATCGACCAAACATATTGGCCTCCTGTCACAAATATGTAGAAATATCGACACCTAATTCTGGCCACCTGTCACAAATATTTAGAAATAGCGACCCCACATTCCAGCCTCCTGTCACAAATACTTAGAAATATCAACCCAATATATTGGCCTCCTGTCAGAAATACTTAAAAATATCGACCCCTAAGTCTGGGCTCCTGTTACAAATATTTAGAAATACCGGCCCAATATTGCTTTCTTGTCACAAATACTTAGAAATATCTGCCGGAAACTGTCTTGATTTCGTGACATCCACAGAAGTTAGTAGGCCTTAAGTGTTTACTTCTCGCTTAAAAAGCAATGGCAAACGCAAATTGCCCAGAAAACAAATTTGGGGTTTATGACAACGTTCTGCAAAAGATATGCAACATTTTGTTTGGTTAGGGGAGTTGTGAACTCAAACTTGGTGAAAATCTTCGGAGAGGGCATCGATTTGACAAGGCGAGTTCAATGCAGTTTATAAACACATCCATTATAAGCGAACATTTTCTCCATTAGAACAATGTTATATAAATATAGCAGCAACTGCTTATAAATAGAACTCCCCAAACTCGGGCAAGTAATTAGAAAAGGACAGATAAGAGGTACACAGAATATAATTTAGCTCGGCTCGGGGAGGAGAGGAGACACATTCGCACTGTAAACGGAATCCACTTCCCACGGAGAAATGCGAAGCCACTTAGGCTCTTAGCATGTTTTATCTGCAGAATTTCCCTGTGACAGGAAACCAAAGAAACATGTGACGATCCTTGGGACTTCAAAGAGAGAGGTATAGGAAAACCTGGCGCCACGTCTGGTCGCCTAAATATATACGGAGAAGGGGTGGAGGGGTGGTGGTGGTGGGGGGTAGGGGATTTCTTATTGAGAATAGAACAAGGTAAATAGAGGATTCTTAACATTGAAAAATGTAAGAACGACGCGCAATGGCGGGGAAAGCACGGGAAATTAAAATCTACAATAACAATATTCTAGAAACGCAGTTTAATTTATGTGAATTAGCATTCTTCATTTTAGACAAGGGTCTGGAATACAAAATACAGGAACATCAATGTGAAATACAAGTGAAATATGGTATTTGCATAAGAGAAATAGTAATTCACGTCAAATAAAAGCCCATGACTCTATTTCACGCCTTAAGACTTATTGGGTGTATGGTCTCTCTAAAGTCCCCAAGCGTGAACCTATTATGGGTCTGTAATGTGCTAGGATAACCACACTGTGTAGGTCTGTAATGTGTTAGGATCATCACACTATGTAGGTCTGTATTGTGTTAGGATCATCACACTATGTAGGTCTGTAATGTGATAGGATCATCACACTGTGTATGTCTGTAAATGTGATAGGATCATCACACTATGTAGGTCTGTAATGTGTTAGGATCATCACACTATGTAGGTCTGTAATGTGATAGGATCATCACACTATGTAGGTCTGTAATGTGATAGGATCATCACACTGTGTAGGTCTGTAATGTGATAGGATCATCACACTATGTAGGTCTGTATTGTGTTAGGATCATCACACTGTGTAGGTCTGTAATGTGATAGGATCATCACACTATGTAGGTCTGTAATGTGATAGGATCATCACACTGTGTAGGTCTGTAATGTGATAGGATCATCACACTATGTATGTCTGTAATGTGATAGGATCATCACACTATGTAGGTCTGTAATGTGATAGGATCATCACACTATGTATGTCTGTAATGTGATAGGATCATCACACTATGTATGTCTGTAATGTGATAGGATCATCACACTATGTATGTCTGTAATGTGATAGGATCATCACACTATGTAGGTCTGTAATGTGATAGGATCATCACACTATGTAGGTCTGTAATGTGATAGGATCATCACACTATGTATGTCTGTAATGTGATAGGATCATCACATTATGTATGTCTGTAATGTGATAGGATCATCACACTATGTATGTCTGTAATGTGATAGGATCATCACACTATGTAGGTCTGTAATGTGATAGGATCATCACACTGTGTAGGTCTGTAATGTGATAGGATCATCACACTATGTAGGTCTGTAATGTGATAGGATCATCACACTGTGTAGGTCTGTAGTGTGATAGGATCATCACACTATGTATGTCTGTAATGTGATAGGATCATCACACTATGTAGGTCTGTATTGTGTTAGGATCATCACACTGTGTAGGTCTGTAATGTGATAGGATCATCACACTGTGTAGGTCTGTAATGTGATAGGATCATCACACTATGTAGGTCTGTAATGTGATAGGATCATCACACTGTGTAGGTCTGTAATGTGATAGGATCATCACACTGTGTAGGTCTGTAATGTGATAGGATCATCACATTGTGTAGGTCTGTAATGTGTTAGGATCATCACACTGTGTAGGTCTGCGTGCGTGGAGGAATACATAGCCACACTTTCCCTTACTTCGCGGAGGAAACACGCAGGGGAGGAAATACTCGTGCGACAGCGTTCATGACATTATCGGCGCAGTCCTCTAGCGACTGCAGTATCACGCCAGCCTGAGTTTATGGTAAATATAGTAAAGGAGTGCCAGTCTCCCCGGCCCAGGTGTTAACGTTGTTCTCCGTAATCCCGTATATTCTCGTAAGTGCCGTAACCTGCGCAAGAATCGGTAGCGGTTCTCGCCGTGTTGGTATCTTACGGGGTATGCAAGCCGGTCGTTCAGAAAGCAATGGCAAACTACTGAGCGTAATCTTGCCTAGTACATCAACAGCAGCTGACAAGTGCTGATGTGACTGGAACGTCCTGTAAGGGATATGCAAAAAAAAAAAAAAAATAGTAAAGGATACTTTTACTCACCTGAAGACACATTAGGACAATGATGCTAAACCCATATTTTTATAGAACAACAGGCACTCGGTCATTCTCGGTCATACCCTTGTTAGGCTTGGTTGTTCTGGGAACACAGGTCTCATCTCATCTTATCTCGTCTCATATCATCTCATCTTATCTCGTCTCATATCATCCCATCTGGTTCCCTTGTACTTTGCGGTGTCGAGGTAAAGCATACACACCGGGAGAGTGCCCGTTTATTGGCTTCATGTATCGATATTCCAATGATCTCTGTAATTCCCGGTGTCCATCGTTTACGTGGCCGGCCTCTTCCTCTGCTTCCGTCTGGTCTGTACATCATTGCTTGTTGAGGTATACTGTTAGTTGGTAATCTAGTTATAGGACCAAACCATGTAACTTGTTGTTTTCTGATGAAATCTAGCGCTGCTATACCCCCCCCCCCCCCCCCACACACACTTTAGTCCTGAGTTATTTATTTCTCATTTTCTCTCTTCTTGATACATTTAGTATTCTTCCCAGGAATCTCATTTCTGTTGTTGAGGGTTTTTCTTTGACCTAGGTCAATGTAGAAAAATCCGAATCTACCCAGGTGCGGATCGAACCCAAGACCACCACGTCAGTAAGTGAGTGTCCGGACATATTGTGCCAGCTCCATATTTGTATAGACTAAAAGGTACTCCCAGTAGGATGTGATAATAATCACGCCAGAAGTCTTCACATCCCAATACTATCGTCCATTTTAGGCTGAATCAATCTGGAAGCTCCGAACCCGTGTCTAACACGCAGGCTGGGAAGAATCTTGTCACTAAGCCACCGCGGCTCTGACACTTAACTGAGCAACAGTGGAATATGGTCGTGCATTCGTCTGCACAAAACTGGAATATCAAAAAAAAAGCTATTAGCTAGTTGGATATCCTTTACATGGCGTCGCATTTAACCTCAGCATTGCTTTTGGCTGTTTGTGATTTCTTGGTAAGTTTACGTTTAGGTGTATACCATTGTTTTCTGAACGAACCGGCACTCATATCATTTTTATGAAAACCAATGCAAGCCGATCTGCTGCCAAATCGCCCACAGTTGTGTTTTGAACTCGGTATGCTGGATTACGAACTGCGTGCGTAACACCTTCGCCACGGATCTATTAGGTCACAAAATACAGACAGTCTGCAAGATCTGAACATAGAAGAAATCTGGCTCATAAACTATACCTTGCCCCGGAAGTTAAAAAACTGTGGCTATATTTAGCATCACAGTGTCTTGGAAGGAACAGTTATGAAGGCATGATCCTCAGGCTTGTACATGGGACATATTTTTCTGTCCCATCCCATCCCATCCCATGGTAAGGTATGCCTGTCCCATCCCATCCCATCCCATCCCATGGGACCTTTCCCATGGGATTCCCATGGGCATAACATGCCCATGGCCAAGCCTGGTGATCCTGGTAGAAGAGTCTAGATTGACCAGCACGACTATGGACACGAAACATTACAGACATCTTGGGCTTCATAAACGGGCTGATAAACTTGCAGGCTCTGCGCCCACTTCAGATGGCCTGCCCATAGATCGTGTCGATGTTATTAACGACCGTAGAGATATGTCGAGAGCGGAGGACTTTGACGTCGGTGAATCCACATCGTTGCCCTGAACGAGAGACTCGGGAATAAGAAGACACGAGAGGAACGTCTGGAGAACGAGGGGTCTCATCAACCAACACAGAACTGGGACAATCAGCCGCTGGACGCTGGAGTCAGTACCATAGTTGCCATTCTAGATATTTTATATCCAGATCTAGAGGTTTTTGCCGGCGTCTGGATACCGTTTTCTGACGTCTGGATGCTGGATGCAATTCTAGATACTTTTCATTTGGAGTCGGATATTTTGAATACTTTCTAGATTTTACTTTTCTTTCGGTGTCATTTACCCATTTTATGTTTGGTCTGGACGCGCGTAAATTATGGTAACTGCCATTATTTAAACTTTGAACTGACTTGGGTCAACGCTCAACAATCTGGCAACCACCCCCCACCCCCCCCCCCCCCCCCGGTAATGAGTAAAAGGGCGCATAAGGGCACTGAAGAAACTTTTGGTCAGTAAACATTTAAACTTAAAGAATTTGGCTGCAATTGGAACCGATAATGCATCGGTAATGGTCGGTATCAACCATGGCGTGTATGCAAAATTGAAGGAAGATATCCCATCTTTAATCCTCATAAAATGTGCGTGTCATTCCTTGCAGCTAGCATTATCACATGCCTCATCAGTCAGAACGTTTACCAAGGAATTTGGAATTCCTTATTGCTGAAACACATAGCTGGTTCTCCAAATCATCTGTCAGACAACAGCAATATAATAATTTATATAAAGCATTAAATGATAGTTCCTCACCACTGAAAATGCTGTCATATTGCAAAACTAGATGGTTATCAATTCAACAAGCTGTTGAAGTAATTGTGAACCGATGGTTGGAGTTGAAGACACACTTCGAAATAACAAGACAAAATGAAAAGTGCTACGCAGCTGAAATACTATATGGAATGTACAGTGATGAAAAAAATTTGGCATTCCTTCTCTTTTCACAACCCATTTTAAGTGAAGTGCAAAAAGTTAATAAACTATTTGAATCTCAAAATGTTGATAAAGTTAAATTACTTGACGACCTCACTTTGCTATTTCACTCAATTGGTAAAAGACTTATTTATATTGCCAACTTGTAAAGCTGACTTGTTCACTTGCACTATAGAGAGCTATTTGGCTCCCAAGCCATACCTGGGATACCAAATCGAATCAAAAATTGATGGTTTAAAAACAAAAGGACTGTTAACAGAAAATGAAGAGAACAACTTAAGAAAGCGCTGTCAAGATTTTCTTGTCTCATTATTCGATCAACTGAAGCAGAGACTTCCTGAAAATTTAGATGTATTGAAAAATATTTCACTCTTTTCTATTAACAACATACCTCAGCCAGTAAAGGACATACCTAAATATTGTCAAGTTATTAAATTTTTAGGGGCTACTGATAATAGTGTGGCGGAAGCAGAATATTAGTTAACAAAAATAAATTTGGTTGACTGGACAAACAAAACAGAAACTGAAGCTTTTTGGAGTGAAGTAAGACAATTTAAAGATGTCTCAGGTAACAGTCCATTCTGTGAGCTCTTTGAATGTGCGATGTCTGCCATGATACTACCCCATTCAAATGCTGATGCGGAAAGAGTTTTCAGTACTGTGAATTATACAAAATGTAAACTAAGAAACAGGATGAAACTTGATCTCTTAAATGCTATATTGACAATAAGATTTGGCCTGATGAGAGCAGGAAAATGCTGTTCAACTTATCAGCTCCCTGATCGTGTAATAAAAGAAATTGGAACAGCTAAAGCATACCAGAGTCATTTTGAATCTGAAGCTTCAACTTCATCATCCAAGCTAAGTGCATCTTGTGAGACAGGCATCAGTGAAGATGAGGACATGATTCTATAGGTAAGTCACATCAATTTTCTTTTTAATGTTGCATATCCCTTACAGGATGGTGCAGTCAACATCAGAATTTTTCAGCTGCTGTTGATGTACAAGGCAAGATTACGCTCAGTAGTTTGCCATTGCTTTCTGAGCGACCGGCTCACATACCGCTGTAAAGTTACCAGCGCGGCTCGAACCGCTGTCGGTTCGGGCGCAGCTGCGTTACTCACGAGAATATACGGGATTACGGCGAAAGCCGTAAACTTTTCGCCAGGGAGAGCGGCAGTCACATCAATACATATGTAATCTCTTACTTTCTCAATCTGGATATTTTTCCTAGATACTTTCCAACGAAATCTAGATATTTATGGATGTTGTTTGGGCCGTTTCTAGATACTTTTGGTCAAGAAAAAGTGGCAACCCTGGTCAGTACGGCACAGACGCGTGCAAGCACACAAAGATACACGTGAAGTATACTGACAAAGCCATTCTTATCGGTGTCAGTACACCAAAGACACGTGCCAGCACATAAGACACACAAGACACACAAGAAATACACTTACATATCTATTCTTGTCTGTGTCAGTACTCCCCAGAAATGAGTCAGCACACAAGAAACATTCTTACATAGCCGTTCTTGTCTGTGTCAACACGCCACAGACACGAGTCAGTACACACGATACATGTGAACTATACTTACATAGCCATTCTTGTCTGTGTCATCACGCCAAAGACACGTGCCAGCACACAAGACACACAAGAAATATTCTTACATAGCCATTATTGTCTGTGTCAATATGAATTGCAAACAATTAAGTATATTTAGCTCCTGAGAAAAGATGAGACATACCAAACACAGACACGATGCACATACCTTACACAGAACTACATACCCAGGTGAAAACAAAGTGTGACTTCTGTGAAAATTAAATACAACGCGTCTGTGTTTAATATGTCTCTTCTTTTCGCAGGAACTAAATATACTTAACTGAGTGTAATTCATATTGTTATATCCTGCTGCAGCCTCTGTTTTTTCTTTTGTCTGTGCCAGTACGCCAAAGACACGATCCAGCACATAAGATACACATGAAACATACTTACATAGCCATTCTTGTCTGTGTCATCACGCCAAAGACACGATCGAGCACATAAGATACACATAAAAGATACTTACATAGCCATTCTTGTCTGTGATGTTGTTGGTCAGTTTCAGCTTCTGGAAGCTGATTGCCTTCTGCATCCACTGGTCCCCAGTGCAGGGCGAGTCTGGGTGGATGTACATCCTTCGAGGCATCTCGGGGTCTGCTTTCCCCGCCACTGACCACTTCCCGTTGTGGAATTTATATCTGGGTAAAAAAACGAACATAAAGAGAGTTATTACATGTATTTTTAATGACTGCAGTTTTTGAAAATATTGCCGTTCCAAGTTTTGTATTTACCTAATGTGGTGTTCATGCAACACAATGCAACATATTAGGTAACATACAAAACATGGAACGGCAATATTTTCAAAAACTTGCACAGTCGTTAAAAATATACCCTGTACATGGCTACCGTAGGTCAGCATGGCCAAATGGATAAGAGAGCTCGTTCTTAAACTTAATGCCGAGGTAGGGAGTTCAACCCCTGCGCCCGTCAGTTGGACTATAATGTTGACTTCTCGTCCTTGACTTGGGGACGTTAATTACAAATACCTCAGATGCCGGATTGGGTCCACCTGATGGCGAGGGACACTGCTAATGGGGAAAGCAAATCCACACGCATAAATCTGTCCGGTGTTACTAAATGTAGCACCTCGTATATGGACTACGCTTGAGCTCATAGCGTGCAAATAAAATCGTGCCACATGGGATAAAACCCGGTGCAATGAAGTATATACGCTAGCTTTTAAATAAAGATTGTAAAATAAACAGCTCAGGTAGTTTTCTCCGAACTGAATCACAGAGGCATATACAATACTAAATACATTAAGCAGCACAATATTGCGTCTCAAAATAATTGTAGAAAGACCATGCAAATAAAATGCCGGTACAGGAACCTGCCGCTGGTGTGTGAAGTGTTAGGAACATCACATTCTCTAGGCCTGAGAGCCCGGATAATTATATGGTCTGTCTTTTCATCCTGTAGCGAACGTTGAGTGCTAGTATCAGACCCTACTCCGACTGGGCGCATGTCAGTTGTCGGCGTAATGTTATAACCATTTCATCAACGCGTCCCGCAGCAGAAGTAGTAGTCTGTAAAAGTTAGTGGTAATTTGTCGTTGTTGAAATCGTTGTGATGATGTCTGGAGTGGTTTGATGTGGTGGTGGCTACGACAGTGTTAATGAGAGGAAAATGTGAGGACACGGGGGAGAGAGAGAGAGAGAGAGAGAGAGAGAGAGAGAGAGAGAGAGAGAGAGAGAGAGAGAGAGAGAGAGAGCGAGTGTGTGTGTGTGTGTGTGTGTGTGTGTGTGTGTGTGTGTTAGTAGTAGGTGGTGAATATAGCAGGGTTAGTAGTGCTGATATGGCAACAGAGATGAGTTAGTATTTCTGTTTCTGATCCCGCAGTCGTTGATCTTCCACCTTTAGGGTTATTGTTATGTAACGATATGCCACATGTTACTTTGATATTGTCAGGGTCTTAAACTTGGCTCGCTTTCCTAACTAGTGTGAGACAGTACAACTACAACGTGATTTGACGTAAGACTCAACGATACATCGTTTGGTGGATTTATTAACATATCAAATACAGAACGATGATCACAAATACATATAATGAATACTTTACAACTTACATCCACAATACAGTCACAAGTCTGACTCGCAAGATGTCCAGACACTCGCCTTTCAATACAGAAACCACACAATGCCTTTCTCACACGTCCGTCCTGTTCCGTGTCCCCAGAGCTGTCTGGACCTGGTAGGCAACTTGCCTCCTGCCTGACGTGGCGTCACGTGGCAGTCGTGCGTCTTGCGTTGGCGGCCTGACCGCTGGTCAGCCAGCGATCTCGCAGGCCGGTAACTCATTCGCCTGGCGGCGCAACGAAGTGGTTGCATCCCTTATTGGGAGCTAAGTCGCCTGGCGGTCATAACGATGTCCCTGCATCGCTGTCCACTGTCGGACTCTGACACGCTCCCCCGGTAACTCCATGAAAGATGTCGTCTTTCATGCTATGTCTGTACCTGTTGGGTTAATAGTATACCCTTGTCAGAGTCTACCTTTCCATTGTTATACAAAACGTTATCAAAATTACACACATGCCATAGAAATATATAAGAACTGGGAGTTGGGTACAAAGACATGTGGTGCTTCATGTTTAACACATATCAGGCTTCACCCTCTCGATGGCTGGTTACCTCAATCGTATTATCACCCAGTCGGATCAGTAGCACCAGCTTCACGCATCTACGTCAACGCAATTTGAAAAAAATAATAATATGGTTCTTGAAACAAAAACCATCTCGCGAGACTGAAATACGACTTTATATAAGTCGTATAAAACACTCAAACCCTGTCCCTACTTGGCCAGGAGTTATTGTGTTGGTATACAATGTTGGCAACCCTTTGCCATGCCCAGTAGATGCCTGCCTGTGGTGTCAACACTTTAACAACAACATGTTATATTACACACAACACATTAGCATATACATTTCAAATTATGGCCCTTTGTGTGAAAATGTAATAACAACAAAATGAAAGGGAAATAATTTTAACATTAGTGAAACACAATAATTTACAATAACTATTTAAAGTCTTAGTGTCATTGCTTGACGTTTCTTCATATTAACGGAAAAAAGTCGGTAATATGAATACGTTAATCAAGATATGATTCTAAGATTACATTAGAGAAATAAATAAACACACAATTCGTGTATTCAATTTTATAGAATCCTAAATATTTTAAAATCGTCAAAACTTTTTAACATTTTAAATGTTGTCTGCTATTTTTGTTCTAAATTTATAATTAATCCGGAAGTACACACGAGCTGTACAATCAGCTGATGGTAAAGATTGTAGAACACACCTGTTCCGGTTTGATGTAGTTTAAAGAAGGAACAATGTTCTCAAAGTTCGTGGTGGATTTTGGTACACAATCTTCTGGATTACGATCGAATGTTCATGTGTTAGCTGTTTCAGTCGAACACTAAAGATTTCGGTTCACTGCAGAGGTGTAGAAAAGTCGTCACTGTTCAGTTTTACTTTCACACTCGTCATTAAAATGTTCCTGGAAGAATCAGCACGAAGTTGTCACTCTCAAGTTGGATAATTCTCTTCAGGTAAGTGCGAACGTGACACTGTTCTTGTACGTAATATATACAGTTAATAAAGTTCGCTTTCTACCACAAACTACACATTTATACACGACAATCACTACATGAACTAGTAAAATAAGAACACTATATATAATGGGAGTAATACCTATCACAATATTGTAGACATTACACAGCTTTTTGTGAATGAAACAACACTATTCACTGATAAATGGCTGTGTCGGTCTGAGTGTATTTCTACATACCGCACTCAGACATTGGTGCTCACTGGGTCGGTCGGACAACGTGACAAAAGATCGGCAATTGAATTGGTTCTGCCTGGGATATGTCGAACCTCAAAGCTATAATCTTGAAGTTTCAAAGACCAGCGTGCAATCATATGATTCGATGGCACACCTGAATTCATCCATCGTAAGGGGCTGCTGTCCGATTCTACGATGAAATGGCGTCCTAGAAGAAATCTAGACAATTTGGTGATCCCTACTACTAAAGCTAGGGCTTCTAGTTGAGGAATGGACCATGCCCGCTCTCGGGCTTTCAGCTTCCGGGATACAAAATAAACTGGGTGGAGGATATTGTTATACTCCTGCAACAGGACTGCTCCAATCGCGACGGAGCTAGCATCTGTGCGTAATCTGAAAGGTAAACGGATATAGGGCAATTTAAGGATAAGATTATGTTTATTCTGATCGGAAAAACATGCTAGCACTTTATGAAATGCGATTTTTAGGCATTCATCGTGTACAATTTTCTCAGGTTTATCCTTTGTTAGTAAATTAGTAAAGACCTCGGTCAGTTCCGAAAAATCAGGAATAAATTGCCTATAGTAATTGATTACGCCTAGCAAACTTCTGACTTGTTTCTTAGTAGTCGGAAGTGAGAGTTTTAGTATCTTGGACACAATTTTATCGTCTGTCGTGACAAAGCCATTGTATATTTTGTAACCCAAGAATGATATTTCCTGGTAGGCTATGTCTACTTTTGCCGGCTTCACTGTCAGTCCGTGCTGTCTGATCCGTTCAAATGTTTGGTCTAATGTCTTAATGTGTTCCGTCATTGTCTGTGTGTGAATGCATATGTCGTCAATATAGCAAATTATGTTAGGAATGTCTCTTAGCAGTAGTCGTCGTCTCTTAGCAGTAGTCGTAATTTTATCGTCTGTCGTGACAAAGCCATTGTATATTTTGTAACCCAAGAATGATATTTCCTGGTAGGCTATGTCTACTTTTGCCGGCTTCACTGTCAGTCCGTGCTGTCTGATCCGTTCAAATGTTTGGTCTAATGTCTTAATGTGTTCCGTCATTGTCTGTGTGTGAATGCATATGTCGTCAATATAGCAAATTATGTTAGGAATGTCTCTTAGCAGTAGTCGTGTCATACGTACGAATGTGGCTGGGGCGTTAACTAGCCCAAATGGAAGTTTGCACCATTCGTACAGTCCCCAAGGTGAGGCGAAAGCTGTTAGATGTCTGCTCTGTTCGTCTACAGCAATCTGCCAATAACCTTTAACCATGTCTACAGTCGTGAAGAACCTAGCGTCTGTCAGTTCTGTCAGAAGATCGTCAGTGTTTGCCATAGGCTCAAGATCTAGAACAGTTATTTTATTCAGTTTTCGGTAGTCGATGCACAGTCTTATGGTATTGTCCTTTTTGCGTACTATGACCATGGGAGATGCGTAGTCTGATTGGGATCGTCTTATGATGTTATTTTTCTCTAAGTTGATGATTTCTTGATGTAACTGTTCTTTGTAATGTAATGGGATGGTGTATGGTCTGCATCTAATGGGTGCGTTTGATGTGAGTGCGATGTGATGCTGCACTAATTCTGTTTGTCCTGGGTTGTTGGAAAAGATGGTGTTGTACTGTTGTATAAGTTGTTTGCAACTGTCTGTGTCTGCTTGAGTTAAATTTGGGTTGATTTTGATCTCCTTCAAGCAGTCTGTCGTGTCTAATGCAGGTGTTGGAATTTCGTCACTAGCATCGTCGTCTTCGTGATCTATTATCACTGTACAAGCTGTTGTATCGTCTTGTACGTCGTCTCTGTTGTAGTATGGTCTTAGCATATTTATGTGAAATATTTTGTGTTTGTTTTTTATAAGGATCTCGTAGTCTACAGGTGAAATCTGTCTTGTCACTTTAAAAGGTCCCTGCCAAGAATCAGTCAGAAGGTGCCTGTCACTAGGTAGCAGAAGAAGAATGTCCTGTCCAGGTGTCAATGTTATTGTCCTATTACCTTTGTCAGCATACTGTCTATAAGTAGCACCAGATAGTTTTAGTGCATTCTTTGCAATAACACAAGATTTGATGATTCTTTCACGCAATGATGTCACATATAAGTATGATGATATGCGTTTAAGTACTGGTGTAGAGTCAGTTAACATTTGGTGGTAAATGGTCAATGGGCCACGTGGTTTGGCACCATAGATAAGTTCAAAAGGAGAGAAACCGGTACTAGCATGTGGTACCTCGCGATAAGCAAAAAGAATAGCTGGTAGATATACATCCCAGTTGTTGGGGTGTTCTTGCGTCACTTTTGCAAGCATGTGCTTAAGATCCCCGTTAAACTTCTCTATTACTCCGCTACTGTGAGGATGGTAGGGGGAATTGAAACACTGCTTAACTCCCAGCATTTTGGTGAAAGCTTGGGTGGATTCGGCAATAAATTGAGTGCCCCTATCAGATTGGATAGTATCTGGAAACTCTATCCTAGAAAAAATATGGAAGAACACTTCCATTATTTCATTGGCAGTTATGTTCTTTAACGGAATAGCTTCTGGCCAGCGACTACATTGATCAATCAACGTTAGAATAAATTTATTCCCTCTAGTTGTTGTATGACTGAGAGGGCCCACTATGTCAACCGATAGCTTTTCAAAAGGTCGACTGGCTAAGTCGGTGATTTGTAACTTTGCCTGTGGGTGTTTACCTTTTTTAACCAATTTCTGGCAGGTGTCACAACTTCTGCAATATTCTTTGATGTCATTGCAAAATTTTGGCCAGTGAAATTGTGTCAATAACCTTGATCTGGTCTTAACGTATGCCATATGTCCTGCAAGAGGTATATCGTGTGCAAGATGTAAGGCTTGTTTGCGGTAACTAGTTGGCAAAACAGTTTGCTCTGTGGTATTGTCACCTCTGGTGTAATACCTAGTGAGTATGTTATTTTTCAAAGCAAAATGCCATTTTGCATTCTTGGTTACTTTTGGCTTTCGGCCGATCAGGTCAAAGTATTTTGACAATGAAGGATCAGCTTTTTGGGCTGTTACAAATGCTTCCTTCATGGTGTTAGTAGGTTGTGAAACTGGGCTGATCAATTGTATCGCCTCAGTTTGATTTACTTCATCTTGCACTCTAGCAGTAGCTCTTGTTACTGCGTTCACACACTCAATGATAACAGATGATGATGATGGAACAATAGTTTCAATGATGTCATGAGAACTTAGTGCTACATTAGCTACATTAACATCAATAGGTGGTGTGACATTTTCAATGATGACATTTGATGGTGATGTTATGGTATCATCATTACATGAAGATGTTATGTCATGAGGTTTATCATTTACCTCAGGTAAATTACCAATAATTATATCACAAACTGGACTGGTTAGTGCAGCGCACTTTACTTTCCCAGTGAGGAAAGGTGTATCAATATATGCCCATGCTAATGGGTATCTTTCAATATTGCCTGAGAATGTTCTACATGTTACGTGCCTGCCTGTGTAATCTGTAGGCAATATGAACGTTCTTTTCAGGCCAATGATTGAACTGCCTGTATCGCGAAGGACTGTAGCCGGTTCGCCATTTACATATCCGTGATGGATGATTATTTTGCCTTTTGAGTCTACTACCAAATTAGCTTCTTCATTGGCAGTAGGGATGGTATGACCGCATGTTAAAATACCATCTTCAAAGAAGGTGTTACAAACATAGCATGTGTTTTCGCCGTATCTGTCAAAAGCCTGTGCTGAGTTCACAGGATGTTTCTCTGGCTCTTCTTCTTCAGAAGTGGAATTGTCATCCAAGGCGGCACCTGCTTTTTTTATCATCTGCCTGCCCTTACAAGTATTCCGATGGTGTCCGAACGCCTTACAGAGAAAACATTTAGTCGCACTCTTGAAGGTTTCACGTTCCTGATTTCGTTGATTTACCTTGTGTTGTAAGTACTTCTCATACCCAGGGTTTTTATCACAAATCTCATTCGGATGATGAGACTTATTACAATGAATGCAATGATAAAATTTCTCAGAGGTAGGCTTACGAAATTTCTGCCTACTATAGGTTTGTTTATCATAATTAGCCGCTGCTACAAAGTTAATGTTAGTATCTTCAGTAGCAAAGCAATGTTTGTTGGCTGTGTAGTAAGCCGACCCACGTCTTTCAATCTCATCCACACTAGAGCATTCATTCTCTAACAAACATTTTGCAAAGGCTGAAGGAATAGATGACACAATTTTGTCCCTAATGATTAGATCTTCCAATCTCTCATAACTTTTCTCAATTTTGGCTGCTGAAGTCCATTTGGTGAAAATATCTCGGACTAAGCAGAGGTAGTCAGAGAACGTTTGAGTCGGTTTTGGGCTCAATTTACTGAACTGTTCTCTGTAACCTGCCTCATCTAACATAAAATGTGCCATAATCTTAGATTTCAGATAATGGTAATCTTTTCTGAGGTCTTTGGGGATGGTTTCAATAACTTTAAGAGGTTCCCCTGACAAACTCCTCATGTACACAATATTCCATTCAGACAGTGGAACTTGATAATGTTCCATTAAAGTTTCAAAATTTTGGGTAAAGGCTGCGATGCAGTCACCCGAGGTATAATTACGTACAATACCTTGATATTTCTTATACTGGTTTTCTTTCTCCAGTCTTTCAGATTTCTTATACTCTTTGTTCATCGCAGTCTCAGTGTCAAGTTGTTTCATCTTTAACTGTAACTCCAGTTCTTCTCTTTTACTCTGAGCTGCTATTTCTGCCTTTTTCAACTCACTATCTATCTCAGCTTGCTTTGCAGTCAGTTCTAATTCGGCTTGCTTTGTCTTTTCAGACAATTCTGCTTGCTTTAAGGCTGTTTCTGCCTCTCCTTGTTTGGCAGCCATCTCTGCCTGTTTTAATGCCCTTTCAGCTGCTCTTTCTTCACGCTCAGCCACTTTTTCCTGTACTTGTAGATATTCAGCGTATTTCTGCTCACTCCACTGTGTTAGTTCCTCACCATGTAACTGTAACTTTATGCCCATATCAATGAAATCAAATAATGAAGACATGATGGAAAAATGTCAATGAAATACCAGCCACACACAATATGTTATAAGTGGTTAGTAATCAACAAATTATAATCTGTTTATATGGACGATATGTGCCTAAAAATGCATTTTTATAGTATACGAAAAGGAAAAGGTATACTCAAGTGCCCTGGATGCGGTGAAGAACGGTTGGAAAATCGGGCTAGGAACTGTAGGGTCGTTACTTCGAATCGCAAATGACCTCTACGGCAAGGTTTTGGATGGTACGGAAAAACCTGCTTTTATTTTGGAAGAAGATAAATTAGCGTCTATTTGTTGGTGTGTGCCTGCTTGTCACTAAGTGTTGATTAGGTTTGTATGGCGTTGAGTATAATTGTATGTCGTAAGTTTGTCCGTCAACAGTTTTTTTTTACAATACACGTACTTTCTTTCCAAACACTTTTCGCGTTCCACAAACTCAATTCACAAAGACAATCTACAAATATCTTAACACTCTACAACATTGATGACACATCACTTACATCAAGATGACATTCAGTAAGGACATAGACATCAAGTTTACAAGATGGCGACAAGGTCAAAATGGCGACAAGATCACAATGTCGACAAGGTCAAAACGGTGACAAGTTTCACAAATCACAAATGTTTTACACGATTACAGGATCAAACAAAATGTATGCATTGTACGTTTACAAATGGTCTTACACATGTTTAAATAATGTAGTAACAATCAAAATGAGCCTTCCATGATCACATTTAAGTTTAAATCTAAGTCTAATTAAATTCAATGTTCAACAAGGACAAGCTATTCACGTTCAAATATAACTAAATTAAAGCTGGACGAGCCCTCCACGTTCACACATGTCAGGGTCTTAAACTTGGCTCGCTTTCCTAACTAGTGTGAGACAGTACAACTACAACGTGATTTGACGTAAGACTCAACGATACATCGTTTGGTGGATTTATTAACATATCAAATACAGAACGATGATCACAAATACATATAATGAATACTTTACAACTTACATCCACAATACAGTCACAAGTCTGACTCGCAAGATGTCCAGACACTCGCCTTTCAATACAGAAACCACACAATGCCTTTCTCACACGTCCGTCCTGTTCCGTGTCCCCAGAGCTGTCTGGACCTGGTAGGCAACTTGCCTCCTGCCTGACGTGGCGTCACGTGGCAGTCGTGCGTCTTGCGTTGGCGGCCTGACCGCTGGTCAGCCAGCGATCTCGCAGGCCGGTAACTCATTCGCCTGGCGGCGCAACGAAGTGGTTGCATCCCTTACTGGGAGCTAAGTCGCCTGGCGGTCGTAACGATGTCCCTGCATCGCTGTCCACTGTCGGACTCTGACAGATATATTGCTATTCGCGGGGAGATAGAGAAAGAGATGAGAACGAAGAGAAAATGGATGCGAAGTAGGAAGAGAGGGAGTTGAAGAGAAGGACATACTGAGGTAGAGAGAGGAAGGGCGAGAGGGAGAGATAGAGAGTAGCAGAAGAGATGAAGGCTAGAGACAGAGGAGAGGGAGACAGGTAAGGTGAGCGAGTGAGGAAAGGGTGAAAGGCGAAATGAGGACAAACTAGATAGTGACCAGGAGAAAGAGTGAGTTTAGTGGTACGGGAAGGGAGGATGATAGAGAAAAAATATGGGCGTATAAAGTAAGAGTGAGAGAGGGGGAGAGAGAGAGAGAGAGAGAGAGAGAGAGAGAGAGAGAGAGAGAGAGAGAGAGAGAGAGAGAGAGAGAGAGAGAGAGAGAGAGAGAGAGAGAGAGAGAGATTTCAGAAAAATACAAGAAGTACATAAACAAGAAGACTCACCTGCAATCATCCACAGGAACTACATCCATTAGCAAGATGTACTTTGCTTTCTTATCCATGCCTGACACCTTGGCCTTGAAAGATGGAAACATCCGCCTGTGTATACAGACAGTCTCATGAACCTTCATTAACTTATGGTTTCACATGTTACCCAATACTATTTTGTACTCTAATAGAGTTTATTTTTTTTTATATTCCAATGTCAGTATTTTGTAAACTAATAGATTCTATTGTGATATTACAATTTCAGTATTTGTAACCTAATAGATTTTTTTCTTTTTTAAATATTCGAATTTCTGTATTTTGTAACCGAATATATTTTATTTTGATATTACAATTTCAGTATTTTGTAACCTAATAGATGTTTTTGGATATTCAAATTTAAGTATTTTGTAACCTAATATATTTTTTAAAATATTCCAATGTCAGTATTTTGTAACCTAACAGATTTTTTTAAATATTCGAATGAATGTCACTATTTTTTAACCTTAAGTTTTATTTATTTATTTATTTATTTATTTTAAATATTCCAATGTCAACATTCTGTAACCTAATAGATCGTTTTTAAATTCCATTTTCAGTATTTTGTATTGAGGTACTTGGCTCTCCTATCCATGCTTGGCCCCTTGGCTGTGAAAGATGGAGACATCCGCCCGTGGACAAAGACAGCCTCATGAACGTGCATAAACCTATGGTTTCACATGTTACATTGATCACTGATTTCTGGAGATAGAATAAAAGGCAAATATTTGGTGAATTCCGAGCCATGATGCTGTTTATGAGCCAATTGACTTCTGTATTAACATCTTCTAGAATTTCAGTATTTTGTATCCTAATAGATGTTTTGGGTTGATATTTCAGTTTCAGTATTTTGTAATCAAATATAATTTTTTGATATTCCAATTTCAGTATTTTGTAAACTAATGGATTATTTTTTGGATATTCCAATTTCAGTGTTCTGTAACCTAATAGATTAAAAACATATTTCAATTTCAATTTTTTTCCCTGTCTTCTTGGTCCACGGTATTCCAAGAATGTTTTCTGTAACATTTGAGATCAGAAGCCCTTATTTTCTTCTGTAGTGATCGTGACATGGTTCTTGATCCACATACTCATGTTGATACAGCAAAGATGCGTGTTCTCAAAATTAAAAAAAACAAACCTGAAGAATACATGTCATATATTTTTTGTAATATACACCTTTAGAATTTCAGGAGCCATTGTAAGTTGAGTTTGGTAACATTATAACTATTTATTAGCAACTTCAAGCAGCACAAGGTGTAAAGTACTAACGAAGGAACGAACTTTATTTTCAAAGAGTAAAGAATTGGGCACGCAGGCCCTTCTGACATTCAACCCTTATTGTCTCTCTGCTTTCATACATTATTTCATTCATACGTCAATTATAAAGTTAATCTTGTACTACCTCGATAACATCAGAAACAATATATGCATTATAAACGCATGACAAATTTGCAAAATCAATAATACACGACTCACTCAAACTAATTTTTGAAATGGTCTGGTGATCGAGTGAAATGGCTAGTCATGACTGCCCGCGCTTTTCGGCATGGCACATGATGGATGGAATTATTATTGGGTAAGGTGGATTTATGTAACGTATTACAGTCAGGGGAAATGTTTATTATACTAGCCGCCGTTTGAGATTATTATTATTATTATTATTATTATTATTATTAATATTATTATTATTATTATTATTATTGTTGCTGTTAAGTGAGAATATAGTATGTACTGTGGTAGTGTTCAAATAGTTTACAGTTGTATGATTAAGTATTGGTGATGTACTTGATTTGTCGTGGGAGATTGTTCGACAGCTGTGCTGCGGAGTACACTAATCTTGTCAAGTAAAGTAAAGTAAAGTAAAGTAAAGTACAGCTTAGTACACTTCAGTACAGTACAGTACAGTACAGTGCAGTACAGTTCAGTTTACTATACTTCAGTTCAGTACAGTTCAGTTCAGTACAGTTCAGTACAGTACAGTTCAGTACAGCACAGTACAGTACAATTCAGTTCAGTACAGTACAGTTCAGTTGAGTACAGTACAGTGCAGTTCAGTTCGGTTCAGTACAATACAGTTTAGTAGTACAGTACAGTTCAGTTCAGTTCATTTCAGTACATTACAGTACAGTGCAGTACAGTAAAGTACAGTACAGTACACTACAGTGCAGTACAGTACAATATAGTGCAGTAAAGAAAAATGAAGTAAACAAAAATTAAGTAAAGAAACAATGCCTAGAGACATTTTAGGTATATGGTGAGCAAGAACATCGACATAAATAGAATAGGACAAGCAAACACTGCATTCTATCAAATGAAGAACGTTTTGTGCAATAAGACCTTTGTCCTTGAAAGTTAGACAAAGAGATCTCGCATATTACATAGAACCAGTTTTAACATACGGCTGCGAATCCTGGACAATTAGTAAACAGGCGAAAAAATCCCCTGAAGCCTTGGAGATGTGGCTTTATTAGAAGAATGCTGAAAATTAATTGAACAGCCAACATGAGCAATCAAGACGTTTTAAGGGAAGCTGAGTCGCAAAGACTCTTTTTCTTATCACAAACATTACATAGAAGCAGTCATCGTTTTTTTTTTTTCGTCACAATATGAAAAGACAAACACTAGAACATATTGTGACACCCGGAAAGATAAGTGGAAAGAGTGATAGAGGAAGACAGCGTGAGAAGATTCTTGACAGTCTTGTGACATGGCACGGAAGGGAGTCAACACACGAATTCATCCATGACGTCGGACATCGTAATTTGTGGAGAGGCATGATCGCCCACGCCAGCAGACAAGGCACTGGCCTGTACCCGTCTTTAGGTGCAATGCGTACATGAAGCTAGTTAGTTAGTCGAGGTTCCAACTTCACGGCAACGGGTCGTCCCCATTATGCTCCGTTCCTATGCCAGTGAATATCACGCAAAATGCTCCCCATTGTCCAATGTGAAAAGTGGAACAGACAGGAGTCTCGGCAATCCAACAGCCCGCACAGGTACACTGTGCATAATGCCGCCGCCAGAATTCCAACACAAAAGTCCTCCACGAAAACCACAGTTCACCGTCGATGGAATCGGCAGTCACCAGAAAGACCTCAGTGACCCGGGTTTTCTCACATGGCTCTGTCTCTATCCGCAGGGCGATCAGCCGAAAGCGTCGCATTAAGCACGAACTGCGTACCTCCAGCGCCGACTCCCAGGAGTCTCCTGAAAAATGCTCTCGTGAACCGAAAAGGCAAATCAGTCAATTCAGCAACAGCCGGTAGCCATTGTTCCGAACATGCAGGTCACTGTACAAACAAAAGCGGACATGTAGAAGCATTCCGCGTGAATGTCACAGCTCACAGAGTCACCGCCAATCTGGGGACCGAAAGTTCCTTTGCGTACATGGAGCTGGCCCCATAATTGTATAGACCAATCGACACTCGCTCGGTGATGTGGACAATATTACTCTGACAGCCTTTACTCAACAGGGCATTTCCAGGTACCGATTTAGACTGGATCGACCTTCTAACCCAGACCAGTTTAATAAATCCACCAAGAAGGAGATTCGAATATATGGTCATCGACAGGTCAGCCTAGCATACCCAGAGCTGGTTACCGTGGGCGAAATGTAGGAAGTTTGTAGACATGGGGACGTTATGTAAGGGCTGACTCACCCAGCGAGGTCGCTGGAGAAGATCATCAAGATGTAATTATAGTGGAGTTTACTAGTGAGGGCCTTGAATAGGGGTACAGCTTTTACTTGATACACTTCATGGGAGAGCAGTATTTGAATGCGTATTTGGGTGTGGATTGTCTTGGATACAGATAATGGGAAAGCAGTTTTTAAATGCATGTTTGGGTACTGATTGTCTTGGAAACAGTTAATGGGGAAGCAGTTGCTAAATACATATTTGGGTGTGGATTGCCTTGGATACACTCCATGGGAAAGCAGTTGTTAAATACATATTTGGGTGTGAATTGTCTCAGGGACAGTAGTCGTGGAAAGTGTTTACATTCGCAATCTCAGGGAAGAATACGTAGAAGTTGAAAGTAAGAAAAGATAGGAATAAAGACGGGTAATTAGACAGAATGACTTACTGACAGAACAAAAGATAGGAATTAAACCAAAAAAAACAAAACAAATAAAGAAACCTACAATGAAACAAAGACACAAAGAAACAAAAAGACGGACAAAGGGTAGAATGCGAGTGTGCTGCTGTTCTAACGTGGAGCTCATGTACAAGAAAGAAAGACATAACTTAATGAATGCAAGAACACTGAAATAAATGACAGAGAGAGTGATATATATATATATCTATATATATATATATATATATATATATATATATATATATATATATATATATATATATATATAGAGAGAGAGAGAGAGAGAGAGAGAGAGAGTGAGAGAGAGAGAGAGGTGGGGAAGAGTAAGACATAAAGAGAATAGAAAGACAAAAGCAAACAAGAAAGAAAGAACGTGGAAAAGAAAACAAAAGAAAGCCAGCCAGCCAGGCAGCCAGCCAGACAGACATACAGAAATAAAGAAGCAGAGTTATCAATTTATACTTGTTTCCGATTTTCTTCTTGCCTACATTTATTCTTAGTTACTTCCGTTAGTGTGCAGTCCATTTCCCCAACATTCAAACCTCTCCCGAAACCTTCCTCTTTTGCTAACCTCTTGCCCAGATTGTCCTCTGTGGATCACACTGTCCCTTAACACCACATTCTCGTTGCTTCTTTCACCTCCCTTTCCCCGATAAGCCACGGTTTAATTCTTCCCCTTCGCTGCAAATTACCGAAAACGACCCAGAGTAGCCGAAATGCAAGATAAACGTGTCAGACTCCATTGTTTTAACCGCCGCCATATTGCATTGTCATTCTCCCCCCGGTTCTAATGCCATCATAGGCTGGAGATTTCAGCAATCAATGAAAGCCCATCGACGGCAAGCTTGTTTACCATATCAAATTTTACCCTAGCAACCAGTCGGCTCTTCAACATAATGACCATATTCAGGCCTGATGGGAGATCACTTAAGACGATTGTTCGGTCGGCCATCTCTTCTGACCATGATTTTCAAGAGGCCGTATTTTAACATCAAATGGTGTAGTTGTCGGCGTCAGGCAGTTTTAAATGGGACTGATTATTAGTTAATTTTATTTGAAGAATGGGACGTAAATAAGAAATATGGTAATGGCGTTTCTGACAGTGTCAGACATTTTGACGTCATCAGAGAAGTCAAATAAGAGCGATATGTCTCAATTTAGAAACAGCATAAAAAATAAACACACGCCAAGCAGATCTTTACAAGGGACAATAAAAACAAGAACGTTAGACGGGACCCTCAAGAACATAGTAAGCGTGTTCGTAGTTTTAATCCAGAGGAGCTAGTTTCGTCATCTTCATCATCATAAAGTGAGCTACCTTGCACTGTTTCGTCAAGCAGGCAGCTATTTATATTCGACATCGATAAACATTTGTATAGAATTTTCTTTCCCTAGCCTTTGACTGTCCCTAGTCTATCTTCATAAAAGTAGTATTAACATCTAGAAAGATTAGCAGACAATTAAAAATGTGAATTGTGAAATATTATGTATATTTAACACTACTAGATGGCGCAGAAACCTGGGCAATGGACAAGCAATGATAAAGTCAAATAGAGGCCACGGAGATGTGGATATACAGAAGAATATATCGTATTTTATGGGAACAAAACCAATCAAATACAGAGGTTATAGAAAAACTGGGGATACAAAGACAGTTGATAACAGAAATAAAAAGAGGCAAGTGAAATATTTCGGCCACGTTAAAAGGCATAATACTCTTACAAAGGCGATACTGGAGGCTAAGGTAGAAGGCAACCGAGCAAGAGGTAGACAACAATACAAGTGGGGAGATAACATCAAGAGATGGATAAACAGCAATCTGACAGAATGTACAATCTAGGCGAGAAACAGGCAGTGTTTGAAATCCATTGCAGCCAACCTTCAGTGTGGAGACGACACCTAACTGATTGATTGAGTCTCCTACAAGGCAGCAGGTTTGTATATCTCTTCGCTGGTCCCTAATCCTTGACTAATCCGTCATGGGAGAGTCATCGAATAGCTGCGCTACTATCAGCATAGTTCTTGCTGTCAGTGGAGCAGGCAAACCGTCTTAACACATCAAAGTGGATACACACCAAAGGGAGGCTGCGAGTTGTTGTTGTGTTTTTTGTTTTGTTTTTGTTTGGCGCTCGCTATCTTTGAATTTGAGCGTAGGTCACACACATATGTCAAGGCAGGGCCTTGGTGGGCAACTAGTCTAGGATCGAAGCTCAGAGAGGCGGACAGTTAGAGCATTGCTTTGTTGATCCCGCAGCTTCTGCAGTTTGTCTTGTTCCAGATGTAGAGGTGTTACCTTTCCTCTGGAGTAAACTAGACAGGCAGAGAGAGGGATCATGCTGCGTGGGCAACACATTGTGTCTACACTCAGCCCAGGCTTTGTGTTATGGAGAGGTATAACTCCAATTTAAAAATAGAAAAAGCTACCGTCTATCAAAACGGCAAGGTGCACGTCATTTTCATACATTTGTTTAGTGTTATTTCTAATCATTTTTTTTAAAGTTATCTCCGCTAACCCTTAGAATGCCAATTCTCAAAATCTTTAAACTTTTCTGAAGTCATTTAACTGTTCAGAGTCTGTATCTGTTAACATAAGGCCATTTATGGTTCCTTCCCATTATCATCACGTGACATGCCTATAAGCGTGTGCGGTCATGTTTCACCATCTAACATAACCACCAGAATCGTGGACCAGCTCTGTGTTTTTGTCTCAACCATGCCATTTGGTCAAGTCATCCAGCTATGTACTTATCTGCCTTCCCTTTGTGTTTTTTTGTTTCTCTCCTCCATCATGCCAGTTGTCACCAGTTCTATAGTTTATTTCTTCTCATAATGTGCCCGACAATGTTCATTGTTACGTCTAATTTCTCTATTCAGTTTACGGTTCTCATTTGCTTCTTGTAGTGCTTGCTCCTTTTTCTGTCAGTCCGTGGTATTCTTTGCATTTTTCTCAGAAACAACATTTCCTCTGCCACTAGATGTGTTTCAGCTTGTCTGCTCATTATCCACGTTTCACATCCAAATAAAAGTACAGTTTCTATGTAGCACTTCACCACTCTTTTTCTCGTTGCCATTGGTAGTCGCTGGGCTCCGTGACGTAGAAGTTACGGACGCGGTTTGTGATCCTGTATACCCGCGTTCGAAACACAGCTGCGAGCGATTTGCCAGCAGGCGGCGTTGCGCTGGTCTTTTACGAAATGGTATGGGTGCCGGTCGTTCAGAAAGCAATGGCAAACTACTGAACGTAAACTTGCCAAGACATCAACAACAGGGGAAAAATGCTGGTATTGACTACAAACATCCTGTAAAGGATATGCTACTAACATTGACAGTCATATGTGTACATTGTCGACTTGTTGGACCAGTCTCAACTTCGTAAGTGTAGTGAAATACTGAAGAGTTAACGATTCCCAGATGGACGACTGCATACATCGACTACCCAGGAAGGAGAAGGGTTAACAAAGGAGAGACAAGGCGCATGAGTTTCTAGGTCAAGCCCCAGAAGGAGGCCAACAGTACAGGTAACCTGTCGCGTGGAAAAATGGGTTTGCAACAAAAGCAGACAGCATTATTGGATAGCATATTGCGGTCTGAATGTATGAAGAATGGAAACGGTTCAGAGCGATAATTTTCCACTAATCAATGATAATGCAGTCTGGATGTGAGGTGTCCAGCAATGTCAAGGACTATGCGGCAAAGATGACCGATATAAAGAGTGGCAATTCTTTGTGTAAGTTTAGTGTGTGTTCCAAACTGGCCTGAAGGAGATATGTTCTTGAGTGGGAATAGAAATACACGTCCCTAATGATGGAAAGAGGGGATAATAGTGTGTTATTCGCTAAGTGTTATTTCGATTCCAGGAACATAGATGCCTAAATAAGGTATAAAGATATTAGATATAGTTTAGGATATGAATATAGATGTGCGTGAAGTGCATTTAACATTACTTTCTATTAGTAGGAATAGTATAGACGATTAGGTGAATCTTCTATCCTATGTCAGAGTGGGTTTTTTCGGAAGCCTTTTCATTTCGGCTGGAGGAAAAGACACTCACATAGGAGGGAAGAGGAAGCAGACACAGATCTCATTATTAAATGTATATCACACAGGTTTCCATACCAGTGCGGGACTTATCAACTGAGAGATGACACAGATGGCTGTGGTCAAGATCACCCAGTGTTGATAACCCACAAGAAAGCACTTTAAAGTAATAAAGCACGACACTTGTGCATAAGAAAGGAAGGAAAAGAAGTGGCATCTTAATAAGTCAGGAGGACAGAGAATGGAAAATAGAGATCATCCAAACTAAAGAAAAAAGACTCAAATTACTCAGTATCAAAGAGTTGCAAGGTGCATACAAAGTGCCTATATCAATTAAGTGTAGAACTTTTACAGGACAAAAATAGAGAACAATAGAAACTAGATGTGTTTTCCAGGATGGAATTAAGAACGCTATAAGATAATACAAACCATTCAGATTATGCTGACAGCATATGGTGATCGGGTTAAATACATTCATACAGTGGTGAACATTTTTCCATTACAAAAAACGGATATATCTACAGACTCAAGCAGACGGAGCTGTCAGGGTGAGACCGTTCTGTAATATCTATGTCATGTCCTGTACTCTAGCTGAGAGAAGAGACGAGAGAAACCACGGAGACTATCTATCAACATCTTATCTGGCAGCCACACTAGAAGAACATACCAACTACATAGACAATATCCATACATCCACCAGACATAGTTTTTTATTAATAAATCTTTTATCTTATCGTTGAAAGGAACTGTTGTCGGAGTATGTGTTGAGGGAATAATAGAGAGAGTGAAAGAAATAGATATATGGAAGGGAAGACAGAAGAGAGGAGTGTAGACCAAAGTCAGTCAATAATCCCAACAGATAATAAGTTTAAAGATGTGCTTGTTGAGTCCAGTCTCCTCTCAGGATTTTAACATAGGACAGTAAGACTCTAGCCATGTGAATCCCACCCAGCACAATCTGCCAGAGAAACAGCCAGAGCTCCAAGGCATCAGTGCCCAGGTGTTGACGGCGTGAGGCTTTGATCCCCAGTTTCTTGTTTTGCTTCAGATCCAATTACATACTGGCTATTTTCAAATCATTGAATCGCCTCACGAGGAACCACACTCAACTTTGCACGGTTAGAATGCGAGTGTGCTACCGCACCAACGTGGAAATCATATACAATCAACGTGGAAATCATATACAATCTGTGGGGGTTAACATGACCGAATAGGAGCGCTCACTCCTAAACTTCCAGTGTGTTGATGGCGAAGAAGCCGTTCAACCCCGACACCGGAAAGTTAGACTAAAATTTTGGCTTCTCTTCCTTGACTTGTGGACGTAAATGACAAGAACCTCAAAACCTCCCTATTGCCAGTGTCCCTCGCCATAAGGCGAACCCACTCCGCCTCCTGAGGTACTTGTAATTTCGTCTCCAAGTCAAGGACGAGAAGTCAACAAATAAGACCAACTGAGCGACTCGTGATTGGATTGAACCCCCTACCCAGAGAACAGAAAAGAAGATTTAAGCTGTTGAAACCTCTCAGCCACGCTGACCTCCACAGAACATACCGATATAAGAGGTGGAATAAAGAGATTCGATTTGATGAGATGGAAGGGTGTTACTTAGAAAGAAAAGCAAAGAAATACATAGAACATTTATGTGGAAAGTTTGGACCGCAGGGCATCAAATAATAATGTAACGTACATCAACAACATTGAAATTGTAGACAACAAGGAGAATTGGAGGGTCATAATCGCCAATGCCTGCTTCAGATTAAATATCGGTACAAGAAGAATGCAACTGATAATGGCTGCTGTTAGGAACTCGGAAACGAAAAGGATGATCAACTAGTTAAGAAAAGAGCAACAGAAAAGCAGTCTGATGTTCCTGTCACATGCCACCAAAAGAAAAGAATTATAAAATCAATCAGAAACCAATGCAAGTCGATTACCATTTTATGGATACACCAGAACAAATGATTATTCTGCACCCCAGAACAGAACAGAGGCGATGCAATAACAACATGCATACATAATTTAAGATTGGCAAACCAGCCATATACACATTTGGATTGACTCCGCAGACAGCAGCTCACACACTCCAAGACTGCACCGAATAAGACATATCAAAGCCAAGACATACCTTGAGCCTACCTAAAAAACGGAAGACAATAAACTCTATGGATCACTGAATGAACTATAAAATACAGTGACATTTTTACAAGAGACAACACTGCATATATAGGCAATAAATTTCAAGCGAACGAAGAAATGAAAGAAGAAGAAGTATGGCAGCTGGTTTTGTAAAGACATCCTGGCTGCAAATGTTTTGTCCTCAGACGAAAAAAACATAATTTAGCTTTCCGGGAAAATAGTTTTCAAATTCTGGCCACTGGCGTAAATATAGGTTTCCTCTTCAAGCCGGGGGGAAGATGGCGACCTTACAGTTATTATCCATTCAAGTGGGTGTCCTGTCTACGCCACTGGCTCGATAAATATTCGTGCTTTCTGGCATCATTATCATACATACCAGACTTATAAATGTCACCCCCTCGGGCTGCGAGGATGACGTCGGGTATCAATGATAGAGAACCATGGCCAAGATGATTTGCCACCGGTTGACATTGCATTGGAAAACGGGTAAATTATATTCATTAAGAATTTCAGCATTCCTCACCAAGCAATCCTGGCAAGATTTCTAATTGCGTGAAATTTATACCAGCTTAACAAGCTGAGAATAATGTTATTGATTTTAAAACTTTTTGACCGCGGTTTCCAAAAAAAAAAAAAGAAAAAAGTTTTAACTGTTTAGTTCAATAAAGTCAACGTTTCTTATTAATGACCACTTCTGGATATGTGGTTGTATTAATCTTTTCTAAATTTAACCCAGCGTTGGACAAAATGAGACATGAAGACCTTTTTGACATTTGGCGCGAACTCAGCATAAATGGCGGAGGATCTCAGGGGTAATTAGGAATATTTTTGGAAGCAGGACACTGTTAAGTTCCAAAGAAAACTTAATATAATTAGAGCAATTAAAAGAGATCTGGAGAAGTGTGTTTCTTCCCATCTGTTCAACAATTACAGCAAGACAACACTATAACAGGTGTAGTGGTTAGGGCATTATGAAGGCAATGACATGAGCGCTATGGAATATGGGTTCGATGCCAACTCTCGGCGTTAACGACAGGTTCCTGCTATTGCAGTGGTTCTCAACCGGTGGGGAATCCCCCCCCCCCCCCCCCAACAGGGGAGAATTTTAGGGTTTCCAGGGGGAAGGGGGAATTAAGATTATTCCAAGATCACATTAATATAAGAACCAATTATTTGATATCGTTTTCCCCTCCATACTTTAAGGTTCTGTACTTCTCGCCCTTCTGAAATTCGTTTTATAATGTAAGTAGACCCGTAAATCACGTTTTATATAGACGTCTAGGCTTGTTCTAGTATGTGTTATTAAATTCAGCTTTCCTTTTTACGTATACCGCGTAAGGGTTCGGAGGGGAGGGAAAGAGATTTTAGGGAGGAAATACGAAAAGGGGGAGGGGGGGGGGGAAAGAGAGAAATGACATTCTGAACATATTGTGAAGGGGTGCATGGGCCAAACAAGGTTGAGAATCACTGTTCTATTGACTTTGTTTTTCGATAATGAGCAGAAATTCTGGATGATGATGTGTTTTATCTGTCCATCTTGTCAACAACTATGCAAGACAGTTCTCCAAAAAATGTGTGATGGTGTAATGGTTAGGTCGTTACGCGACAATTCCCAGAGTTCATTGTCAGCTCTCGACGTTCGCTACCGGAGAGGAAAGACTGACCCCCTATTCTTCCGTGAACTAATTATCATCATCCAGAGCCTTGCGGGCAGACGTAGGCGATCATGCCTCTTCACAAAATACAATCTCCGACGGTAAGGATGTGTTGAAGAAGAAGAAGAAGAAGAAGAAGAAGAAGAAGAAGAAGAAGAAGAAGAAGAAGAAGAAGAAGAAGAAGAAGAAGAAGAAGAAGAAGAAGAAGAAGAAGAAGAAGAACAACAACAACAACAACAACAACAACAACAACAACAACAACAACAACACAAATTAATCGTCCTCATTTCGACATATATGCAGTCTTCCCCAGGCTGTAGGCAGGCACGCGAAGACACTCCGCCCCTCTAAAGTTAAACACATATTTCAAACATCAGAAATTTAGACACACATAGACGTGCAAATCAACTCTATCGATGTTGATTTCCTTTTGGGACTCTGTCTCGTGACGCGGGCGCCAAAATGCGATCAGTCTGTTCATCCAACCGTCTCATCCGCATTGTCTTCCAACCGCGAATATGTGACCCCTTAGAACGCTCATGTCAGTGGTCATTATGTATCACTCTAAGCACAAATGACGATCCGTAATGACAAGAGGAATTACCAGGAAACGGCCGGCCCGTGGTGGTTCTTTCCGCTCTGCACGAACTGAGCAGGCGAAAGTGCCCGAGAAGGGAAAGATAGCGCTCATCTATTCTAGCACTCGCCTCGGTTGTAGGAGGTTTTTCTGGCTCGCTCACGCGAAGGCTACCGTGTGTTTGAACCCGTGCCCTCTACAGCCTAAGTCGGTACATTTTATTTTGAATTAGGAAACATGTATATGTGCCAATGATTTCATCGCTTTGAAATTAGCTAGCGAATGGGCGGGAATCAAATCCCACATTCACTGTGTATGTTTGTGTTTAAAAATAAAAAGTCGCTTAAAAGTCGACAGGGTCGACTTCATTGCACCGGGTTTTATCCCATTTGTGTGTGTGTGTGTGTGTGTGTGTGTGCGCGCGTGTGTGTGTGTGTGTGTTTGAGGAAGCTGAGGTCCTGGGAGATTATGGGATTGAAATAATGACATGTTTTAATTACATCTATAATGGTGTGAACATTCTTAGTGACCTCTTAAAATCCATTTTTATAGCTCTGCCTGCGTCACCAGGTATTTTAGAATTTAAAGATCACCAGACAATACATCTGACATGACAAAGCTGTTCCTAGAGAACAGTTATGGGAAGTGTAAGACACAAGATTAACACAGAAATTAGTCAAGTAAAATATGGATTTGTAGAGAGAAAGGGCACTAACAAATGCTATGTACATTCTCAAGACACTATCAGTAAAGACTACAAAAGTAAAAACAGATCTGTACTTCTGCTTCATTAGCTACACAAAACCGTTTGACTTTGTGCAACATGAAGAAACAATTAAATTAAATACTTTTGTTTGTTTTTTGCATATACATTTTACACGATATCGCAGTCAACGTCAGCATTTCTACCGCTGTGATCTCTTGGCAAGTTTATGTTCAGTAGTTTGCCATTGTTTACTGAACTACCGGCACCAATACCAACGCAAAGCCAACGCAAAGCGGTCTGCTGTCAAATCGCGCGCAGCTGTGTTTCGAAAGCGGGTATATGGGATTACAAACCGCGTCCGTAAGACCTTCGCCGCGGAGACCCCATAAATTAAATACTAGAAGAATTAAATATTAATGGCAAAGATCTGCGAATAATAAAGATGATATATTGACAGCAAATAGCAGCCATAAGAAACAACAACCATTTGGGAACATTTGATGGATGACATGGCTGTTAGACAAGGATGTGTGATGAGTCATGGTTTGTTTTCATGATATATTTAGCATATAGTGAGATCTATAGAAAATATACCAGGGATCCTGGTTGGTAATCAAAATATAAATAACGTACTGTCATGACAGTAAAAAGGGAGAATTAAATGCAGATAAGTATTGATGCTGTGGCTGTAGTTAATTGCATATCCTTTACAGGACGTCGCAGTCAACCCCAGCATTTTTGGCTGGTTGTGATTTCTTGGCAAGATTACGTTCATTAGTTTGTCACTGCTTTCTGAACGACCAACGCCCATACCATTTCCTAAAAATTAACGCATGGCGATTTGCTGCCAAATCACCCACAGCTGCGTTACGAACGTGGTATGCTGGATTACGGTTTGCGCCCGTAACACTTTCGACACGGAGACAGTAGAATGTGTAACAATGGGTCTGAGCTTAAATAATACACAGACAAAAGTAATGGTAATATTCACCATGAATTCGTCAAGGTACCGCAAGTACAAGAGGAACATGATGAGATGATGAGATGAATTCATCATGTGCCCTGCTGATAAACGTGGGCGGTCATGTTTCACCATCTCACTCGATCACCAGTCGTGGATCAGCTCAGCGTTCCTGTCTCGACCAAAGCACATGGCCCAGCCATCAAGGTATTTACTTCTCTTCCTTCCCCTTGTTCTCTTCCTCTCAATCTTTTCAGTTGTCATCAAGTTCTCCAATTCATTTCTTCTCATGACGTGACCAAACAATTGTGACTGTCTACTATATATATACCGTCTCTGTGGTGAATGCGTAACGGACGCGATTTGTAATCTCGTTACTGTGGCTAAACCGGCCTCTGTGGCTAAGGGCTTGCGAACGCGGTTTGTGAGCCCGTATACCCGGGTTCGAAACACAGCGGGACTGGGTTTTTCGAAAAAGGTATTGGAGCCGGTCGTTCAGTAAGCAATGGCAAACTACTGAACGTAAAATTTGCCCAGGAATCACGAACAGCGAAAATGCTGGGGTTGACTGCTACGTCCTGTGAAGGACATGCAACTTAAATACCCGCTTTCGAAACACAATTGCACACGACTTGGCATCAGACGGCGTTGCGTTAGATTCGCGTTGGTATCGGTGCTGGTCGTTCAGAAAGCAATGGCAAACTACTGAACGTAAACTTGCCAAGAGATCACAAAAGCAGAAATGCTGGTGTTGACTGTGATGTCCTTTAAAGTATATGCAAAAAAAAATTATATCCATAAATAATTTTGTAATCTCCAAACTAACTTCCTTCTCAAGAACTTGACATAAAAAAAAAAAAAAAACTAATGTATTAGCTTTGAGGAAAACGCAGCCATAATCACCTCACTTTTAATAAAATACACTTCATATCTTTTCCAAAAGCTATATAAACTGTTTGCAAGTTGCCAGATGTGAGAAGGGAAGCCAACTATTCTGAGTAGATAATGGCTACAATTGTCAAAAAAACCTGGTCGATAGCATGCAGATCGTTCCATAAAACATCGGTTTAATGATTGAGTGCAGTTTAAATGTCGCCGTAGGGTGGAAGCGATAGTTCAGCGGCGACATGTAGTAACTAAGTAATCGAAAAAATGAATGTTGCCCGTCTTTGCAAGACGTTGCGATCAAACTTAACTCTAGGTTGATTGTCCAGGCAATACCAGTAGTTTGCCATTGCTTGCTGACAGGAAAGCCAACATTTAAGTCCAACTGACCGGTGTAAGCAATGAACCCGTTAATCCGCCATCAAAGCGCATGAAGTTTAGGTGCAAGAACTTATTTTGACATTAAGATGTTGTGCGGTTATATAGGGAAGAGTGCTTAAGTTTAGGAGCCCCTTTTCACGACTTGAGGTTTATAAAGTACATGGTGCTAGATTAATATTTGTATAGGCCAATCTGCATGCGATGGGAATGTGAAACAATGAAGCCGGACGGGTTTACTTCCCATAACATTTTATGGTAACTATTTACAACACACAGGCTAGCTACAGGACTAGTCTAGCTCCCACACTTGTCAACACACGGGCTAGCCACAACACTAGTCTAGCTCCCACACTTGTCAACACACGGGCTAGCCACAACACTAGTCTAGCTCCCACACTTGTCAACACACGGGCTAGCCACAACAATAGTCTAGCTCCCACACTTGTCAACACACGGGCTAGCCACAACACTAGTCTAGCTCCCACACTTGTCAACACACGGCTAGCCACAGCTCTAACCTGGCTCATACACAACATTAACCTGGCTCCCACACGTTTCAACACACGGCTAGCCACAGCCCTAACCTGGCTCCCACACGTTTCAACACATGGCTAGTCACATCCTAATCTGGCTCCCACACTTGTAAACACACGCAATTAGCTGGCAGTACCGTCTACTGTCATACGGTAGTTCATTTCGTAAAGGAGCAGGAACATCCTTGCCAGAAATGAAGGTGCTGGCGAGCGACTAACGCGTGTGGAAAAACGTCACACTGGGTGCAACTGCAGACCGATATCGCAATGATGTCCTATGCTGCGAGAAATGACAAGATGAGTCTTTAAAATCCAAGATAAGACACTGAAAAATAAAATAGGACACTAAAATGCAAGAGCAGATATGTAAACATGGATATGCAAGAACAGATATTGAAATAAGAGATAAGAGATTAAAGCGCAAGATAAGACATTGAATAGCAATATAAGACACTGAAATGCAAGATAAGACACTGTACAGCAAGATAAGACACTGAAAAGCAACTTGAGACAATAGAAAGGAAGATAAGACATTGGAAAGCGAGAAAAGACTTTGGAAAGCAAGATACGACATTAGGAATCAAGATAATACTTTGTAAAGCAAGATAAGACAATGAAATGCAAGATAAACATTGACACGTGGATATGCAAATCAAGACACTTTAATGCAAGATATGCCATTGGTTTGCAATATAAGACATTAAAATGCAAGACAGACATTACAATGCAAGATAAAGACATTGACCTAAAAATATAAGACATTGAAACGCAAAATAAGCCGATGTACTCACCTTCCGGACTTAGTAATAACCATTTCTGTCCCATGCTGATGAAAGGTATCCCATAATATTTTCCCGTCTAGTTCAGCTTTAGGGTTATCTTTCACCCCATCGTCTTTGATTTCGAATGTCCCAGCGTCCCTGAAATTACGAATCATAACAACTATGTTTCATGTTACCATACAAGGAATTTCTATGTGTAATGGGGAATTATGACGTACTTAAACACAATTCAATAAACAACTTTTCGGGAAGTACCTATCATCTTCATCGAGTCATCTTCTTTATGTGCCCTGCCAACTGGCAGAGGCGTTCATGTCCCTCCACATATCTCGATCTTGTGTGTTCTGGATCATTTCTGCTGATGGTACCACAGTCTCAATCCATCCAGCATCATTTAGTATTGCCACTAGTAGCATGATAACGATCAGGTGTCACCTGTGGTTAAGACAGTTCCCACTGGGCGTGACTGTCCTAAGGCAGCGATTAACATGGTTCCCTGACTTTGATTGATGGCAATGCATGCATTCTTTTAAACATAATGTGGTGGTTTCCCTTAGTCTTCCTCATCTACACGTGGTATTTTATCTCTGCCTTTGACAGCGTTTCCGACTGTCATGACAAGTGGTTGCATAGTTCTGCTCAGCTGAAGAGTTCTCCGCTTATCTCTGTGCAAACTCGGTCCCAAGAGCTATTTCGGCAGGCAATTGTCTAGCCACCAAGACTCCTTTATTAGGTATGCACATGTGATTTTGATTGTCATTTCTTCTGAGCATCAGTATACGAAGTGATCCTTCTCTTATTTTATCATGCTTTGGAGATTTCTCTAGCGAAGAATCTGAGACGTCTCCCTGGTGCTCAGAAGATTTCTCTGAGGCATCTCCCTGGTGCTCAGAAGATTTCTCTGAGGCATCTCCCTGGTGCTCAGAAGATTTCTCTGAGGCATCTCCCTGGTGCTCAGAAGATTTCTCTGAAGCATCTCCCTAGTGCTCAGAAGATTCCTCTAGCGAAGTAGCTGAGGCGTCTCCCTAGTGCTCAGAAGATTTCTCTGAGGCATCTCCCTGGTGCTCAGAAGATTTCCCTAGTGAAGTGGCAGAGGCGTCTCCCTGGTGTTCAGAAGATTTCTCTAGAGAAGTAGATGAGGCATCTCCCTGATGCTCAGAAGATTTCTATGAGGCGTCTCACTGATGCTCAGAAGATTTCTCTAGCCAAGTAACTGAGGCATCTCCCTGATGCTCAGAAGATTTCTCTAGCGAAGTAGCCGAGGCGTCTCCCTGGTGCTCAGACGATCGTGGCTTGGTTTTCGGTCTCCACATTCTGTGTCTACGTCAATCAGTGATGACTGCCGGCATGCCTAAAACCAGATATGAATGAATCACGGAAAAACGAGAAGTAGATTGTGAGCTTTACTGGAGCACGACTACAAGAAACAAAATGGACGTTGCGGCATGCACAGAACAAACAAACTAAAATCGACAAACAAATACACGAAAGACACTACATGAAAGTGTTAAGGTTACTTATCTGTATCCTTGCTTAAAAACCAGATAAAATGTCAGCCAGGCCCATTACCCCATATGGACAACAATCACCTTCGGATTAATAGGACTGCGAGGGTAAAACCGTGGGCAGCTGCTTTGGTGGCTGACTAGTTACAGGACTATCATTCTGAGCCGGTGAGAGGCCCTATTATAACTTCTCCTTGAGGTTGAACGGGTTGTGGGTAATGGTAAAATTGAACTGATAATCAAACAGGCAGACAGAATGTAGAAGCGACATGATTCTGAATATATTTGATGCAATTCTCATTTTTGGTAAATAAATGTGTCTTGTGCATTAATATGATTACAGAGAGATATTGTGCATTCATCTAGTCATCACATATGGCTGACAGACAGTTAGGAGTGCAGATAAACATTTAGGCAAGTACGTTGATGCAAAAACACCAAGAAGACATACAGCCACAAGCAAAGCGAAACAAGAAAAGTATGTTGATGCAGGGAGAAGGGGACACTCTAAGAATGATGTCATGACCAGTCATGAAGATTATTTGTTTAAATATTCGGCCTCAAAATTGCGGCTTTACCTTCTTCTTTGAGTATTGGGTTAGAGTCTGTTGACAACTACACACTAAAACATCCATTGAGGTCACGTTACCAACCTGAACTTAATCTCTGCCTTCCCATATGTGGTTTGCTGAATCATGGTTTCGTGTCACCTTAACTGATTCAGTGGCAAACCAAATAATAGGTTTGAACGAAACATGATACACAATCAAATGAACAAGTATTATTATAATGTAAATTTCCGTTCACTGGGCGTTGAAATTGCGGAAGATATTCCGAAACAAAACAAATAAGACTATGACCTTAGTATGGAGATATATTGTCCTTCTGTTCAAATGGGAGGTGAAATTTGGGGACGAATCAGTTAATACTGTTGTGTGCCTCCGTGTAGTTCCGATAATCGCCTTGAAGCCTCACTGGTTCCTGCGCTTGGAATTGAATTGAGACATGAACCGACATCACAGCACTCGGAACATTCACACATGCTCTTCTTCCCCATCTTCAACAACCAGCGAAGAGTCCCAAAACTAATGGTTAAGAAATGTTAGTTGCATATCCTTTTACAGAACGTAGCAGTCAGCTCCAGAATATTTTGTCTGTGATCTCTTGGCAAGTTTACGTTCAATAGTTTGCCATTGCTTTCTCAACGACCAGCGCTAATACCATTTTCATTTTTTTAAAACCAACGCAACGCAGTCTGCTGACAAATCGCCGGCAGCTGTGTTTCGAACTGCGCCCGTAACCGCTTCGCCACGGAGAAAACTAATGGTACTGGTTGCAATCTGATTATGTGTAAATATGACCTTTCTTAGAAGTACTGAGTGTCGGCCGGACACTCTGGTCACTCTCTGTCGCACCGTTTTCTCAAGACTATGATGATTTAAAGGTTCTTCCTCACTATCCACGCGATAGGAAAACATCCTGACCACATAGTGCACCAGTCCCCACCCAGGGTGCAGTCCTGTGCTTGGAGAGGGAAACCACCTCAATTGTCAAAAGAAACAAACTGTCATTTACTGCCAAAATAGTACTTTGCGGTGTATGGCAAGGGGGTCTTGATCCTGAGGAATTAAGGCCGCCTGGCTAGTGCTGTCGCCTAGGAATGCTAGCAGTTCGTAATTTAACATAACGCGTTCGAAACACAACTGCGACCATTCAACCAAACTCTGGCTTACCTTAATCGTCGGCAGTAGTCCGGGTGATTTAGATACTCCCCCAGGAGAAAACTGGGTAGCGAACCCGCGCCTAATGCTCCTGAAGACGGACAGTATGTCACGCCGTGGTAACCAGCCGAGCCAGGTAGCGAGAAGGCGCTTCCCAGGGGTAGAGAGAACGGTGAGAGCCTCTGATAGATGAAAGATCCAGAACTGGCAGCCGCGTCTTGAAAGTCTGAAGGTCTTTGGTAGAGGTAGGGGTGGTACGCCATCTGTGGAAATTGCAGCAGATTGATAATAATGTGTGTATAATACATGCGTGTGTGAGTGTGCGTGCGTGCGTGTGTGTGTGCGCGTGCGTGCGTGTGTGTGTGTGTGTGTGGTGTGTGAAAAGACTCGTTCTGTAAACAACTCACGTTTTGGTCAATAAGCCCTCTTGCTTTGATCAAACTAGATCAACTCATCATGTTTAACCAGCAACACATGTTTAACCAACAACTGATGTTTAACCAACAACACATGTTTAACCAACAACACATGCTGTGATCGACAACTCATCATGTTGTTTTCCAACAACTCATGTTTTCATCCACAATTCATCATGTTTAACCTACAACACATTCTTTGATCGACAACTCATCACGTTTTCCCAACAACTCACGTTTTCATCAACGACTCATCATGTATTTCCAACAACTCATACTTTAATCAATTCCCCCGTGCATTCAAAATAACACGATCCTCTATCAACTAGGAATTGTCCACTAGAAACTATCACGAATTTTAAAGTTGCATGTCCGTTGCAGGACGTTGCAGTCACATGCAGTCATTAATTTTTTGCTTGTGATTAACTAGGCAAGTTTACTTTCAGAAGCTTGTCAATTCTTTCTGAGCTTGATTTACTAGGCAGTTGTACGTTCAGAAGGTTGCCAATTCTTTCTGAGCGTGATTTACTAGGCAGGTGTACGTTCAGAAGGTTGCCAATTCTTTCTGAGCGTGATTTACTAGGCAGTTGTACATTCAGAAGGTTGCTAATTCTTTCTGAGCGTGATTTACTAGGCAGTTGTACGTTCAGAAGGTTGCCAATTCTTTCTGAGCGTGATTTACTAGGCAGTTGTACGTTCAGAAGGTTGCCAATTCTTTCTGAGCGTGATTTACTAGGCAGTTGTACGTTCAGAAGGTTGCCAATTCTTTCTGAGCGTGATTTACTAGGCAGTTGTACGTTCAGAAGGTTGCCAGTTCTTTCTGAGCGTGATTTACTAGGCAGTTGTACGTTCAGAAGGTTGCCAATTCTTTCTGAGCGTGATTTACTAGGCAGTTGTACGTTCAGAAGGTTGCCAATTCTTTCTGAGCGTGATTTACTAGGCGGGTGTACGTTCAGAAGGTTGCCAATTCTTTCTTAGCAAGAATTCAACATTTAAGTCAAACTGACTGTTGTATGAAACGAATCCACTTTGCCGTCGTCAAAAGAGGACGATTAAGCTCGTTAATTTCTCAACCACGCCGACCAACCAGAACCCTCTTGTTCCATTAACCTGTACCCCTCACCAGGGTAAAGTCCCTCAACCAACTCACTACAGTCCCTCCTATTATTAACTATCTCATGCAGCTCTGCTCACCTCCTCCCGGTATTATTCATTTATGTTTCTACTTCAGATCTCCGTGTGTTTTCGTGTCTTCCTCTGTTTCTTTTACCCTGTAGATTCTAGAAGAAGGCTCATCTATTTATAATGTTCTCAAAATTTCTCAGTGTACATGATGTTACTTAGTTAGTCGCAGTTTCAACTTCACGGTAAAGGGTCGTCCCATTATGCTCCATTCCTGTGCCAGTGAATACCACACAAAATACTCCCCACTGCCACATGTGAGAAGTGGAAAAGACAGGAGTCTCGACAAATCAACAGTCCGCACAGGTATACTATGCATAATGCCGCTGCCAGAATGCCAACCGAGGCAGTATGCATAGTATATATGTGCGAGCTGGTGTATGAGAGTAGAGAGATAAGAAGGACAGAATGTCAGACGGGCCTGCATGCCCAATTTCTTACCCCTTTGAAAATAAAGTTCCTTTGTTCGTTTGTTTAATGTAACTAAAGACTACTTGGCAACATATGCAGGGGCGGATTTTTCACACAAATGTGAATGTCCGCGTGGAATTGGAATTCTAGCGCCTGTATGCATCCTTCAAGACTGTACACCTTACTATAGTTCTGCTCTGTTTTGTATGATCAAAGGGTCGGAGCTGAGGCGGAAATTTTGGGCCTAAAACGCTGGCCTTTAGAAGGATGTGGGTTTTGGCCTGGAAACGGGGTTTTAGATATAGTATGACCATTGACAATTATGGAGTCGGACAGACTGAACTACAAAAATTAGACTTTTAAGAGCATGCATCTTTCCCATTGCAACACACGCCTGTGAGACCTGGACACTTATTAAACAAGCTGAACAGCGCATAAATGCATTTGAATATAAATGTTATAGACGAGTTCTAACTATATCTTGGGTAAAGAAAAGAACAAATGCACCCATATTTAAAGAGCTGAATATTGAAGAAGGTTGGCTAATAAAGACGGTAAAACAAAGACAATTGAAATAATTTGGTCACTTGAAGAACAAGTATAACAATAATGGAGGGGTATATGCCTGGGAGGAGAGGAATAGTAAGGCCAAAGAGAAGATGGGTGCAGGATGTGGCGGGTGATCTCCAAATGGGTGTATCGGAGGCGGGACATCTTGCATATGATAGAGAGGTTTTCCGGAAGTTGTTATGGGGGTGAGATTCTGCAAAGGACATGTTACTGAATGAATGACCATTGACATGAATTATTTCTTCTGTTTGGAGGACAGAATTGCCGAGCGAATAGGAACGCTTGTTATAAAACTTCCGGTGTGCTGATGCCGAGGTAGTAGATTCAATCCTTACACCGGTCAGTTGGACTAAAATGTTGACTTTACGTCTCTGAAGTCGTAGTTGATTCTCCTGATGGCAAGGGACACTGGTAAATGGGAAAGCTAATCCACACCCGAACATCAGTCAAGTGCATTAGAAGTAGTACAACGTATACGGACCACGCACGAGTTGAAAAGCGAGGGAACAATATATATATCATTGGCACCTTGCCGTCTTGACAGACGATAGTTTGTGCTTTAAAAAGGCCAAATAACTTTTACGTATGGCGGTAGCGAGTGTGACTGATAAGGCCAATTTGCGCTGTAAATGTCCGTTCACAGTGGGTGCATGTGAACACGTGGTCATTTCCACCATTATGCACCATCTTACGTCTCAAACGCTTGGTGTGTGACTTATCTGCAATAATTTTATATATATATATATAAACAATCACTAAAGAACTTAGTCAAGATTTTACATTAAATGTTACAAAAAACAAGATTAGAATGCCGGTGAATGAATAAGAAGGAAAAAGAACTAGTATTTGACAAGATCTGGAAATGGAAGATAATTGGCGGGTAAAGATAGACATGGGAAGCCGGGGTAGCTGATTCGCTAGTACGTCTATCTTCCGTCCAGTGGCAATGTTTTCGAATCTTCGAGGCGGGACATTTTGTTCAATGAACCTTCGCTCCCAGGTCGACCTAGCCCAATACCTAAGATGGGTAACAGGAAATGTGCTAAGTAAAGAAAACGAAGAAGACGAAGAGGAAAAATGTGACGGCGACGACGACGACGACGAAGAAGAAGAAGAAGAAGAAGAAGAAGAAGAAGAAGAAGAAGAAGAAGAAGAAGAAGAAGAAGAAGAAGAAGAAGAAGAAGAAGAAGAAGAAGAAGAAGAAGAAGAAGAAGAAGAAGAAGAAGAAGAAGAAGAAGAAGAAGAAGAAGAAGATATTTGTGACCATATTAACAACTTGTAAAGTCATCACTGTGACACGTGCCTACTTCCTATTTTCTGCCATCCATGTTTATTTGGTCCATATCTACATTTAGTTTGGTACTGAATCTTGTAGTAAACGGGGCATAGAGACGTTTCCTCTAGTTTATATAATGTAGTAGTGCCATGAACACCACCTCAAACATCGCCTACTCAAAAGCTTTGTCTTGAAAGCTCTGTCTAATCTGACGCTGAAAGGCATAATAGGAAAACTGGATACAACAAGAAGATACATGTATCGCGAAGTGGCCGTCTACATTCCTTAGTGTAAAACTGGTTGGACTGCCTGGTCAACCAATGTCAACGGGATCCTTTTTTGAGCCTAAGGCCTAGACCGTACAGACCCTAGTGGCATGTAGTGCCTAGAGACAAATATGTTTCATCCGAGACAAAAACGCCTAAGCTACAACAGTCGTTGATTGCTTTACAAGCTCAAAAGACGAACGTTAACGTGCGGAAATCCCCCATAACAAAGTGCTAATGACATATAATGTAACAGTTAAATTAGCGAGAGTTGTATATTACTTTACAATTGTAGTTATAACGGCTACTTGAGACTAGTCGGCGCTTTGTGTTGGCGGCAAACTTCAAGGGGAGATAAAGATCTAGTATAATCTATCCCAATCCGCGCCTATTATATCTGATTAGAAGAGCATGTTGCGGGTAATCCCGGCGAGCAGGTATCTATGTAACCATCTGAGTCCCTCACGAGGCGCGGTGACGCACGAGTCAGTGATATATCTCTCTAAATTACCAGGTCTCCAGATTCTCTCCGCGCATTCTTCACCCTTCTCCCTCTTTCTATGCGTTTGTGTGAACGACGCCAACTTGGCTTTATTTTACTAATCCCTTAATGTTCCCGGGAAGTTATTCTAGTGACAAATCCCCCCCCCCCCCTCCCCCCACAGCAAAGCCATCACCACAGGAGGTTTCCGATCATCAGATGAGGAGGTGGTATAATAATTTGGTTCTGACCAGGACTGCTACGGTGTAGACCCAGCATCATAAAACAGGAGTTTACTGTTTGTTAGAAGTTTCTGGGAATTGTCTAAGACTGAAATCCGGTGAGGAAGGGAAGTGGTCACCTCACTTTAGTATGTCGTGAACAGGAATATGTAGAGGCCTAACACTACACACTCCAATGATTGTATATGCTACTGGACTACCTTTACCCGTTCTCTCTCTCTCGTTCTCTCTCTCTCTCTCTCTCTCTCTCTCTCTCTCTCTCTCTCTCTCTCTCTCGCTGCCTGTCTTCCCCATTTATCTATCTCTACCTCATTCTCCGACTCTCTCCCATTTATCTCTCTCTCTACCTCATTCTCTCTATCCCATTCATCTCTCTCTACCTCATTCTCTCTATCCCATTCATCTCTCTCTCTACCTCACCCTCTCTCACCCATTTATCTCTCTCTGCCTCATTCTCTCTCTCCCATTTATCTCTATACCTCATTCTCTCTCTCTCCCATTTATCTCTCTCTACCTCAATTCTCTCTCCCATTTATCTATATGCCTCATTCTCTCTCTCCCATTTATTTCTCTCTACCTCAATTCTCTCTCCCATTTATCTCTATACCTCATTCTCTCTCTCACATTTTTCTCTCACTGCCCCATTCTCTCTCTCCCATTTATCTCTCTACCTCATTCTTTCTCTTCCATATTAATATCTTGACAAACAAACACAAGTTTGTTTATCATCATTCTGTGAGAACAAATGCTATACAGACATTCCCTCTAACATACCGCTAATGACGACCACTGAAGTATTTACTCATCTCAGTAACATAAAAAAACAATAACTCATCAGGACTACATGGAATCAATAATCGGATCCTTCGCTATGCTGCACCGGCGATCTGCGAGTCACTAACTTGTATATAAAATCAATGTCTCCTCAAAGGTCACTTCCCATCAGCCTTCAAAATCGCTAAAGTGTATTCTCATTTAAAAGTTGGTTCATTAGATGATCGTCTCATGAGTAACTATAGGCCAATTTCCATATTATCCTCACGATCCAAACAACTAGAAAAAGCACATTCACAAAATAACACTAGAACACTTAGTTTGCCACAAACTAATAGTTGACAGTTAGTCAGGGTTTCAGCCAAAGTATTCTTGTCATACGGTCCTAACAAACATGATAGAAAACTGGCATCAAAATATTAACAACAAATGTCTATGTGGAGCGGTGATTTTAGACTTTAGAAAAGCATTCGATATGATAGATCATACTATTCTAATTTAAAACACTAGAAACAATGAAAGTAAGCTTTAATATAGTGGCATTAATAAAATCAGTTTTATTAGACAGAAAACAAGTAATATCACACAATAACTCTTCATCTCAAGCCTTTACCATTAATATTGAAGTACCTCAGGTGTCTATACTTGGCCCTCTGTTATTTGCCATTTATATAAATGATCTTCCCTTATATCTTTCGCCATCCTGCGATCTATTTGCAGAGACTGCACAGTATATACAAACGCTATTGATTGTAATATGCTAAACTAACCTTGCAACAGGAAATAAATAGTGTAGTTAACTGGAATCATGAAAAACGCATGCAAATTAACATTTCTAAAACAAAATCTATGTTAATAGCAACCAGGCAAAGACTTCACACTCTAAACTCGCAGAGAGCTCCTCAGCTACACATTGGTAGCACGCCTGTAGAAAGTGTAACCGAGCACAAGGCACTGGGTCTCATCGTTGATCAAAATCTAACATTTAACTCCCATGTTCATGCTCTCGTTAAACAAATAGCCAAAAAAGTATACAAACTTGCCAAAATTAAAAATTTCATTGATAGAAACACAAGAAAGATATTCTATACTTCCCACATACAAACACATATTGATTATTGCTCCACGATCTGGGATGGATTCTCCAAATCAATAACAAAACGTCTTTAGTCACTCCAGGAAAGGGCAGTGCGTTTAATTAATGGTGAAAGACTTACCGACAATTCTAACCTACATAAACGTCTTCAGTTACTGCCACTCCACAAACGCCTACTTTTTAATAGGGCTAAACTAATTCACGAAATCCTATTTCAAGATTATCCAAGTTACCTTCGGCCATTGTTTAAATATAACGCAATACAGAGCGAACGACTAAATATACTTCATGTCCCTAAACCTAGGATAGACTTATATAAAACAAGCTTAGCATACTTTGGCTCTCAGTTGTGGAACAATCTTCCACAAGAAATTAAAGACACCAACAATCATTATACATACATTTGCAACCTGTTTGAACACTACCTCAGTAAAGACTTCATTCCCCCATAAAACAAACAAACAAACAAACAAAAAACAAAAACAAAACAAACCAACAATAATAATGATAAATTATCTCAAACGACAACTAGCCAATAAACATTCCCATATTTATGGCACGTTTCACCTTACTTAAGTATTTATAATGCCCATGTTAAACATAGCCTGAGTAAGTCATGTATTATTGATTATTTTTCATGTGTTTTAATGCTTATTGTTCTTTTGTTGTCAAATAATAGCTTCATAAGTGATGTTGAATGAAAGAATACATGAGAGGAAATAGAGAAGAAGGGCAGAATGTCAGACGGACCTGTGTGCCCAATTCTGCACCCTTTGAAAGTAAACACTGTTCGTTCGTTCGTTCTCTCTCTCTCTCTCTCTCTCTCTCTCTCTCTCTCTCTCTCTCTCTCTCTCTCTCTCTCTCTCTCTCTCTCTCTCTCCCCATTTATCTCGCTATCCCATTCTCTCTCTCCTTTCCTTATTATCTCTTCCTCACTCTCTCGTCTTTGCTCTCCCTACCTCTTTCTCTCTGTCTCCCTTCCTTATTATCTCTCTATCTCTTCCTCATTCTCCACGTCCCTCTCTCCCTTTACGTCATTCTCTCTTACCATCGTTCAGTTCTCGGCGACTGCACTGGCCAGACGGCCTTAATTTCTCACGCTCTAACATTAACATTAACATTAAAAACATAACATTTACAGCATGATATGTTTTATGTAAACTCTAATTACCAACTTCTCTGCATGTAAATCGAGTGATTTATTTTATACGACACTTTTCATCTTCTAAAACATTTTTCTTGATCTTTTCTGGTCTTAATTTCTTTTACACATCTTCCATCTAGTGTTGTGATTACTCATAGACATGTGAATATTCCTCATTATTATTCTCTTGTTCACTTGAAATTCATCATTTATATCTGCAATATTACCTCGTGTATAGACTTCACTGTCTCTGTTAGTTCACTCAGTGGCCAATAAAGTATAGCACCCACTGTTGTTTGTCTAGGCCAAAAGTTGTGTCTAGATATGTTATATTCCGGCGAATCTTGTGATATGTGATTTGCTGTATGAGGCGCCAATACACATATACACATGGCTGATTTACCAATTTTAAATTTTGTTTAACTGTGTTTGCGTAATTGATTATGACCGTCTCCCTGGCGAAGGTGTTAACGACTTTCTCCGTAATCCCGTATATCCACGTGAGGAACACAGCTGCGCGAGATTCGGCATTGGTTACTTACGGGGTGTGTGAGCCGGTCTCTCGGAAATCAATGGCAAACTACTGAGCATACTACAGCAGCTGAAAAATGCTGGTGTTTACTGCAAAGTGCTGTAAGCGATATGCAACCAAAAAAGAAACAAAATCGATTATGAACTCGTATATACTAAGGCGCATAATAATTGTTCATTCTGCTCTGCCAATAAACAGATAAACAACTTGTGCTGGTGTTGGTGGCTTTCTGATTGATTGTATGATTCTTTTCTTTTGGTGGTTTACAACTGATACATCATGATGTTCTTCCTAATGCCAAGATTTCAAGTACAGTCCCTTTGAGTGAAGCTGGCAGAGTTGCCTCCACTTGCAATCCCACATCAACGGCCTGCACGTCAGACTTTATCATCCTCAGGACGCTGTTTGACCGGGGTCATTCACTTTACTAACATCATCTCATCTCATCATGTTCCTCTTGTACCTTGCGGTGTCGAGGTGAAGTATAAACAGCGGGAGAGTGCCTGCTAATGGGCTTCATGTATCGATATCTCCATGGACTCTGATATTCCCTACGTCCATCGTTTACGTGGTCGGCCTCTTCCTCTACTTCCCTCTGGTCTGTACATCATTGCTTGTTGTGGTATACTGTTAGTTGGTAACCTACTTGCATGGCCAAACCATTTGACTTGCTGCCTTCTAATTAAATCTAGTGCAGCTATAACCCTCACTTTAATCCTGATTTCTTCATTTCTGATCTTATCTCTTCTTGATACATTGAGTATTCTTCTCAGGAAACTCATTTCTGTTGTTGTCATTTTTCTTTTCTCTTTTTCTGTTATTGTCCAGGTTTGGCATTGGTAACACAGAGTTGGTTGGAAGATTGTGTTGTAAAGTGCTTTCTTAGTAGTTATTGGTACATGTTTGTTCTTTAGTATTGGTGCCATTTGTCCAATGAGTTGGTTTGCCTTATTGCATCTATTTTCGATCTCGTCTTCTTATTTGCCATTTGATGATATTATACTTTCTAGGTACTTGAAACTCCTTACTTGTTTCAAGGAATGTTCGTTTAGGTGAATCGTTGCTGTTTTATCTTCTTTAGTTATAGTCAATACCTCTGTTTTACTTGCACTAATTTTCATGTTATGTTCCCTACACATTTCGTTTAGACTATTCATGTGGTCTTGTAATTCAGCTTCTTGATTTTGTTATTAGTGCTTGGTCGTCCGCAAACAGGAGTTCTCTAAGGTTAGATTTGCAGATGATTCTTCTTCTCTGTTCTCGTCGTGTGGTGTTCTTGCTGTCCCCGTTTGGCTGGTTTCTTTACATATGTTGTCTATATATGTTAAAAAACAAGACAGGGGGCAGGACACAACCTTGTCGTACTCCTGATCTTATGGTGAAGGGTTCTGAGTGTCCTCCAGTTGCTCTCACTATGCATTCACTGTTGTTATATAAGCTTCTACACAGGTTTGTCAGATGTGTACTCAAACCATATTGTTTAAGGATTTCCCATAGCTTCTTTCTATCTACTCTATCAAATGCCCTTTCTTGGTCGACAAAGGCTAAGTAGAGTGTTTCATTGAATTTGATTGATTTTTCTATAACTTGTCTAAGAGCAAAAATGGCATCTGTGCATCCTTTGTTTTTCCTAAATCCAAGTTGTGTTTCGCTTAGCTGGGGTTCTATAATAGTTCGTAGTCTTTTTTCCAGAATTTTGCAAAATATTTTCCCAGTATGACTCAACAGTGTAATGCCTCTGTATTGTGTGCAGTCTTTTTTGCTGCCTTTGTTTTCCCAAATTGGGATAATTATGGCGTTTCCCCAGTCTCGTGGTGTCTGTTGTTCTACCCAAACATGGTTGAATATACAATGTAGCCATGCTGCTCCTACTTCTCTTGCTGCTTTAATTAGTTCATTTGGTATTTCATCTTGTCCTGGTGATTTGTTCAATGGGGCTAATCTGATGGCTTCTATAATTTCTTCTTTCAGTATGTCTGGTTCTAGTTCTTAGGTGGCATCTGTGTCGGTTACTTTAATTCCTGTGACATCATTCTGGTGTCCGCTATTCCCATCAATCCAATTTTCCTCTCTTTCATTGTTTCTATAAGTTCTTCTTCTTTGCTATTAAAACCACAGACGTTCATTGTGCCTATTTTTTGAATCGCTGATCTATCTCGTAGTCCATTAACATTGCCGGGTCTATAACCATTAGGGTCAGTTCGTTTATTCTTCTTTGTTTTTCTACGAGCAGTATGAAGATCCCCCGCCGGCTTACTAGGCCAGACGCAGGTTTAGGACAAAAATCTGACCATAGGAAGTCCATCCCCTATGGCGAGCCATATCCTCGTTAGCCCATGACTTTACTAACATCATTTCTCCATTATTCCCAAAGCCTCTGAACTTTAGAAAGTGATCTTAGAAAAGAAATTACCCCGTGTAATTGTCAATGGCCGGCGAAAGGCTTACGGACATGATTTGTATACCCGCGTATCCGCGTTCGAAACACAGATACAACCGATTTGGCAGCAGACCGCGTTGCGCTGGGTTTTAACGAGTTGGTATGGGAACCCGCCATTCAGAAAGCAATGGCAAACTACTGAACGTAAACTTGCCACCTGTCACTGGCAGTTTCTCTGTTGGATGGTAGCCTGGCATTGTAATAAAGACAAATAAAGTCGATGACTGAAACGTCACGCTAGGGATATCATCATCACCATCATCATCATCATGTGTCTTGTCGGATGGCTTGGGTGAGCTGTCTTCCCAGAGCTCTCGGTCCTCGGTGCTCTGGATCAACTCTGCCACCGTCTTAGTCCAGCCAGTATAATTTCTCTTGGTTTACCTCTGCCTCTCTTCCCACCGACCTTTCCAGTTGTCATGATATTCTTCAATGCTTCTCTTCTCATCACATGAGCATAGCATTTTGCATGTCTCTTTCTAATAGCTTTATATAATTTTCTAGCTTCGTTAGCCTCTTTCAGGTAATTATTGTTATCTACTCTGCCCGTCCAATGTATTCGTATATGTCCCGTTCTTATGTCTTAATGAAGTCACTGCAGGGTCTCCTCCGTCATAATATGTTGTGTTTTGTGTATGTATTTATTTGCTGATGAAGGCTTGTCGCCGCAACGTCTTGTGGTTTTCGTAATTCTAATCAATAAAGCTGCATTACTTAGTGTTATTTTTATATTGTTTACATTTCCACACCTTTACCGCAGTTCTACTTATTTTATTCATATGTCTACTACTTCTAGTGCACAGGACCGCTCCGACTTCTGATGTATCACTGTATGTGATTACACATTCAGTTTCTGTGTCTTTTATAGAGGGACAATACTTGCCTCTAGCAATGACCCAATGAACTATGTTGGTGGTAGCGGAGATAATGACCCAATGAGCTATAAACAACAACAACAACAACAAAACTTTATTTTGAAAGGGTTAAGAATTGGGCACGCAGGCCCGTCTAACATTCTGCCCTTTTATCACTCTCTTTCATACATTATACCATTCACACATCATTCAAGGCTAACTGAAAACAGCAACAATATAAAAGATATGCATTATAAAGGCATGTGGAAAAATTAAAAATAAATACTACACGACTCAGTAATAGTAATAACTGGTGTGGCATTTATTAGCTATGTGGAATATACTGGCCTACCAAAAGGGGACTGGCTGTTATACTAGGGTTTTATTATATTATTACTTCTATTATTAAGGGGGAAGGTAATCCGTACTGAGATAGTGTTCAAATAATTTGCGATTATATGTATAGGGATTGATGATGTCTTTTATTTCATGTGGAAGATTGTTCCACAGCTGAGCTGCAGAGTACATTAAGCTTGTTTTGTATAAGTCTATCCTAGGCTTCGGAAGGTGTAGTAAATGTAATCGTTTACTGTGTCTAGCATTATATTTAAACAATGGCCAAAGGTAGTTTGGGGCATTCCGATGTAGGATTTTGTGAATTAGTTTGGCCTTATTGAAAAGCATACGTTTGCGGAGTGGTAGTAACTGAAGGCGTTTATGTTGGTGGTAGAGTAGTTAATGACACAATGAGCTGTACTGGTTGTAGCGTATCTAATGACCCAATGAGCTATGTTGGTTGTAGCGTAGCTAAGTATATGTTCCCTGCCAGTCGGACATTTCGGTAGTGAGGGACCAGACTAATAGAGGCACAATAACCTGCCTCCCATATAATGATTACTATATGTTAACAATTGCTTCAGGAATATTTATAATCTAAACTCACAAGACAATTAATATAATTTATACAGTCATATCCAGATAAATGGACTCAAGATCACAATATCTCCGAGGCATATCTGCACACACACACACGCGCGCGCGCGCGTGCACACACACACACACACTCGCACACACACACACGCTCACATACAAACACACACATCCACACATAGTTTTCATTATTTTATGTACTACTATAAAGTATATAACAATGGTAATTATTAATACAATTTTATGAGAATAATTCAAGTATATACCTATTTTAACATGCAATTTTATTTTGCTAATAAAAACATTAAAAAGGGGGAACAGCAAAATCTGACACCACAACAAAATAAAGAAAGACAATACATGTCAACCCATGTTGAAAAGTAACGAGAAATTCTATAGAATGACATTTACAACACGGAGACAACCGGGACTGCACTATTAAAATCTATTTTCATGGGCTGGCCACAGACAGAATCATGTAATGATTATCGAACTACTAGCCTTATAAAACAACACTGCATTGCTGAAGACTATCATCTGCATAGCTGGACAGGTCGTTAACTGGATGCCACTAAAAGGAGAATGTGGGTTCGTTAAGGAAATGAACTAGGGGGAACATTGTGTGTACGCGAATCTCCAACAGTAATGGAAGTATCCATATTTATATTGGTGTTTTATGTACCCCGGCCATTGACAAGGTGGGGTATAAAAGCTTTGGGGATCGCCGGAATGCTGGACAATATAAATATTGATAGGGGCGAGTTATGAATATTAAAATGGTTACAGGTAAAGGAGATGGGCCTTGGAGGTGTACTGTTTAGTGCGTTTTAAACCTACAGAGAACGTGGACTGTGATTCAACTCCTTTTTCGCAGGTCAGCATGCACGCATGTTCTTAAACATCCGGTATGCTGATGCGGAGGTATGCAGTTCAACCCCTACACCGGACAATTGGATTAAAATGTTGACCTATCATCCGTGACATGGGGACGTAAATTACAAGTACCTCTGAAATCGGAGTGGGTTCGCCTAATGGCGAGGGATACTGTTAATAGGTAAAAGCTAATCCGCACACACCATTCAGCCCACCACTACTGGAAGTGATGTGTATGGACTACGCTTGAGTTCAAAGCGAGCGAGCGCAAAAAAAACAAAAAAACTTCTGTTCTCTTTCGAGGGTTAAAAAAAGTGAAAGATAAAAGGCCCCGTTTACACGCTAAAGGCGTTTAAGCTCCTTTGTAGCTAGACAAATGTGTGTATAGGCAAAACAGCTTTAAGTGGGTGGTGTGGTCGGTGTCACACCCGTCGCCTTTACTTCCAAAGACATTTTCTGGTACCCTTTTTAGATTAGGTCTGAATGGGAGCCAGGAATTAAAAGCAAAATGAATCTGTTCGTGAGTTGTGCTAAGTTGATTTAAGAAAGACATCACTGCACTCAGGATATTCCCATGCGTGTTCCGTCCCCTCATTCAACGACAAGTCATACTGCTTATCGTTCTAACTGCCACCTGATTGAAAGTTCTCCTAGTCTTCCCTCTTAATTGTGAGATTCGTCCAGAACCCCTGCCGATCTCGGCCATAGCATTCACTCCACATACGGGTGCTCAGTCTGTCCCACCGCTTTCCCTACCTGGTCCCATAGGTACCCGACCCCTCTCCCTTGTCAGTAGGTAATATATCACCGAGATATGCATTCCCAGCCAGCCTATCAACCTGTTCATTCCACCGCATGACCTTTTAAGCGAGCCAAGCCACTCTACACAAAACATTCCTTTCTCCACCTTACTAAGCATACTCCATGAGTCCGTAATGAATACAATGTGTGTTGCAGCGGTCCCCTCCAACCATTGGTAGGCTGCTGTTACTGCTTCCACCTCCATTCTCATGCTGGAGGTTGTACTCTCATATGCCAGATATACCGTTCTTTCATCTGCTCTTATGGAGATCGAACCTAAGACCCCAGGTACGACAGACGAGTATCTAACGAAGGGGGTATGTTTAAATGTTTAAAAGGATGTTTAGAGGATCGATTTCAATCAATGGAGGTTTACCCCACATATCTCGGTCTCTTTCCGCAGATCGGTTTGAATAAATCGTCGCACAGAGCACAAATTGCGTAGCTCTAGCGGCGACCCCAAGAAGTCTCTGAGAATACACGTACTGTACTTGTGAACCGATTGTCGGAGACCGCAGTACGTCACGCCTAGTTGTGCACTGAATACAGGAGACAGCAATGCGTCACGCCTAGTTGTGCACCTCACAGGTGTAAAACAAAGGGTTTAAACGGATAGATGATCGATTTCATTCCACCAGGTTATATCCCATATATTTGGGTCTCCTTCCCCAGGGTATCCTGTCGAAAGTGTTGCACAAATGACAAACTCCGTGGTTTCAAGTGACAGTAAGGCGATATAGTATCCTTCTATTCAGATGGGAGGTCACATTTGAGCGATACATTAGCCTACGGCACTGAATCAGTTAACATATTGCCTCCAGTGGCATTCCGGCAGGCAGACCGGCGTTCTAGCGGCTGTGCCACGGAGGAATCCAGAAAGTATCTAAATTGCCTGTTTAAGGTAGATGCCAGTGGAAGCGGGAATAGCCCAGCACCAAATCCGTCTGAGATGATCTTAGATTTATATATCCAAGAAAGAGATTCCTAAAATGCTATATCGAATCAGGTTTGCTGTATGGCAGCGAATCTTAAAATGTAAATGAACAAATTAGGAAGAACTTAGAAGCAACAGAGATGTGGTTTTTAAGACGAATGTTGCGAATTCCTTGGACTGCCAGAGTAACTAACAACGATTGCCTGAAAGAGGCTAATGAGACTAGAACACTATATACAACAATCAGAAAGAGACAAACAGCTTTATTTGGTCATGTGATGAGATGAGAGGCATTGGAAAACATCGTGACAACTGGAAAGATCGAGGGGAAGAGAGGCAGAGGCAGACCAAGAGAAATGATGTTGGACGGATTGAGACGGTGGCATGGAGGAATATCATCAGCAGAGTTGATCCAGAACACCAAAGACCGAGATGTGTGGAGAGCCATGAACGCCTACGTCAGCCGGCAGGGCACTTGATGATGATGATGAAGAAGTGAATATATGAATAATCATCCCCACTTGCCATGCCGGTAAGCGTGGACGGTCATGGTTTACCATCTCACTCGATCACTAGAGTCGTGGATCAGCTCAGTGTTCTTGTCTCGACTATACAACGTGGCCAAGCCATCTAGGTATTTACTTCTCTGCCTTCCCCTTGCTCTCTTCCCCTCGATCTTGCCAGTTGTCACCAAGTTCTTAAGTTTATTTCTTCTCAAAATTATTTCTTCAAAAATGTTGACTGTCTACGTCTAATTTCTCTAATCAGTTTACGGTTTTCATTTGTTTCTTGTATGACTTGCTCATTGGTTTTCTATCCATGGTATTCTTTGCATGTTTCCCTAGAAACCAAATTTCCACAGCCATCAAATGTTTTGCACCTTGTCTGCTCATTGTCCACGCCTCACATCCACACAAAAGCACATGTTCTATGTAGCGATTCAACACTCTGTTTCTCGTTGTAAATGACATCTTTTTATTGGTCTGTATGTTTTTCATCTTTTAAAAGGCTACCTTCGCCATTAGTTCTAACCTCTTTAAGGCATCTCCCATCAGATGTTATGACTGGTCAGAGATAACTGTACAATGAATAAAACTGAAGCTGAAACAATTACAACACATAGTCACGGAATTGTTCGAATATGAAGCATCTGTTATCCCCTCGATAATTTTAACTGATTAAGCGCCATGGGATGATTAATTGTCTTACGCGACTTCTCGTATCTGCCATGGGCGTATATTGTGGTTTTCCCTAATCTACCTCCTTTAATTTGATACAGAATACAACATGTCTGCTACAATAATAACAACTTTTATGTCATAACTGGGTCGCAGGGGTGTTGCCAAGGCACCAGGGCCAGGTTCTATACTGGCCAAGACCTACTAATACGTCCTAGTCGTGCGCCCTGGGCAACAGGTCCCTTCGGGGTCCTGGCTAACGTAGTAGGATCGCTGATTCTTCCGAAGTCGGAGAGTATCTGCCTGCATAGTGAGGAACCACCAGTCTGCACACCAATAAGCCAGACATGGGACAACGGATACTCACGAAAACCTCAGGTCCTGTATGACATCACACCGATGTTGGACAACAGGATGTCTACATCCGACATACAGGACTTCACGCTGGAGTTCACAGCCATCGAACGCAAGCAAGCAAGCATGTCATAACTGACACACCTCTACTTCCAATTCCATTCTTTCCTCCA
>JACEFZ010026142.1:580000-630000 GCA_014155875.1 Cepaea nemoralis | reverse complement strand
AAGCGATATTTTGTTTCTTCTTTCGTTCGCTTGAAATATGTCTTTAACTGCAATGTTGTCTCTTGTATGAATGTAACTGTCATTTTTAGTTCACGCAGCTGTCCATAGAGTTTATCATCCACTGTTGCCACTGAAGGCCAATAGGTTTGCATAGATATGTTGTATTTTGGGCAGTCTTGGAGTATGTGCTCTGCTGTCTGCGACGCCAATCCACATATGCACATGGCTGATTCACCAATCTTGAATTTTGTATACATGTGGTTGCGTAATCTATTGTGTCCTGATCTGAGGCAAAGCGAATGATTAGAGGTCTTGCGGACGAAACGATCTCAATCTATTCTCAAACTTAACATGGGTAAGAACTCAAAACCCCTTATCCAGGATCTATTGGAAACTGTCCCGCTTGGAAATGTTTAATTGCTTTGCTGATCTGGTAGCTTCTTCCGCGTGTCTTGTTCCAGATGTATTGGTGTTGCCTTTTCTCTGTAGTAAACTAAGCAGGCTGAGAGAGGAGTCATGCTGCATGGGCAACACATTGCCTCTAAATTCAGCCCAGGGTTTGTGTTATGGAGAGGTCTAATTCCATTTTACAAACTATCGTCTGTCAATACGACAAGGTGTCATTCATTATACAAATTTATAATTAGCTTTCACAAATTAATCATAAGCTGATAGTGCTATCATTTATCAAGCTCCGTTGCTTTGTTACGTCATCCCGCCTGCCATTGCATCCAATCTTGACACATACTCCTTTAAGGTTTGCCTTCCTTGACCTTCAATTGTTTCCATATTCCTTCAAAAGATCAAATTTGTATATTACCCAATCTCTTCACCTGACTGACTTAGACATGTGCGCTCTAAAACTAGGTCACCGTTTCCTGGCTGGATGGCCTAAGACAGTGGAATCACCAAACTGAATTGATCCAGAGCTGCGAGGACGGCAATCTGTGAAGTGATATGATCGCCTATGCCACTTGGCAAGATACCTAGGGGGATGACTGTCGGTATAGCCCTTGGGATCATTGGGACAAGAAAGTTCTAGTATCACGACTAAAGATCGATGATGGAGCTAACGCATATACAGTGAGGCGGTCAGACTTGTGTACAGCTTATCCAATGGCAAGTGGCCCCTGAGGTCCTCTAATAAAGTGGCCAATGTGGTCCCCTAATAGCGTGGGCCCTGTGATCCTCTAATAAAGTGGGCTCCATGGTCCTCTAATAAAGTGGTCTCCATGGTCCTCTAATAAAGTTGCCAATGTAGTCCTCTAATAAAGTGGGCTCCATGGTCCTCTAATAAAGTTGTCAATGTAGTCCTCTAATAAAGTGGGCTCCATGGTCCTCTAATAAAGTGGGCTCCATGGTCCTCTAATAAAGTGGGCTCCATGGTCCTCTAATAAAGTGGGCTCCATGGTCCTCTAATAAAGTGGGGTCCATGGTCCTCTAATAAAGTGGGTTCCATGGTCCTCTAATAAAGTTGTCAATGTAGTCCTCTAATAAAGTGGGCTATGTGGTCCTCTAATAACATAGGCCCTGTGGTCCTCTATTAAAGTGGGCCCGGTTGTCCCCTAATAAATTTGGCCCCTGTGGTACCCTAATAAAGTGGGCAATGTGGTAATCTGCTAAAGTGAACCCTTTAGTCCCCTTATAAAGTGGGTTCTATGGTCCTTTGGTAAAGCGGACAATGTGGCCCTCTAATAAAGCGGGCAATGTGGTCCTCTAATAAAGTTGACCCTGTAGTCCTCTAATAAAGTGGCTCTATGATACTATGATAACATATATAATATAATAAAATGGGTAATAAGGTCATCTAATAATGTGGGCTGTATGGTCCCCTGATAAAGTGGGCCGCATGGTCCTCTAATAAAGTGGGCTGTATGGTCCTCTAATAAAGTGGGCTGTATGGTCCTCTAATAAAGTGGGCTGTATGGTCCTGTAATAAAGTGGGCTGTATGGTCCTCTAATAAAGTGGGCTGTATGGTCCTGTAATAAAGTGGGCTGTATGGTCCTCTCATAAAGTGGGCCTCATGGTCCTCTAATAAAGTGGGCTGTATGGTCCTGTAATAAAGTGGGCCGCATGGTCCTCTAATAAAGTGGGCTGTATGGTCCTCTAATAAAGTGGGCCTCATGGTAATCTAATAAAGTGGGCTGTATGGTCCTCTAATAAAGTGGGCTGTATAGTCCTGTAATAAAGTGGGCCGCATGGTCCTCTAATAAAGTGGGCTGTATGGTCCTCTAATAAAGTGGACCATATAGTCATGTAATAAAGTGGGCTGTATGGTCCTCTAATAAAGTGGGCTGTATAGTCCTGTAATAAAGTGGGCTGTATGGTCCTCTAATAAAGTGGGCTGCATTGTCCTGTAATAAAGTGGGCTGTATGGTCCTCTAATAAAGTGGGCTGTATGGTCCTCTAATAAAGTGGGCTGTATGTGCCTCTAATAAAGTGGGCTGTACGGTCCCCTAATAAAGTGGGGCCTGTGGTCTTGTAATAAAGTGGACCATATAGTCCTGTAATAAAGTGGGATGTATGGTCCTCTAATAAAGTGGGCTGTATGGTCCTCTAATAAAGTGGCCTGTATGGTCCTCTAATAAAGTGGGCTGTATGTTCCTCTAATAAAGTGGCCTGTATGCTCATCTAATAAAGTGGGTTGTATGGTCCTCTAATAAAGTGGGCTGTATGGTCCTCTAATAAAGTGGGCTGCATGTTCCTCTAATAAAGTGGGCTGTATGTTCCTCTAATAAAGTGGGCTGTATGTTCCTCTAATAAAGTGGGCTGTATGTTCCTCTAATAAAGTGGGCTGTATGTTCCTCTAATAAAGTGGGCTGTATGTTCCTCTAATAAAGTGGGCTGTATGTTCCTCTAATAATGTTGGCTGTATGTTCCTCTAATAAAGTGGGCTGTATGTTCCTCTAATAAAGTGGGCTGTATGGTCCTCTAATAAAGTGGGCTGTATGGTCCTCTAATAAAGTGGGTCGTATGGTCCTCTAGTAAAGTGGGCAATGTGGTCTTCTACTAATGTGGATCCTGTAGCCCCCTATTAAAATGGGCTCTATGATCATATGATAAAGTGGACCATGTGATCCTCTAATAAAGTGGGGCCTGTGGTCTTGTAATAAAGTGGACCATATAGTCCTGTAATAATGTGGGCTATGTGGTCTTGTTTTAGGGGTGTTCATTTGAAACCCGTTCCCATGGCTTTATTACAAAAGCATGAAAGAAACATTAACAGGTGTGGCAGAATTAAACAAAGCATGCACTTTGAATGAATTATACACCATGGATTGATCAGAAGAAGTCACCGTTGGCATTGAGGCAAGCATACCATTGCTTAAGTAGGCGGCGAATGCCGTCCGCAAAAAAGGATTGTGGTTGCTCACTGAACCAAGAGTTTACCGCGTTCATTACGTCTGCATCTGTGTGAAATCGTTGCCCCTTGAGAGCTTTTTGTAGAGGTCTGAACAAATGAAAATCATATGGTAACTAATCAGGACAATATGTTGCAGAATTTCCCACTTCTTCCTTGCTAATGCTTCCTGCACAATCTTTGCGACATGCGGACGAGCGTATCATGCAACAAAATCACACAGCGAGAAAGCATGCAGGGTCGTTTATTCTTGATGGCATTTTGCTGCTTGTCTAGTGTTTGCAAGTAATGGGTAGAGTTGATGTTGACACCAGGTTCTTTAAAGTCGGCCAACAATAGCCCTTCATGGTAAACAAATGCTCTCAGCATAATCTTAGCCTCGGAAACATATAACTTGATTTTTTGGCTTTTAGTGAACCACCATGCTTCCATTGCATGCTCTCTCTCTCTCTCTCTCTCTCTCTCTCTCTCTCTCTCTCTCTCTCTCTCTCTCTCTCTCTCTCTCTCTCTCTCTCTCATTTGCTGTTCGGCTCAAAGTGGTGCACACCATGCTTTATTGCCTGCCACTATGTAGAAGAGAAATGCATCACCCTCGACTCTGTAAAGCAGCAAGTGGTTCAAACACCTTCCGATATTGCAGTTTCTTACGACCGACCTTTTCAATTGTCCCAATTGACACATACAATTCTTTCGCTAGCGAAAGTATGTTTCGACAACGATTCATCTGTACTGCTGCATCGATTTTGGCGATGGTTGTTTCTGTTGCAACAATATGTGGTTGACGCGGCCGTCGAAGATCTGTCGTGAACTGACGTCCTTTCCGAAACATTCGCTCCCAGTCTGTCACTATTGTCTTCGACACAGATTTGTTACCGTAAGCTCCTGCATTCTTCGATGACTATTCACTGGTCGACATACTTCAAATGAAAGAAACTGAATCACCGCACTTTGAGCTTCTTTGGACGGATTTTGGATAAACCCGGCCATTTGCTCAATGGTCAGAAACAGAACCTATGCATCATGGGACGATAAACACTTGCTCTTTTATTCATTGGTCAGTACTTAGCACATGACTATGACATGATCATGTTCAACGTATGCAATTACACGCGGTGCGGCACGAACGGATTTCAAATGAACGTCCCTTGTAAAATGGGCTATATAGTCCCCTAATAAAGTTAGCTCTGTGGTCCTTAACAAAGTGGGCCTTGTGGTCCTTTAATGAAGTGGGCCCTGCTGTCCTATAATAAAGTGGGGCCTCTTAATCAGTAGACAGTATGTTATAAATGTTAATGACCTTTAGGGCCTGGCAACCAATATTATTAGAACCGTCCACCATCCATCCATCATGTGCCATGCCGATAAGCGTGGGCGGTCATGTTTCGCCATCTCACTCGATCACCAGAGACGTGGATCAGCTCCGTGTTCCTGTCTCGACCGTGCCAAGTGGCAAAACCATCCAGGTATTTACTTCTCGGTCTCCTCCCTTAGATCTTGCCAGTTGTCACCAAGTTCTCTAAGTCATTTCTTCTCATAACTTGCCCAAATCATTTGGCTGTCTACGTCTAATGTTTCTAATCAGTTTACGATCTTCATTTGTTTCTTGAAGGACTTGTTCAATGGTTTTTCTGTCTGTCCATGGTATTCTTTGCATTTTCCTCAGAACCACATTTCCACAGCCATCAGATGTTTGTCACCTTAACCGCCCACCACTGCACATATAAACATGAAAGGGCTCGCGCGTACTCACACACACTTACGTGCGTACATACACACCCACACACACACACACACATACATCCACTTACTGGTAGAGGACTGGCAGCGGAAACAGGTTTGATGTGGCATTGACAGTTCAGAGTGTGGACATAGGGCATTCAAAAAATGACGGACGGATGGATGGACTGAACGAATGAATGTATGAAAGGCAGGCTGGTAGGTAGGTGGTAGTCAAGGACGGACGGACAGACAGACGGACAGACAGACAGACAGACAGACAGACAGACAGACAGACAGACAGACAGACAGACAGACAGACAGACAGACAGGCAGGCAGGCAGGCAGGCAGGCAGGCAGATTGACTAACGGTCGGACAGAATGAACATCCGGAAGAAGCAGGCAATTAACTAATTGGCTGGGAGGCAGGAAGTCAGGCACTGACAGACAGACCAACAGGAAGACAGATAGACTGACAGACGGGTGGACGCGTGGAGAGACAGCTAGAGTGACAAGCAAGCTGACTTGTAAGCCGACAGGCCTAGAGACAGTTTGTCAAGCAGGAAAACATATTATATTAACGGACAAATATACAGGTATACTATATATATATATATATATATATATATATATATATATATATATATATATATATATATATATATATATATATATATATATATATATATATATGAGAAATGAAGGGAGCGCACACACCCACACCCACACACACACACACACACACACACACACATACATATATATATATATATATATATATATATATATATATATATAATGTGTGTGTGTGAGTGAGTGTGTGTGTGTTTGTGTGCACACACCCACACCCACACACACACACACACACACACACACATACATATATATATATATATATATATATATATATATATATATATATATATATATATATATATAATGTGTGTGTGTGAGTGAGTGTGTGTGTGTTTGTGTGTGTGTGGGTGTGGGTGTGTGTGATCTCTTCATTTCTCATTTAAAAACATTCAGTTTCCTCCATACTTATTAAGAAGGTAGCAATGGCAAACTACCGAAGGTAAACTTGCCAAGAAATAACAAACATCCAATAAATAATATTAGCAGCTTTAATAATAATTATCATTATAACAAAACATTGGTAATTTAATGCATGTTCTTTTCATGTATTATTCATTGTTTTATCATTGCCATTATTGCTATTATTTTAGAATGTTTTCTGGATATTATTTCCTTTCAGTATTTACATTTACATTTCGAATAATCTTGGCAAAACAAATATAAAATCATTCGAATAAAACTACACCGGCATTGAATCCAAATTTACTGAATTGCTAACATGTTGTATTACATATCTTCTTAATGTAAGTTTGAAAAAGTTGTTGTCTTCATTTACAATTGTATTTTCAAGATTAAGCTTAACTGTTATGTGCAATATTTTCAATATTTATCCGGAGATTCACATTGTTCGATAATCTTTTCCTAAACAGGATTAATAAAATTGAACATGACAAACATTGTGGAAACCTTGACTAAATAAATGACAACAGAGGACGCTATTCAATAGCATTTGGAAGGAGACTCTGCTTAGCAATGCCGCGGTTAGTTATACTTGAGTGTCCATAACATAACACCATCTTCTTACAGTCCATTCCGTATCGCGTTAGTGATCATTACAGAGCTTAGTTATACTTAAGTGTCCATAACACAACACAGTCTTCTTACAGTCCACTGCGTGTGGCGTTGGTGATCGTTACAGAGCTTAGTTATACTTAAGTGTCCATAACATAACAGTCTTCTTACAATCCATTCCGTGTGGCGTTGGTGATCATTGAACAGGTTGGTTATACTTAAGTATCCATAACATAACACAATCTTCTTAGTCCATTCCGTGTGACTTTAGTGATCTTGTCTGTCCACAGATTTCTGTCTCTGGCGCTGGTTATCATTTAGGATGCCGATGTTTCTTCATGCCATGATGTCACACTGTCCAGTATCTTACCTCTTGGTATCCCTCTGCTTTCCCTCCTCTCCAGCTTTCCATTTGTGACGACATGCTCCAGCTTTCAGTTTGTCAAGTCATGCCCAACGAATGTGAACTGTCTTCTCCTGATGCTTTTTTTTTGTCTTTTGTTTTGTTTTGTTATTGCCTTCTATATTCTCATCTTTCTTATATAAAACCACATCTCTGCAGTTTCCACATAAGTCGTCACTTGCCTGCTAATTGTCCATGATTCGCATCTGTACATCAGGAGTGATGTAAGTACCCATAACACAACACCAGCAAACATGATCATCCAGTGCCTTGCCTGATGGCTTGGCGATCATGCCTCTCCATTACGATCTCCGACGTCATGGACCAATTAGTGTGTTGACTCCCTTCTGTGCCATGACACAAGACTGTCAAATATCTTCTCACGCTGCCTTACTCTTTCTTTCAGGTTGTCACAACATGTTCCAGGTTTTGTCTTCTCACAACATGGCCAGAAACGATGCCTGTCTCTTTCTGATGCTTGTGATAAGTTGTCTTTGCGTCTCAGCTTCCCTTCAAACTTCCTCATTGCTTTATTTGGCTGTCCAATAAATTTTCAGCATTCTTCTATAAAACCACAACTCCAATGATTCCATGGATGTTTTCGCCTGTTTACTAATTGTCCAGAACTCGCAGCAGTATGTTAAAACTGGTTCTATGCAACATGCAAGAACTGTTTTTCTAACTTTCAAGGACAGAGACTTATTGCACAAAACGTTCTTCATTTGATGGAATGCAGTTTTTCCTTGTCCTATTCTGCTCTTTATCTCAGTGATGCATCCTCCATCTGATGATATCCGTGTGCCTAGATATCTGAATTTCTCCACTTGCCCCAAAATAACGTCCTGTACTTTAATTGCACATTTAGGCACAATCTGACTGACTGACTGACTGACTGACTGACTGACTGGCACCTTGCCATCTTGATAGACGATAGTTTGTAAAATGGAGTTATACATCTCCATAACACAAAGCCTGGGCAATATCTACTTCTTTTATAACACCATGACTTCTGTTTTTCTGTTATTCAAACTAAGGCCTGTTTTTTTTTTTTTTATTTTTTTTTTCACTTTCAACAACCATTGTGTCTATCATGTAGATCCTTCTGAATTGATGCGATCAAGACGGTGTCATCGACATAACGCAAGTTATTTATATTATGTCCACCAACCAGGATCCCTGGCGAATTTTCTGTAGAGATAATTATATATTCACTGTACAATGAGAACAAATCAGGAGACAATACGCAACCTTGTCTGGCGCCCTTCTTTATCCACTGAAATGTTCCTACCAGGTTGTTGATTCTTATGGCTGCTGTTTGCTGCAGATTACAGTTCGCAGATTGTTGCCGTCGATGTTCAGTTGCTTTAGTAATTTTATTATTTCGTCATGTTTTACATTGTTAAATGCTTTTGAGTAGTCCACGAAGCATAAGTACAGATATGTTTTTACTTCTATAGCTCTTTATAACAGTGTCCTGAGAATTTATATTGCGTTGTTTATGCCCTTTCCCTCCACATTTCCCACTGTTCATCGCTAATTTCTGGTTTAACCTTGCTTCTCATTCTTTTCATAAGTATTCCGAGTAACAGCTTTGTCATGTGACTTATAAGACTTATTGTACATTCAATCAATCAATCTAAAGCGCCTGGTTTCTTTGGCATAGCTATACATATGGATTTTAATAAGTCACTGTAGGTCAGCTTGGCCAAATGGATAAGTAGTTCAATAAAAAATCACTCAGAGCCTCAATTTTCTACAATGTAATGTTGTCTTGACGAGGTTCCTTTCCTTTTTTTAAATGAGATGTAGTGCATCTTCAACTTCCTCTGCAAGTATTGTTGGACACTCACCATTGTTTTGAGACATGCTTAGTGATTATTTTAAGAACAGAAGCCACAAACAATATCTTTCACGAATTATTTCCCTACCTATTTCGCTATTTTGGTGACCTTATGATAGGAAATAAACAGCTTTTTTAAATTGTCATGTGATGAGAAGAGAGGCATTGGAGAACATCGTGACATCTAGAAAGTTCGAGGGGAAGAGAAGCAGGGGCAGAGCAAGAGAAAGGATGATGGATTGATCCAGAAAAATAAACACCGAAATCCGTGGAGAGTCATGAACGCCTACGCCAGCCGGCATGGCACTTGATGATAATGATAAGAAGAAATAAACTACAGAACTTGGTGAAAATTGGCAAGACTGAGGAGGAAAAGAACAAGCGGAAGACAGAGAAGTGAATACCTGGATGGCTTGACCGCGTCGTATGGTCGAGACAAGAACACTGAGCTGATCCACGAAACATCGCTTATCGGCACGGCGCATGATGATGGTGGTGATGATGATGATGATAATGATGATGATGATGATGATGATGATGATGATGATGATGATGATGATGATGATGATGATGATGATGATGATGATGAGGTGTGAAAGGTATATGGTACAAGACCGATGCTTTATAGACCAATCCGTGTTCAGTGGCTGATGTGATCTATATTACGTCGGTAGACTTTACTTCCCAGTATATTCCCCTGTACCCATCTCAGACTGTGGGAACAGCGGTAACGTAGTGGCCAGGCTGTCTCTTTCAGGCCCGTCGTCATGGGTGGTAGCCGGACAAAGGGCCTACTTTATTTGAGGATCACTGGAAGCACTTTATTAGAGGATCACATGACCCACTTTATTAGAGGACCACATGACCCACTTTATTAGAGGATCACATGGCCCGCTTTATTAGAGGATCACATGGTCCACTTTTTTAGAGAACTATACGGCACAATTTATTAGAGGACCATAGAGCCCACTTTATTAGAGGACATTAGATCCCACTTTATTAGAGGATCACATGGACCACTTCATTAGAGACCTATACGGCCCACTTTATTAGAGGACCATAGAGCCCATTTTATTAGAGGATCATAGAGTCCACTTTATTAGACGACCACAGAGCCCACTTTATTAGAGGATCATAGAGCCCACTTTATTAGAAAACCACAGCGCCAACTTTAGTAAAGGCCCACATTACCCACTTTATTAGAGGATCACTTTATTAGATTACCACAGGGCCCACTTTATTAGAGTACCACAGGGCCCACTTTATTAGAGCACCACAAGGCCCACTTTAATAGAGTACCAAAGATCAAGGTGAATGTTTAAACAGCTGGCACAGACTCACAGGTCGGCGCAGCTGAAATAGATACCAGGAAATCACTTGGGCAGTAAAGGCGACCGACATGATACCAGCCATATCACCGAGTGCCGGGCGGTGAAAACAAAAATATAAAAATAGCACCTCTTAAGGAGTGTAAAATCTCCTTTACTTGACTTAGATGTTAGGTTGGGTCGACCTGGGAGTTTCTATCAATTAACAAAAAAAAACAAAAAACAAACAAACCAACAATCCTCTTCTCGACTGGGATTGGAACGCGTGACCACCTGGCCGGCAGACTAGCGAGCTAGACACTGCGCCACTGTGACTCAGATTTAGATATTATATAGTCATTGTTTTTTATTGTTTATCGAGGATATCTTCATTTGGCACCGTCTTTTCTTCAGTTTAGTGTTGATAACTCATGCGCTTTTGGGATCAACAACAACAACAACAACAACAACAACAACAACAACAACAACAACAACAACAACAACAGCAGCAGCAGCAGCAGCAGCAGCAGCAACAACAATATACAAAATACACACACACACTCACTCACTCACACACACACACACACTCACACACAGCAGAGTATTTCTCTAGCTCTCTATAAGTACCATACCTAGACTGTTTTTGTACCTCACACAAGTGTTATAACGCCACCTTTCGCCATACGTTTGTACATATTGTGTATTCTTCAAAATTTTCCTACATCTACAACTCGTTTTATGCTGTTAAGATTGCAAATATATACATCTTCGTCATTGATTTAATGACAACGCTCTAACCTTAATTTTTATCTGATTGGTTGCTTTGTACAGCAGTTTACACCATATTGAATTATGATTGGTTGTTTCCTAACGATATTCAAACTATAATTTATATCGATTGGTTGTCACCTTGCTGTGTGCACTTATAATTAATTTTGATTGGCTGTTCCTTGAAGCATCTTCACTACACTTTAATATAAATTACAACAGCTCTGACATGCCTCTTATATATTACTGATTTAAAAGCATAATGGCTTTAAGAACCAGCAGTCTTCTAGTGTAAATGAATTCAACTGACTAAACGCTTATTAAGACTTTAAGAAAGTTTATTAATAATTTTCATTCTGTGCCATCGCTGGTAATATCATGCACATGGTCGAAGTGTAAACAATATAAAATAACACTAAGTAATGCGGCCTTACAGAACAGAATTACGAAAAATACAGGACGTTGCAGCGACTAACATTCATCAGCAAACAAGTGCATACACAAAACACAATATATAACCACAGAGAAGACCCTCCAGTAACTACATTAAGGCATAAGAAAGGGATGAGAATAATAAAACGATGAAACAATGAGAACAATGGTCGAACGCGAGTTTGACGCCTGAGCTCACTACTTACCAAAATGAGGGAAAGAATTGCCACCTATTGTTCCCTACTCTCTGCCTACATAATATACAAACTATAACATCACAAACCCAAAGCCTTAAAATGCTTCGGGGCAATGTTTGTTGTTTTTGGCCATTATTCGGTTTCAGAAACATATTTTTTCGCATATCCTTTACAGGACATCGCTGTCAACATCAGCATCTTTCAGCTGATTGTTGATTTCTTGGCAAGATTACGCTCAGTAGTTTGCCATTGCTTTCTGAGCGACCGGCTCACATACCGCGTAAGTTACCGACGCGGCTAGAACCGCCACCGATTCTCGCGCACGTCACGTTACTCACGAGGGTATACGGGATTACGGAGAAAGTCGCTAACGCCTAGGCCAGGGAGACCGTCTTCAGAAACATTGGCCCAGTTTATATGCAGACACAAGTTCTAACGATCAGCTGCTTGGGTTGGTTTCATGGACCGTTTGATGATCCGTTGACAACTCATATCTAGCTGGCACTTTTGTACGAAGTATTGAAGGCAGGGACTGTTGGTAATTTGGTGCTAAAATTCCGTGACGAAGTGGTCAAGCTGTCTACCTGGCGCTCTGAAGGTTGTGGGTTATTTAAGGTGTGTGGTGTTCAAACGGCGCTTGCAAATTTTCGTGAGCCCTAGCGCTGGTTTTAATATAATGGTATAAGTGTCGGTAGTCCAGTAGGCAATGGCAAACTGCTGAACGTAAATTTGCCAATAAATCACAAACAACCAAAACATTCTGGGGTAGACCGCGACGTCCTGTAGAGTTCGTGCTTTGGGCGATGATCTCGGCAGGCGGCTTGCCCTTCTGCCGGGAGAGACTTATGCAGATGGGGTAATGCCCGGTGCAATGAAGTAGATTAACTCACCTTTAAATTTATTTTTTTTTAATTTTTCATACCGAGCGTACTTATGAGTTTTCCATAGGCGTGAGTCCTAATTGTCTTCCATCAATTTGGGGGTATTGCTAGAACTCTCATTTGGAGCAGATATCAAGATTCTTCCACTTACAAACACAAACAACTCTAGGGTGGAGTTTTAGACATTCACATATACTATGTCACAGAATAGTTACTCGAAGACACTACTCTAGAAATACACTTCACAGCACTCCGTACTTACTCACAAGTGCTCAGTCATCCTGAGCATTTGGTGTATAGCATGAACGCTAACTGCTTATTTGTGCATTGATTTTATTAATGCTTGTGTTGAAATGTCGGTTTCGCTATCCACCATTGCCACACTGAATGCCATGGATTCGAACATGTCACCTCCAACTGACTCGGCCCCTTGCTGAAAGCACATGAGCTTCTTTTGTAGTATTTTGTATTTTCTTTGTCAGTTAACGTGTTATACCTTTATATGTTCCAGTGTTTTATTGTTTCTTTATCGATCACTTTTCTTTATCACTTAACGTGTTAAACCTTTTTATGTTCCAGTGTTTTATTGTTTCTTTATCGATCACCGGTAGATCAGCCGTTCTCCGTGTCGAAGAGTTTGCGAACGCGGTTCGTGATCCCGTAAACACGCTTTCGAAACACAGCTGAGCGAGATTTACCAGCAGACCGCGTTGCGCTGGTTGTTTACATAAATTATATGAGTGCCGGTCGTTCATAAAGCAATGGCAAACTACTGAACGTAAATTTGCCGAGACATCAATAATAGCAAAAATGCTGGTGTTGACTGCAAACGTCCTGTAAAGAATATGCAACTAATTTTTTTTTAATTTTAAATCGATCACCATGTTATATCTTTCCTGTTCCAGTTGTTTTGTTGTTTCTTAATCGATCACCGTCTTATATCTTTTCTTTTCTACTTTTTTGTTGTTTCTTTATCGATTACTCTTTATATCTTTTCAGTTCCAGTCTTTTGGTGTTTCTGTATCGATTTTCTGTTCCTGTGCTTTGTTGTTTCTTTATCGATTACTATGTTATATCTTTTCTGTTCCTGTGTTTTGCTATTGTAAAATATCTTTCTCTTAGAACAGACATTCGTTGTCGGGGATTACAGGAACTATATTGACCACTAGGACATAGTCTATTGTAGCCTAGCTACTGAGTTAAATGCTTGGAGCGACACTGTGAGCTGTGAATTTCGAGTGGAGGGCTTTTGCATCTGCACACAGTGTTATATTGTGAACTGCATGTTCAGAAAATGGCGGTGACCAGTTGCTGAACTAGCTAGTTGTGCATTATGCAGTCATGTGTGTGAGGCTGCTGTTTTTCTGGTGACTGCGGCTTCTATCGACGATGAACAGTAATTTTCGTGGCAGACTGTTGTGTTAGCATTGTGACAACTGTCTTATGCATGTACTTGCCAGTGCGTGCTGTTGGTTTGTCGGTATTGCTGTTTGTTCCACTTTTCACACGGGGCGGTGAGGAGCACTCTGGGGGTGACCTTTTGCAGTGAAGTCGGAACCGCGACTAAAGACTATTGATTGATTGTTTGCTTGACTGATTGGTTGATTGGTTGTTGGATTTTGGTGATTTGATTGGTTGACTGGTCGATAGTTTGGATGGTTTGTTGGTTTATTGATTGCTTGCTGGTTGACTTGTTGATTGGTTGGTTGATGTGAAGGTTGGCTGAAGTGTTAGTTATAGCTTATTTATAGATTGGTTGGTTCCTTGATTGATTGGTTGATAGGTTGATTAATTTATCGAATGCTTGCTTTGTTAGTTTCTTGACTGGTTAGTTGAATATTAACTTGATTGAATGATTGTTTTATTGTTTAGGTGGTTATATAGTTGATCTGTTGATTGGTTAGTTATATGGTTGTTCGATTAATTGGTTGATTAGTAGGTATAGTGTTCGTGTTAGTTTATCAGTTAGATTGTCGATTCACTGGTTGGTTTGTGGACTGACTGATCAGTTACTTAACTGATTGATTCGTTGGATGATCCTCAGCCATTGGTGTATAGCCTAAAGGCTTGCTGCTTCTGGTGGGCATTGATTTTTGTGTGGCCTACATGCAAATCTCCGTTTACCTGTCTGTCAATGCCATTCTGAAATGCATGTTCCTGCAACCTCCTTTTGGTTCTTTATCGATTATCGATTATCGTTTCTGTTCCAATCAATTGCTATTATAAAATGCCTCGTTGTCAGAACAGGCATTCATTGTTAGGGACTAAAGAAATTAAGTAACAATCAGGACACAGTCTATTGGCTGACTGATTATTTGATTCATTCATTTATTCAGTAACATGTCCTTTGCAGAACCTCGCTCCCATAACAACCTTCTTGAAAACTTCTCGGTCATAAGCAAGTTGTCCTGCGTCCGATACCCATCTGGAGATCATCTGCCACATCCTGCACCCATCTTCTCTTTGGCCTTCCTCTTCCTTTCTTCCTGGGCGTATACCCCTCCATTATTGTCCTCTCTAAACTTTAATGACGTTTCAGGTGACCAAACTATTTCAATTTGTTTCTTTGTTTTATTGTCTTTAGTAGCCAACATTCTTCAATATTCAGTTCTTGTCGTAAGGATGCATTTGTTCTTTTCTGTATCCAAGATTGATTGACTGATTTGTCAGTTGATTTATACTTTAGTTGGTTGTTGATTCCTTGGTTGATTCATTTGTTTGTTGGATGTTTGAGTGGTTGACTGCTTGGCTGAGTAGTTGGGCGATTTATTGGTTGGTTGATTGACTGTTTGAATGAATGTTCAGTTGATTTAATTGTTAATTAATTCATTGGGTGATAGAATAGATGGTTAGTGTGTGTGTGTGTGTGTGTGTGTGTGTGTGTGTGTTTGTGTGTGTGTGTTTGTGTGTGTGTTTGTGTGTGTGTCGATTTGTTGAATAGTGGCTTTGTTGGTTAGTATGTTTGGTGACTTGTTATTTGATTGATTTGGTTTGGTTGGTTGGCTCGCTGGCTGACTTGCAGGGTGGTTGGTTGATTGGTTTATTGATTGGTAGGTTTGGTTGCTTGGTTGCTTAGCTGGCTGGCTGGATGGTTTATGATAGATTGGCAGGTTTAATTGGTTGGTTAGTCGGCTAATTGACTGATTAGTTAGCTTATCGTTCGATTAGTTGATTGATTGGCAATCTACAATAATGGCCTGCGACAATGCTGGCAAGTCCACAAGTGTGAGTTGTGGGAATGCCAATCTTCTCTAGAACACAAACAACCGACACAATAGACATAGCCTCTAGAGTAGTGGTTCTCTACCTTTTTTGGCCCGTGGGCCCCTTCACCATATTTTCAGAACGTCATTCTCCTCCCCCCTTTTTTCGTATTTCCTCCCTAAAACTCCCCCGGCTCCCGCCCCTGCACATTATACGTAATAATGGAAGCTAAATTTAATAGTACATACTAAAACAAGTATAGACGTCCACATAAAACGTGATTTGCGGATCTACTTACGTTATAAAATGAATTTCAGAAGGGTGAGACGTACAGAACCGTAAAGTATGAAGGGAAAAACAATATCAAGTAATCGGTTCTTGTATTACCGCGATCTTGAAATAATCTTAATCCCCCCTCTCTCCCCCCCCCCCCTTTTGAAAACCCTAACATTCACCCCTAGGGAGGGGGGGGGAGGAGAATTCCCCACCGATTGAGAACCACTACGCTAGAGCTTCAGTCAGCCTACAAACAAACAACGCACACTGATGCAATTGCATAACAAATATACACAAACAACAAACATAGACGGATACAACTTTATAACAAATATACACAAACAACAAACACAAACTAATACAACTGCATAACAAATATACTCAAACAATACACACACACTGATACAACTTCATAACAAATATACACAAACAACAAACACAGACTGATACAACTGCATAACAAATATACTCAAACAACAAACATACACTGATACAACTTCATAACAAATATACACAAACAATAAACATAGATTGATACAACTTTATAACAAATAATCATAAGTTATTTTTTTTTTTTTACCCCGCGTACCAATTTCTTATAACAATGTTAGCATCCTGCAAATATTTCTTATAATTGTCCTAGCAATCTGCAAGAATTTACTATAATAATGACAACAGTCTGCAAGAATTTCCGGTAATGTCAGCAATGTGCAGGAATTTACTACGTCAGAAATCCGCAACATTTCTTTGGTAATTGTGTTAATAAAGTGCACGAATTTCCTATAAATGTCCTAGCAATCTGCAAGAATTTCCTATAATAGTCCTTGCAATCTGTAAGAATTTCCAATAATAATGCCAGCAATCTGCACTAATCTTCGGTAATAATGTTAGCAATGAACAGGAATGTATTATAATGTTAACTGAATAGCTGCTAGAATTCCCTACAATAATGCTAGCAAGCTCTCAGCATTCCCGATAATAATGCAAGGAAGCTCTCAGAATTCCAGTTAATAATGCTAGCATGTTCTCAGAATTCCAGATAATAATGCTAGCAAGCTGTCAGAATTCCAGATAATAATGCTAGCAAGCTGTCAGAATTCCAGAAAATAATGCTAGCAAGCTGTCAGAATTCCAGAAAATAATGCTAACAAGCTGTCAGAATTCCAGAAAATAATGCTAGCAAGCTGTCAGAATTCCGCAAAGTTATGCTAGGAAGCTGCCAGAATTCCCGATAATAATGCTAGCGAGCTCTGAGAATTCCAGATAATAATACTAGCAAGCTCTGAGAATTCCAGATAATAATACTAGCAAGCTCTGAGAATTCCAGATAATAATACTAGCAAGCTCTGAGAATTCCAGATAATAATACTAGCAAGCTGTCAGAATTCCTTATAATGATGCTAGCAAATTGTCAGAATTCGCGATAATAATGTTAGCAAACTGCAAGAATTTCTTGTAATAATGTAGGCAATCTGCAAGAATTATCTATCATAATGTTAGCAATCTGCAAGAATTATCTATCATATGTTAGCAATCTGCAAAAATCTCCCTTGGTAGTGTTAGCACGCTGCAGTTCAACCGAATAATAAATTATAAAATCAATAGTGTCAATAAAATAACGACAGGATTTATATCATAAATAAAACATACGAAATTAGAAAGAGCGCAGAAAGGAGAAGTTAGAAAACAATCTGCTTAACTTTCTGATTGTGAACACATAAAGTATATATTCCCTGCCATACGTTCAATCTTTACATTATGATTGGACTAGAGATCTTAGCGATTGTAGCAATCTGCTGGTGGTGCGGGGCGCCGTTGGCAAGTCGTTTATTATTCAGCCGCCACAAAGATGACAGTTCTAGGGCGCGTGGACAGCCATCCGATAACGCAATCATCATGCCAGTGGGATAAATAACAGTTTGAATATAACATATATTACTGTTATATTTCTATTATCAAACAATTACACTTGTTCTGTTCCACATAACAGTTTACTTAGTTTGTTGAGTTTTTAAAAGCCGTACGTCTTATCTGTATTTTCATTCATCGCTCTTTTTCAAACGATTATAATTTGTGTATCCGTTGATAAGGCACTTGGTCTATTTTCTAACAAATTTTACCTTGTACTTTTCGTTCAGTTGGGGGGGGTGGGGGGGGGGGGGTGGGGGGGGGGGTGGAAGAATAAACACATATTGAACATACACCAGCAACGCTAGCTATGATTGGATTGGTCGCAATATGAGGCATAGAAATCTGAAATTTAAAATTCATCTTCTTTGTCTTCGTTTTTCTTCTTCTTCCTCTCTTCCTCCATTTACCTCAGTGAATTGTTGGGGTGGGGTGGGGAGGGGGGTGTAAATATCTTTTATGCGCTCTCACTTATGCTGTTTGTAAGTCGGTATGCATTTCTCTAAGGTTGTTCTTGATACCAAGACTTCATCTTTTACGTTGTCTTCCCCTTGCTCGTTGCATTTCTTCAAAGTGGCTCTTGCTGGCAGATAATATCAGGGGATTCTTGTGATATGGCCAAACCATTTAATCTGTTGTTTATTAATGAAGTGCGTGATTAGTTTCAGATCTAGTCTTCCCCTAATTTACTCATTCCTTATTACATCTCTCACTGTTACTCCCACGGCTCCTCTAAGAGATCTTCTTCATCTCTTTTGTTACCAGTTTCCTTTCGGTAGTTGCAGCAGGCGACCTTGTTTGACAATGGTAACATAGTATCGGCCAACAAGCAGTTCTTATGAGATTAGCTTTAGTGCTTATGGGTATCTTTCAATGAGGCAGAAGGGGCGATAATTGTTTTACATTTTTTTTTTTTTTTTTGCATAGCCTTTACAGAACCTCGCTGTCAACATCAGCATCTTTCAGCTGATTGTTGATTTCTTGGCAAGATTACGCTTAGTAGTTTGCCATTGCTTTCTGAGCGGCCGGCTCACATACCCCGTAAGTTACTGACGCGATTCGAACCACTGCTGATTCTCACCGTCGTCACGTTACTTACGAGAGTATATGAGATTACGGAGAAAAGTTGCTACCCTCTAGGCCAGGAAGCTGGCTGTTTTAAAATACTGGAGGGAAAAACACAGGGGGAAAAGCAATGACTTTCCCCAAAAAACTACCCGGATGACGCAGACATGCAAGGACAAGGAAGCTGAGGATAACGTAAAGCTGAAAAGATTTAATGAGAATAGAAGCTACTACAGAGATGATTATAATGATAATGATAACAACGATGATACTATTCACAATGATGATAATAATAATTATGATAATGAGGCGACGACAATAAAGATGCTGATAATGGTGGCGAGGATCACATTTCCCTTAAACTACACATTGATCCCAAGCAATAATAATGCTTGATCTCTAATTTCTTCCTCCTCTTTCGCCATGAGTTTCTCTAATCATGAGTCTCTTTCGTCATGAGCCTCTCTTATCATGAGCCAGTCTCACCATGAGCCTCTCTTATCATGAGCCAGTCTCGTCATGAGCCTCCCTTATCATGAGACACTCTCTTCATGAGCTTCTCACTTTATGAGACACTCTCGTCATGAGCCTCTCTTATCATGAGTCTCTTTCGTCATGAGCCTCAATCTTTAAGAGCCATTCTCGTCATGAGTCTCTCTTGTTGTGAGCCTCTCTGTAATGAGCTCGTCATAAGCCTTTCTCTGTCGTCATAAGCCCCTCTCTCTCTCTCTCGTCATTAGCCTCTCTCTCGTCATAAGCCTCTCTCTTATCATAAACCTCTCTCTCGTCATAAGCCTTTCTCTTATCATATATGAAAACAATCAAAAGGCGGTCTGCTTCCAAATCGCCAGCAGCTGTGTTTCAACGCTGTTTTCGGAATGACTAATTGCGGCGAAACCCCCTTTGCCACAGTACAGGCGTACGTAGGTCAAGTAGCCTTTAACAAATCTTGAAGCGTTGTATATCTGGCGGTAGTCCCATGTTTCTATAGACCAGCTACCACTAGTTGAGATGTTGTATATCTGGTGGTAGTCCCATGTTTCTATAGACCAGCTGCCACTAGTTGGGATGTTGTATATCTGGCGGTAGTCCCATGTTTCTATAGACCAGCTACCACTAGTTGAGATGTTGTATATCTGGTGGTAGTCCCATGTTTCTATAGACCAGTTGCCACTCATTGAGGCGATGTATATCTGGTGGTAGTCCCATGTTTCTATAGACCAGTTGCCACTGGTTGAGACGTTGTATATCTGGCGGTAGTCCCATGTTTCTATAGACCAGTTGCCACTGGTTGAGACGTTGCATATCTGGCGGTAGTCTCATGTTTCTATAGACCAGCTACCACTAGTTGAGATGTTGTATATCTGGTGGTAGTCCCATGTTTCTATAGACCAGTTGCCACTAATTGAGGCGATGTATATCTGGTGGTAGTCCCATGTTTCTATAGACCAGTTGCCACTAGTTGGGATGTTGTATATCTGGTGGTAGTCCCATGTTTCTATAGACCAGTTGCCACTCGTTGAGACGTTGTATATCTGGTGGTAGTCGCATGTTTCTATAGACCAGCTGCCACTAGTTGGGATGTTGTATATCTGGTGGTAGTCCCATGTTTCTATAGATCAGTTGCCACTCGTTGAGACGTTGTATATCTGGTGGTAGTCCCATGTTTCTATAGACCAGTTGCCACTAGTTGGGACGTTGTATATCTGGCGGTAGTCCCATGTTTCTATAGACTAGCTGCCACTAGTTGAGACGTTGTATATCTGGTGGTAGTCCCATGTTTCTATAGACCAGTTGCCACTGGTGAGACGTTGTATATCTGGCGGTAGTCCCATGTTTCTATAGACTAGCTGCCACTAGTTGAGACGTTGTATATCTGGTGGTAGTCCCATATTTCTATAGACCAGTTGCCACTGGTTGAGACGTTGTATATCTGGTGGTAGTCCCATGTTTCTATAGACCAGTTGCCACTGGTTGAGACGTTGTATATCTGGTGGTAGTCCCATGTTTCTATAGACCAGTTGCCACTGGTGAGACGTTGTATATCTGGCGGTAGTCCCATGTTTCTATAGACCAGTTGCCACTGGTTGAGACGTTGTATATCTGGTGGTAGTCCCATGTTTCTATAGACCAGTTGCCACTCGTTGAGACGAATATCTGGTGGTAGTCCCATGTGTCTGTAGACCAGTTGCCACTCGTTGGGTGATATTCTCAATGTCACACCGGTCGCCTTTACCTCCACGAACATTTCCTGGTACCCATTTTAGCCTGGGTCGACACGGAAACCCGGGCTACTTTTAAGTAAATCCACTTTAACTGAGATTCGAATAAGTGACCACCAGGGAAACAGGTAAGCCAGCTAGCCATTGTGCTACCGCGGAGTAATTGGTCTGCCATGCTTTTACATGTCTTCTTCACTTCCCTTCTTCACTTTTTCCTCATTTTTCAGCCGGTCGTATATGCTGTGTGGCAATTGTATTAATTGTTACTGTTTCCTAAATTGATAACTTTCCATTCCTTATCAATTAAATTAATTTCTATTCTCCCTTAAGCTAACGCTTTTCCTCATTTATCAACCATCTGTACATGCTCTCTAACAACTTTATTAATGTTCACAGTTCCCTAAACCTATGGCTTTCCATTCCTTATAAATTATATTAATTTCTACTCTAACCCTAAAGTAATACTTTTCCCTACTTTAACCATTAAACGAATTTCTCGTATTCTCTAACGACATGTTTATCCGGATCTTCTCTACCATACACATATTCTCTAAACTGATGCGTTTTGATCCACTAAAAAGTTTACTTATTTATCTTGATCTCCAAACTAAAGCTGAACTATTTCCTATTATGCTAACTTACATTATTGCTGAAGCTAATCGATTTCCGTTTCCTTACAATTATACTCCCATACCGATTAGCAATGGCAAACTACTGAACATAAACTTGCCCAGGAATCGCAAACAGCAACAACATGCTGGGGTTGACTGTTATGTCATGTAAAGGATATGCAACTAACTTATTAACCGTTCAGTTGTACTTCAGAGTTGACGTCTCGTTCAGAAAGAAATGACAAACTGCCGAACGTAGCAATTTCCTAGAACCTCAACCTGGGGTTGGGGTGAATGTCACGTCCTGCAAAGGACAAACAACATTTTTTCGTTTAAAAAACAAAAAAAAACAATTGTTTTTGCTAAACCTTTACAGGACGTCGCAGTTAACCCCAGAATTGTTGGCTGTTTGTAATTTAATAGGCAAGTTTACGTTCAATAGTTTCTATTGCTTTCTGACCGACCGAAGCTAATACCATTTGATAAGAACCAGCGCAAGATAGTCTGCTTCCACATCGTCCGCAGCTGTGTTTCGAATGCGGTGGGCGGGATTGCGATTCGCTTTCGTAACATTCGCTAAAGGAACATTTTTTGTCCGTTCGCCTATTGGCCTTTAGTGCATGCTAATTTCTCACTATCTTTTCTTATCCTTATATAAGTTATCGTTATCTGCGTTTCCAACGTTAATCAACATTCATATATTAACAATTATCTGAGGCCAAGATGACCGAATGGATAAGAGCTCTCATTCTTAAACATCCAGTGCGCTGATGCCGAGGTTGCGAGTTCAACCCCTACACCGGTCAGTTGGACTGAAATGTTGACTTCTCGTCCTTAACTTAGGGACGTAAATTACACGTACCTCTGATGTCGGATACAATGAAAATATTTTAAGAAATGTAGATGATATGAAAGGAAGCATCATTGGAGGACGAAACATAAAAAAAACACACATTAGGTATGCGGATGATACAGTATTGATTGCAAACAATGAGCAGGATCTGCAACATTTAGTAGATGCGGTTGTTGCGGTTGTTGCACATAGTGAACAACTAGGGCTAGGATTATATTGTAAGAAGACACAGATTATGGTCGTAACTAGGGAAGAGAATATACCACAATGTAATATACAAGTAAATGGGAATATTCTTAAACAATTTAGTCGATATAATTATCTCGGAACAGTCATAACATCTGATGGGAGATGCCTTGAAGAGATTAGAACAAGAATCGCCAAGGTGAAGGTAGTCTTTTGAAAGATGAAAAACATACTGACCAATAAAATGATGTCATTTGCAACGAGAAAAAGAGTGTTGATTTGTTATACAGAACCTGTCCTTTTGTATGGATCTGAAGTGTGGACAATGAGCAAACAGGCTGAAAAACATCTGATGACTGTAGAAATGTGGTTTGTGAGGAAAATGCAAAGAATACCATGGACAGACAGAAAAACCAATGACCATGTTCTACAAGAGACAAATGAAAATCGTTCATTGAATAGAGAAATTAGACGTAGACATTCAAAATGTTTGGACGTGTTATGAGAAGAAATAAATTGGAGAACTTGATGACAACTGGTAAGATCAAGGGGAAGAGAACAAGGGGAAGACCGAGAAGTAAATACCTGGATTGTTAGGCCACGTGGCATAGTGGAGACAGGCACACTAAGCTGATCCACGACTCTGGTGATCGAGTGAGATGGCCAAACATGACCGCCCACGCTTATCGGTATGGCACATAATGATGATGATGTCATTGTGGGTACGCCTGCTGGTGTGGGACACTGTTAATATGGAAAGTTAATCCACACTCAAACATCAGCCCAGTGCTCTAGAAGTGGTAGCATGTGTATGGACTACGCATAAGTTAAAAAAGAACGCAAAAAGTACACACACACACACACAACAAACACACACACACACACACACACACACACACACACACAAAATAAGGATTATATTAGTTTCCATGGCTTCTTGAATTCTGGCTTTTTCCTTCAATACCGGCATCTATATTGGCGTCAATGACCACATTTAAGCCAGAATCTATACGGGCATCTAAGTCGGCATCTAAGTCGGCATCTATGTCGGCATCTATACAGGCATCTAAGTCGGCATCTATGTCGGCATCTATACAGGCATCTATACAGGCATCTAAGTCGGCATCTATGTCGGCATCTATACAGGCATCTATACAGGCATCTAAGTCGGCATCTATGTCGGCATCTATACAGGCATCTAAGTCGGCATCTATGTCGGCATCTATACAGGCATCTAAGTCGGCATCTATGTCGGCATCTATACAGGCATCTAAGTCGGCATCTATGTCGGCATCTATACAGGCATCTAAGTCGGCATCTATGTCGGCATCTTTACAGGCATCTAAGTCGGCATCTATACAGGCATCTATACAGGCATCTAAGTCGGCATCTATGTCGGCATCTATACAGGCATCTAAGTCGGCATCTATGTCGGCATCTATACAGGCATCTAAGTCGGCATCTATGTCGGCATCTATACAGGCATCTAAGTCGGCATCTATACAGGCATCTATACAGGCATCTAAGTCGGCATCTATGTCGGCATCTATACAGGCATCTAAGTCGGCATCTATGTCGGCATCTATACAGGCATCTAAGTCGGCATCTATGTCGGCATCTATACAGGCATCTAAGTCGGCATCTATGTCGGCATCTATACAGGCATCTAAGTCGGCATCTATGTCGGCATCTATACAGGCATCTATACAGGCATCTATACAGGCATCTAAGTCGGCATCTATACAGGCATCTATACAGGCATCTAAGTCGGCATCTATGTCGGCATCTATACAGGCATCTAAGTCGGCATCTAAGTCGGCATCTATACAGGCATCTAAGTCGGCATCTATGTCGGCATCTATACAGGCATCTAAGTCGGCATCTAAGTCGGCATCTATACAGGCATCTAAGTCGGCATCTATGTCGGCATCTATACAGACATCTAAGTCGGCATCTATGTCGGCATCTATACAGGCATCTAAGTCGGCATCTATGTCGGCATCTATACAGGCATCTAAGTCGGCATCTATGTCGGCATCTATACAGGCATCTAAGTTGGCATCTATGTCGGCATCTATACAGGCATCTAACTCGGCATCTATGTCGGCATCTATACAGGCATCTAAGTCGGCATCTATACAGGCATCTATACAGGCATCTAAGTCGGCATCTATGTCGGCATCTATACATGCATCTAAGTCGGCATCTATGTCGGCATCTATACAGACATCTAAGTCGGCATCTATGTCGGCATCTATACAGGCATCTATACAGGCATCTAAGTCGGCATCTATACAGGCATCTATACAGGCATCTAAGTCGGCATCTATGTCGGCATCTATACAGGCATCTAAGTCGGCATCTATGTCGGCATCTATACAGGCATCTAAGTCGGCATCTATGTCGGCATCTATACAGGCATCTAAGTCGACTCTATGTCGGTTTCTATACCGACATTTATGTCGGTATCTATAGTGGCATCTAAATCGGCATCTATGTCGGGATCTATACCGGTTTCTAAGTCGATATCTATACCAGCATCTAAGTCGGCTCTATATCGGCATCTATATCGGTATCTAAATCGGCATCTATGTCGGCATCTATACCGGCACCTATACCGGCATCTAAGTTGGCTTTATGTTGGCATCTAAGTCGGCATCTATGTCGGCACCTAAGTTGGCATCTATGTCCCCATCTATACCGGCATTTATACCGGCATCTATGTTGACATATATGTTGATATCTATGTCGGCATCCAACTCGGCATCTATGTTGGCATTTATACTGGAAACTAAGTCGGCATCTATGTCGGCATCTATGTCGGCACACATTTCGGCATCTATGTTGGTATTTATACTGGCAACTAAATCGGCATCTATGTCGGCATCTTTGTTGGTATCTATGTCGGCATCCATACCGACATCTAAATCGGCGTCTGTGACGTAGGGGTAGTGATCCAAACATGCGCGGAGTAAAGTAAGTCGCAGGCGATATTTGAACAGATCTCTTCGCTTTGATTTTCATAATGGTATGAACGTCAGCCGTTCAGAAAGCGCTGGCAAACTACTAAATCTAAAATTGCTTAGAAAATTACATTTAATTTACATTGTTGCGCACCCCTTATGGGACGTTGCAGTCAACACCAGCATTTTCAGCAGCTGTTGATGTACTAGGCAAGTGTTATGTTCAGGAGTTTGCCATTGCTTTCTGAACGACTGGCTCCCATACCAGCACGTTATAACACACCGCGACACGGTCTGCTGCACAAATCGGTCGCAGCTGAGCTTCGAACGCCTGGTACCCGGCTCACGAACCGAGTTCGCAAGCCTTTGGCCACGGAGACTAGAAAATTACAAGCAGATAAAAAATGCTAATAATTATTGCGAGGTCCCATAAAGAATACGAACTAACTTTTAAAAATCCTAACCATATATCCTATACTATTTATAGGAGTATTCATTTACGCTTGTTTCCTTGAGCGATTTTTTATCCATTCTCTTTATTCCCTTATAATTCTACTGCTGTTATCTAACATATATTATTATACCTTTTGTCGCTAAAATATGTATAAATACATTCTAAGGCTAACATATATATGATACCTTCTATATCTAACATATATACTATACCTTCTGTCGCCCTTTATTCTGTTTTTAACTGATTCAGTGCAGAAGGATAATATTTCGCCAAATTTGACTTCCCATTTGGATAGACGGATGATATATCGCCATACTAGGACCATTATGTCATTTGTTTTGTTTCGTAGTATCTTTCCCAATTGCAATGCTTAGTGAACAGAAGTTACATTATAATTCGTGTTTATTTGGTTGTGTGCCATGTTTGATCCAAACCTACCTTTTGCTTGGCACTGAATCAGTTAAAAGTGTCCCTTATCTGTTTCCTAAACACCATGATGAACTTGTCTTTTATCTTTTATATAACTTACAACAACTGTGCTTCTTTTGTACTCGTGGTCGTGGTTTTTTTATCCCCCCATCATTACCTCTAGCCTGTTGAACCTAAGAAGAGAAGTTATAATTAAGGCCCATCCCAGCCTCAGATTAAAAATCCTGTAACTGAATTCGCCACAATTCGGATGTTAATTTGAAAGGAATTGTCGCCCATGGGAGGTAATTGATATGTAATGTCTTTTATACTTAGAATGGTGGTGAATTATGGAACATGAATGGACAGAAAGAGCTTAGAAATAGCTGAGTTAAGTTGAGCTAAGAACCGACATCACTGTACTCAGGACAATCCCATATGCGCTCCGTCCCCTAGTTCAACAGCCAGCGAAGAGACACTACTAATCGTTCCCACCGCTATCTGATTGAAAGTTTTCCTGGTCTCCCCTCTCAGTTTTGAAGAGCTTAGAAATAACAAATGAGTGGTTCATGAAACGAATGTTGTGAATACCTTGAACTGTCAGAGTAACTAACAACGATTGCCAGGTAAAGGCTAATACAAGTAGAACATTGTTCTTCTTCTTCAGCGTTCCGAGCCATTGAGGTTCTTTGCTGCAGATACAATCCGTCTCCATTCGTCTCTTTGGTTGACCTTCTCTTGCTAGTCGTTGATTCAAAGTGCTTGTAGGTCTGTATGTATATTATCTCTCCACTGTCTTCTTGGTCTACCTCGGGGTCTACGGTCATTTATTTCCTGAGTGTAAGCGAGTTTTGTTTCCCTAATATCTTCCATTCTTTCTATATGCCCCAGCCATTGTAATCTATTAGCTTTCATGATACCAATGATTAGCGGGGACTTAAACAGATCATCAATGTCTTTGTTACTTCTTCTTTTCCACTCTCCAATTTGTGTATCCCTAATGGGCACAAAGATGCGTCTTAAAACTTTGTTCTCAAAGGTTTGTAACAAGGCGCCGTCTCCTTTAGTTGTACTCCAGGTTTCAGAGCCATACAGCACAACTGGTCTGTTCAATGATTTGTATATTGTGATTTTGGTGTTACAAGATAGCGCATTTGATTGTAGCAGATGTTCTAGTGCATAGTATATCTTATTTCCAGAGTTGGTTCTAGCTTGTATTTCTTCCCTTATTATGTTAGAGCAGTTGAAGATTGTACCCAGGTATGTGTATGCTTCCGTTCTTTTAATGGTCATATTATCTATTTGTATGTGGCCAGAGTTTTTAGCCGTTCCTTCTCTTGAAATTACCATATATTCTGTCTTATCCTGGTTGTACATTCTCATCTCATCTCATCATGTTCCTCTTGTACCTTGCGGTGTCGAGGTGAAGTATAAACTTCGTGAGAGTGCCCGGTTATGGGCTTCGTATATCGACATTCCCATGGATTCTTTTATTCCCTCCGTCCAACGTTTACGTGGTCAGCCTCTTCCTCTGTTTCCATCTGGTCTGTACATCATTGCTTGTTGCGGCATGCTGTTGACTGGTAACCTACTTGCATGGCCAAACCATTTGACGTGCTGCTTTCTAATAAAATCTATTGCAGCTTTAACCCCCACTTTAGTCCTGATTTCTTCATTTCTGATCTTATCTCTTCTTGATACGTTGAGTATTCTTCTCAGGAACCTCATTTCTGTTGTTGTGATTTTTCTTTTCTCTTTTTCTGTCATTGTCCAGGTTTGGCATTGGTAGCACAGAGGTGGTAGGAAGATTGTGTTGTAAAGTGCTTTCTTAGTAGTTATTGATACATGTTTGTTCTTTAGTATTGGTGCCATTTGTCCAATGAGTTGATTTGCCTTATTGCACCTATTTTCGATCTCGTCTTCTGATCTGCCATTTGATGATATTATACTTCCTAGGTAGCCGGCTCCATGGCCGAGGGGTTAGCAGCTTTCTCCGCTAACCCCGAATACTCTCGTCACGTGACGCGACGAGAATTAGCAGTGGTTCGAATTGCAAAAGTGACTTATGAGAGTATGGAGCCGGTCGCTCAGAAAGTCGTGGCGTGCTGATGAGCGTAATCTAGCCTAGGAATCAACATACAGCTGAAAGATGCTGGTGTTGACCGCAATATCCTGAAACAGGATGGAAACGCGGGAAAAAAAAAAAAAAAAAAAAAAATACTTCCTAGGTACTTGAAGCTCTTTACTTGTTTCAAGGGATGTTCGTTTAGGTGAATTGTTGCTGTTTGTTCTTCTTTAGTTATAGTCATTACCTCTGTTTTGCTTGTGCTAATTTTCATGTTATGTTCCCTACACATTTCGTTTAGACTATTCATGTGGTCTTGTAATTCAGCTTCTGATTTTGCTATTAGTGCTTGGTCGTCCGCAAACAGGAGTTCTCTAATGGTTAGACATTATATACAATTATTTGAAAAAAAGAAAAAAGAAAAAAAAAAAGAAAAAAAAAAAAAGACACAAAGCGTTCTTTGGTTATATAATTTTGTTATTTTATTCCTTCGGTTTGAACTCAAGCGTAGTCCATACAGTACTACTACTTCTAGTGTACTGGACTGATTTCTGCGTGTGGATTATCTTTCTATTTTACCAGTGTCCCTCGTTATCAGAGGAACCTACTCTAACTTCTGAGATACTTGTAATTTACGTCCCCAAGTCCAGGACGAGAAGTCGACATTTGAACCAGCTGCCTCGGCATCAGCACACTGGAAATTTAAGAGAATGCGCTCTTATCCATTCAGCCATGCTGACCTGCTGTCATATAATGAGAAGATGGGCTTTGGAAAACATTGTGACAACTGGAAAGATCAATGGCAGAAGAGGCAGTAGAAGGCCCAGTTAAATGATGCTGGATAGATTGAGACGGAGACAATGTATCCAGAATGTATCCAGAACACCGAAGCCCTGCGGCGATACATGAAAATCAACGGCAGCTGACAAGGCACATAATGATGATGATGATGATGATGATGATGATGATGATGATGATGATGATGATGATGATGATGATGATGATGATGATGATTATGATCCCCGAAAATTATATACTTGTTTGTATTCCTTTAAATATATCCTTTTCCCTGACCTGATTTTTATTCCTTGATAATCATTTATATTTCTAACATTATTGTACATTTTCAGTCACCAAACATTACGCAATATTGTATGTCCGTAAAAAGTATACTTTACTTCCTTCCTTACAAAATACTTACTTTACTGCTCCGTAACATTTCCAGCTAGAGTCCACAACATATACAATTGTATGTATTTCTTCAAAACTATAATACTATATTTCTTTTGTTCATAACCATTAATATATCCTCCGCTACATAACAAGGGCCGGGCTCCCTGGTCTGGGTATTACACGACTTTCTCCGTAATCCCGTATACTCTCGTGAGTAACGTGACGTTTCATGAGAATCGGTAGCGGTTCTCTCCGCGTCGGTAACTTATGGTGTATGTGAGCCGGTCGCTCAGAAAGCAATGGCAAACTACTGAGCGTAATCTTGCCAAGAAATCAACAATTGGCTGAAAGATGATGATGTTGACAGCGATGTCCTGTAAAGGCTATGCGAACAAACAAAACAAAACATAACAAGGGCGAAGGAGTTATGGACAAAGTTTGTAATCTCACACAACCGCCTTAGAAACACAGCTGTGCGCGATTTGGCAGCCGATCACCTTACGTTGGTTTTGTACGAAATGATATGGGTGTCGGTCGTTCAGAAATCAATAGCAAACTACTGAATATAAACCTGTTAAGAGATCACAACAGCAAAATGCTGGTGTTGACTTCGACGTCCTGTAAAGAATATGCAACTAACTTAACTAACATAACACACATGCTGATTTATAATGTTCCGTATGCCGCCACTGCGGCTAAGGGGCAGGGAACGCGTGTTACAATTTTCCAACTGCCGAGTCGAGGCTTCGACATCCGGTGCGGCGGAAGTAGTGGCAGACCGTTGTGCGCCGATTTCCATGGTAAAATTGTTTGTCGTTCAGAATGCACTGGCAAACTACTGAACGTAAAACTTGCCAAATAAATCGCAAACAACGATCAAATGATGGGGTTGACTGCGGCTTCCTGTAAAGGACATGTAACTAACTGTTTTACGGTGCACCGTAACAAATGGACTGGTTTATTTTGTTCTCTAACACAAGTAATGATTTCCAGATGTATATAACAAATATAACGTTTTCTTCTGTTATATAACTAATATAACGTTTTCTTCTGTTATATATCGATAATACTAATTTCTTCTGTTATATAACAAATATAACGTTTTCTTTTTGTTATATAAAAAATATAATGTTTTCTTCTGTTATATAACTATTATAACGTTTTCTTCTGTTATATAAGAAATATACAAATTTTACATGCACTATAAATGTTTTTCATTTTACAACAACTATGTACATTTAATATGTTATATAACAAATATACATATGTTTCCTATTATATGAGAAATATCTACTCATTTATTCTGAGCAATGGAAAACTACTGAGCGTAATCTTGCCAAGAAATCAACATACAGCTGAAAGATGCTGGTGTTGACAGCGATGTCCTGTAAAGGATATGAAAAAAAAGACATATATACTCATTTATTCTCTTATATAACACAGATACTTATGTTTTCTGTTATATAATAAATGTTCACGTTTATTCTTGTGTGTAACAAATATACTAATTTCTTCTGTTATTTAACAAATATACTTATGTTTTCTCTTATATAACAGATACGCTCGTTATTCGTGCATGTATCATATCAAATATACTAATTTCTTCTGTTATATAACAAATAACACACCCCAGCAATGACCGGATTCTGATCTGTCTCCGACCAATAGGAGTCTGAGGTCAACTGAGTTTTATAAATAGGTACTGGGTCATTTTCAGATATTTGCAGCCCATTTTCTGAGGAGGAACTTGGAAGAGAACTGGCCACTTCATAATATCGTGGCTTAACATATTTAACTCCATAACGCGTCACACTTACAAATCAATATCTGCTTATACGCAGATAAATATAAATTATAAATTTTTATGTTCGTTAAAATTACATACTTAAACTCTTCTTGGTTTTAAAAGTATGTTTCCGGTCTCCTGACAGTTTTAACGGTTTCTGTTTCGTGGGGAAAATGGAGGACTCCGTGTTTTGACGGAGTATACTAGTTGTTCTGTGAGTTAATAATAATTATATCAAGGGATAATTAGTATCATAAACATTTTCCTTAACTGTGGTAGGTTACATCTACTTTAGCTAATTATAATTATAACTGTCATGTCAAAAATTAGTTTGTGTTTTTTATTGATTATTTGCACATTTTACATGCGTTAATAATGCATATTGTTTCCGTTGTTGTTGTGTTGTCTAAGACTAGTTTCATAAGTGATGTATGCATGAAATAATGTATGAGAGCAGTGAGATAAGGACAGAATGTCAGCAGGGCTTGAGTGTCCAATTCTTAACACTTTGAAAATAAAGTTCGTTTGTTCGTTCGTTCTAAGTGACTTGTGCTGTTCTTATTTTATGAAATATATTTATGTTCGAGTATTATTCACAGAGTCTAAAGTTAAGAGAGTACGAGACATGTAGAAACGTAGCCATATTTAATGCTTCTTTATGTGATGGTATAATCTCATCATGAGAGCCTCGGTAACGCAGTGACTAGCACTCTAGCTTGCTGGCCTGGTGGGCATTTGTTCAAATCACTCTCGAGTCGGGGATTTGCTTAAAGCCTCCCAGATCGACCCAGACGAAACTGGGTACCAAGACATATTTTGGGGGATAAAAGCTGCTGGCGTGATATTTACTACTTCACCCATCGAGTGTTGATCGATCAATAAAAATATGGGATTAGCACCGTATGCACATTACTCCTCAGGGCGTTGAAAAGGGTCCCTTCCTTTGTTGTAAGCAGGATAGTCATCACATATGAACACTTATTACATATATATTATACACGTGTTGTGTTATCATTTACAGTCTGTCCTCTTCAACATTATGTTATTTCGGATAACGTAGGGAAATAGTATTGAAAAATGGCAAAACACATACGTCAAGGATACGGTTGGGATATAGTGTTGAAAAATGGCACATCACAAACGTTTAAGATACGGTAGTAGCATAGTGCTGAAAAATGGCACAACACATACGCACACACCCACACACATACGCACACACCCACACACACCCCCACACACACACACACACACACACACACAGTGCCTTAGTGTGTAGAAGTATGTCTTTCGTCCACTGGGATGCCAAACAGTATAAAATAACACAATATAGTGTAGCTTTAAAGAACAGAATTTCGAACAATACATGGACGACTAGCCTTCAACAGCAGACAAATACATACACAAAACACAACAAATAATCACGTAGAAGACCCTCCAGTGATTACATTAAGGCATAAGAATGGGATGAGATGAATAAAAAGATGAAAACGTGAGAACAATGAAGAGAAATTAAAATTAAAAGAAAAAATAATTGTTGCTACTTATCTCAGAATCCGAGGCTGCGATACTAACATGAATTTTACCTTGATACTCTTATATAGACAGCTGTCGGAGTCTGTGGGTCATTGGGACCAGGGTAAGAGATAATAACAGTTCAGTGAGATCCCAGATAAATGAGTGAAAGTGGTAGTGGTAGATGAAAAATTTGGGAGGAAGGTAAGGAGGGTAACTGAAAGTAATGGAGATGAAGAGGTAACAAGTGAGTTTATTTACTCATGCACAGCAGCATCTCTGTAAATAATTAAAATTAATAATCAACTGTGTATGCATAACAACCCCATAATTTGGGAACAAAGTTAGGAAAAAGAACAATCACGAATTTAAAATAATGTGTTCTCTTAGTGAATTTACACAAAGAAGCCACAGACAAGAGGTTGTACGATTTGAGGTCTGACATATTTCGCTGCATCTCGTCAATATGTTTTTTTTTCCAGCTGAAGTAGTATTAATTTATTCACTTCCTATTATATAAAACTTTGCAGTCTGCACCCGATGAGATGCACCGAAGTACCATCATCATGTACCATGCCGATAAGCGTGGGTGATCATGTTTCGCCATCTCACACGATCGCCAGAGTTCCCTGAGTCTATTGCCCCATATGGACAACAATCACCTTCGGATTAAAAAGCCTGTGGGGGGTAAAACCGTGGGCAGCTGCTTGTGTGGCTGACTCAATCACAGGACTATCATTCTGAGCCGGTGATGAACCCTAACTGTAACTTCTCCTTGAAGTTGAACGGGGTAAGGGTAATGGTGACATCGAATCGAATCGCCAGAGCCGTGGATCAGCTATGTGTTTTGTCTCGATCATGCCACATGGCCAAGCCATCCAGATGTTTACCTCTCCGCCTTCCCCTGTATTCTTTTCCTCTCAGTCTTGCCATTTGTCACCGACTTCTCTAGTTTATTTCTTCTCATAACGTCACCAAAGTAGCGAAATAATCTGGGCAATAAATCGTGCAAGATATTGTTTGTGGCTTCTGTGTTTAAAATAATCACTAAGCATGTCTGGTCCGTCGTCCATGCGTTACCGGGGTTCATAAAGAACGCAAGGAATAGTAATATTAGCCTACCATGTATGTCGTAAAATACGTCTATGGAGGGTTGGCGTGAGGTTGGGCTATCCCATCAAGAAGAAAAGTTCAGCTGCAAAATCCAGCCAACCATGGATATGTCGAATGATAACAAAAGAATAATTTAGTCAAATCAGAGGCAGTCGCCGACGTTTTTTGGCGAAGGGCTGGCGAAAGAGATTGTTAATTCCGCACAGAGCGTTCAAAACACAGCTGCGAGCGATTTGGAAGCATAAATGACTTGCACTGGTTTTGATAAAACGGTATGAGTGCCGGTCGTTAAAAAAGCAACGTTAAAGTATTGAACGTAAACTTGCCAAGAAATCACAAACAGTACAAAAAAGGCTGTGGTTGACAGCGACGTCCTGTAACGGATATGCAACTAACATATGAAATCAGACACGTCTCGGAAAGGCATGCCGGGTGCAGAGAAAGCCGCACAGAGTTTTGATCTCCGATACGATGTCCTTTCACCGCGGAACGTCTTCAGAATGGCTCTCTGGAATGACAGAGCTATGTAAGGCATGGAGGGATTTGCACGAGATAGCAACAGATCAGATATTGGCGCGAATACGGTGGGAGTGGCCCGATCTGCCTCGAAGGGGTTAAGAATGCAATTCGTAATCCCGCATACCGCGTTTGGAAGCAGACCGCCTTGCGTTGGTTTTCATACACTGATATGAGTGCTGATAGTTCAGAAAGCAATGGTGAAATATGGTACGTAATCTTGCCCAGAAATCACAAACAGCTAAAAATGTGCTGTAGTGGACTACGACGTCCTGTAAAGAATGTGCAACTAACTTAACGATGAAAGTCCACGATCTAATGCCGGGATAAAGGTTTGAGGAAGACAAACAAGTAGCCGGTTCAGCCTCCACTCCTACAACTCCTACCGAGGGAGTCTCCGCGGCGAAGTGCTCAAGCCGTTGGACTCAGGCTCCGAAGGTTGTGGGTGATTCCGGGCCGCGTCCTTCAGTTCAGAAGTGCATTTTTTCAGGAGACTCCGAGGGTTGTCGCTGGAGCTATGGATTTCGTGCATTGTGCGACGCTTCCCGTGCTGCGGAAAGAGACTGAGCCATATGGGATAAACACCAGGTGCAATTAAGTCGACCCTGTCGACTTTTAAGAGACTTTAAACAACCCCTACACCAGTCAGTTGTACTAACGTGTTGACTTCTTATCCTTGACTTGGGGACATAAGTTACAAGCACCTCTGAAGTCAGAGTGTTCGCCTGATGGCGAGGGACACTGGCAATAGGGAAAATTAATCCACACTCATGTATCAGTCCAATGCACTATAAGTAGCAACATGTGAATGGACTACGCTTGAGTTTAAAGCGAGCGAACGAAATATATTTTAAAAAATAAAATAAAAAAGACAAAGTGAGCTGCACAGAAAAAAAGATCAATTTGAACAAATTATTAACAACATTGGGGGAAATAGGCAACTACAGACACATACAAAACTGTAGGCTTTCGTTCTTGGTGACACTACAAGGTTTTAAAACAATGAAATCAATCAATCATGAGCCATGCCGGAAAGCGTGGGCGGTCATGACTCGCCATTTCACTCGATCACCAGAGTTGTGGATCAGCTCAGTGTTCCTGTCTCATCCATGCCATGTGGCCAAGCCATCCAGGTATTTTCCTCTCGGTCTTCCTCTTGGTCTGTTCCCTTCGATCTTGCCAGTTGTCACCAAGTTCTCCAATCCATTTCTTTTCATAACATGTCCAAAAAATGTTGACTGTCTACGTCTAATTTCTCTAATTAATTTACGATTTTAATTTCTCTCCTGTAGTACTTGGTCATTGGTTTTTCTATCTGTCCATGGTATTCTTTGCATTTTCCTCAGAAACCACATTTCTGCAGCCATCAGATGTTTTTTTTTTCAGCTTGACTGCTCATTGTCCAAGTTTCACATCCACCCTGCCACTTGAACAAGATACTCAGGGTAAAAAACACAAGGAATGCCCAAGAAACAACTATATCACACAGGCAGGCAAGGACAATGGCATTAAGACAACATAAGATGAAGAGAATTGTTGAGAAAAGGCCACTGTGAGCAGACTTAATGAGATGGCGTCAAAGCCAATATAAGGACTGATAATTTGCTGACTGTAATGATGTGGAGAGGCTGGCCGAGTGGTTAGAACGGCTATTTTCCTTCGGGAGATCCGGGTTCGAATCCTAGGTAAGGTGTGGGATTTTTTTCTGTCGGGGGCAAAAAGAAAATCCTAACCTGCACAGTTCGCGGCGACTGCACTAGCCAGACGGCCTTAATTCCTCAGGCTCAAAGACACTCCCTCCCCCCCCCCCTCCCCATACACTGCAAGGTTCTAAATTGGCAGTAAATGAAAGTTTAAATATCAGAATGATGCAAATTTGGCGAAGATGTGTTAAATATTATAGATATAAAAAATAATAGGTCTGAGGTTTATTAAATGAGTCGTTCTTCCTTGCCTACTCCATATTAAGTAAAGGTCAGTGCTGGCAATGTCCATCTGGTTGTGTCATTCATTTACAAAGTTGGAATTTGGAAGGAAGAACAAAAAGTATGTCACGTATGAACTTGAAAAATTGGACGTAACACGTTGAGACATTGGACGCAAACAGTTGAAATATTGGAGACCTTGCCTTGAAATATTGAACGCAAAAAGTCGAAATATTGGACACCTAGCCTTGCAATATTGATCGCAAAAAGTCGAAATATTGGGTGCATAAATATGAAATATTGGACTCATAAACATGATAGAGTTGACGCATAAACTTGAAATTCTGGACGAATAAAGGTGACACACTGAACGCAATAAATTAAGCCATTAGAGAGGCAAGAAACTGAAAATATTTAACTCAAAAAGTTGAAATATTGGACGTATAAACTTGAAATTTTGAACATAAAAAGTTGAAATATTTTTTTGCATTCAATATGTCATGTTTTTGCGTCCTATATTTCAACTTTTTGCACCCTGTATTTTAATTAATAAAATTACGCACATAGATTTTAGAGGGCAATGAACCAAACAATTAAGGGTTAAGTTAGCGAGAGAAATTCTGTTTAAAGATACAATAAGAATTTCGTAAATGTTGAAATATAGACAACATGGTCTTATCACCACGGCAGACTCCGTGGCGAAGTTGTCAAACCGTTTGACTCGGGCTCCGAAGGTTGAGCTTCGATTCCGGGCAGCGTCCTTCGGTTCATGAGTGAATTTTTTCCGAGACTTCTGTGGGTCGTCGCTATAGCTACGGAGTTCGTGCTTTGTGCGACGCTTTCTGCGTTGCGGAAAGAGACCGAGCCATATGGGATAAAACCCGGTGAAATGAAGTTGACCCTGTCGACTTTGAAGCGACTTTTAATCACCATGTACTCAGAAACATTAATACTGACATATATTACAGGCGACTCCCAGTTGTATTATTTCTATTCTTCTCTTGCCTGCATTTCTATCTCTCCATCTATCCATTCGTCCGTCTATTTGCCTGACTGTTGTTCTTTTTGTGTCTACGTATCTGTCTGTCTGCTTGCCTCTTTGCCTACCCACCTCACGTTTTGCTCATTTATTCATTTATCATCCACAAATCCACCATCCTGTCTGCTGATATACATATATGCAAATGTTATCGGCAAACGGCTAGACATTCTGAAGGGAGAGAGACCAAACCAGATGCAATAAAATATAAATTATCTGCAGAATGTTTACCTTCTTACTTTATTTCCATTGTTATCTTATCAACACAACATGCCCCGGATTTAAACGGTAAACAAGAAAGAAGATCTTACTGTACTCACCGATTCTGCAAATCGTTACAATCCACCAGCAATGCCACTTATTCCACTGTTAAACGTGATACCAATAATTAACGGGCAGATGGGTGTCATCAACCATGGCCGCAGTGTCTCTCATATAATTCAACAACACGCCAGTGTGCTCGGATACATAACCAAACCACTAGCTGTTTCAGCTGGCTATTTCCATTCGAGCAAAACACGTTTCCTTTACCGGTCGTACATTACCTTTGTACAGGCATCAATGCACATGTGTTTTTTTTTTCCCCCTTTCCCCTTACGAGTTTATACGTTTGGATCTTCATTGAAATAATCAAACCCCGAGGACATGGCGAGGTCTCTAATATATTTCAGTTAGTCTCAGAGATCAATGATGTAACCCCCCCCCAATAATAATAATAATACTCCGAGTGAGGATGAATAAAAACCAACTGATATTAGGAAGAAACAATTGCTATGCTTAGATACAAAGAAAATCCACAAACGCCTACAACGAAACCGTCTATTGTTATGTATATTTATTATTTTTCTTGTTCGTCTTACTTTTTTTTTTTTTTTAATATTAAATTTGCAGCGACTTGTTGTGTAGTCCTGAAAGAACGCAGACGAAATTTTCGCCCGGTAGGCGGCATATTTGATGTGCTGGATATAAAGCTCACGGTGACTGGTCTAGCGGGATGCCGATAAACCAATAAGATGCGATATGGGCGGGGCTAGGAAATGCCGTAACTGTCGGACCGAACCGCTGGAGGAATTTCATTTCACTCGGAGGATTCTTGCGATGGTGGTTTCTAAAAGAAGGGAGACAGCGGGGTCTGTTGGCGCAGGAGGGAACGATGAAGCAGATGAATAGGTAGAGGAAGGGGTGGGAGTGTTAAGTTGACACTGTCATGCATGTCCTGGTTGCGTGTGATGTTGATTTTTCCCTTTCTTTTTCTTTTGAGGCAAGAATTTTTTTTTTTTTTGAAAGTGCAAAAGGAGCGGGTGGAGTGAAAATGAAAGGGAGAGGGTGTGGGGGTGTGGGGGGTAGGATCAAAGACATGGCAACTGACGACTTGGCAGAGTGGAAGTCGAGATTACAACACTTGAGGCAGTAACTAGAAATATCTTTGATTGTATACAATGTAGGTAGACTCAATGACAGATGGAGGGACAGAATCTCTCTCTCTCTCTCTCTCTCTCTCTCTCTCTCTCTCTCTCTCTCTCTCTCTCTCTCTCTATCTCTTTCTCTCTCTCTCTCTCTCTCTCTCTCTCTCTCTCTCTCTCTCTCTCGCTCGTTCGCTGCCCTCTCTCCCAAACTATAGCTTCATTTATAATTCTAACATTGCAATATACGTAGTCACAATGAAAGATGGAGTGATAGTCTCTCTTTCTCTCTCTCTCTCTCTCTCTCTCGCTCTCTCTCTCTCTCTCTCATTCGATATCTCGCTCTTTACCCTGTCTCTCTTCCCCCGTCCCTCTCACCATTGCTATGTATGTCGTCACAATGAAAGGTGGCATTATAGTCCCTGTCTGTCTCTTCATTTCATCTCACTCTCTTCCTCTCTCCAGTCTATCTTTGTTTCTCTATCCCTCACTCACAACTACAATGTGTGTCGTCACAATGAAACATGAAATGATAGTCTCTCTCTCTCTCTCTCTCTCTCTCTCTCTCTCTCTCTCTCTCTCTCTCTCTCTCTCTCTCTCTCTCGTGTGCGTGCTCTCTCCCTCTCCATATCCCGTCTTTGTTCCTGTATACCTCTCTTACCATTACAATGTATATCGTCACAATGAAAGATGGAATGATAGTCTCTCTCTCTCTCCCTCTCCCTCTCTCTCTCTCTCTCTCTCTCTCTCTCTCTCTCTCTCTCTCTCTCTCAGAATGGACTAATTGCTCAATTCTTATCACACTGAAAATAAATTTCGTTCATTGGATTGTTCTCTCTGTCTCTCCATTTCTCTCTATCTCCCCCACTCTGTCCATATACTATTACTGCCTTTGTCCTGGTAGTCTAGAGTTCAACCCCTTGATGTCCTCATTATGCTGCGCACCCATCGCAGAACGTTGTTCCCATGACTGCCCTGGCAACGATGCTCGACTCTCCGCTAGTTCTCCCAGCATACACATTTCATTTCCGGTTTGTCTTCATTGTCCGTGTCTGTCTTTATGTTGGCGCCTCTTCCAGGGAACCACGCCTTCCTTCACTGGGACGTTTAATGGCGAAAGTAGTTTGTTTTTCGCCACATGATGCTGATTGTGAGTTAGTGTATGGTCCCCAGAATACACACGTTCATCATCATCTTCATTAAGTGTTCTGCCAGCTGGCGTGGGCATTCATGTCTCTCCCCAGATCATTAGGGTTCTGGATCAGTTCTGCGGATGATATTCCTGCATGCTACCGTCTCAGTTCATACAATATCGTTTCTCGTGGTCTCCCTCTGCCTCGCTTTACCTTGATCCTTTCTGTTGACATGATGTTCTCCAATGCCTCTCTTCTCATCACATGACTAAAGAAAGCTGTTTGTCTCTTTCTTATTGTTGTATATAGTGTTCTAGTTTCATTAGTCTCCTTCGGGCAATCGTTGTTAGTTACTCTGCCAGTCCAAGGAATTCGCAACATTTGTCTGTTGTTATTATTCTCTGCTGTTATTATTAATAATAATGCGATGGCAGTGAAGCCTGGACAACTTACTCACACCAAGAGAAACGTTAAATTGCTTTCATATGCGGTGTCTGCGAAGAATTCTTGGTATTAAGGACAAAATCACAAATACTGAAGTATAGGAAAGATCAGGTTGTGTGACGGTGTGTTTCATGCTCAGTCTTCGTAGACTTAGAGTGATAGGACATGTTAGGAGGATGGATGATGGTAGAATACGAAAGGACATCTTTTGGTGAATTACAGATGGGTAGGAGATCTCACTGGCACATTGAGGGTAAAGTTAAAGAAAGTCAAGTATACAGCAGGAAACCCTAAATATGACTTGTGCAAATTGAAAACTGACAAAGAAATACAAGATAATTTTAACATAGAAGTAAAGAACAAATTTGATTTATTGTCTGATCTAGAGATCCTATTTCAAGATGTAGATGATCAATGGGAAATGCTGAAGAATTCAATTGTGCAGCAGAAAAAAACTATTCCAAAAGTAAAGATAGTGGGCCGTAAGACATGGATGACTGAAGAAATTTTACAACTAATGGAAACAAGAAGACAGAACAAAAATAATCCTGCCAAATATGAAGAAATTCACAGAAAAGTCAGAACCTTATGTAAGGAGGCTAAAGAAACATGGCTTGAGAAAAATTGCAGAGAAATTGAAAAACAACACAACAGTAAAAATGCGAAACTAATGCACAAAAGAATTCAGGAGATTACTAATCAAAGAACACGTACATCAGCAGGCTGCCTAAAGACAAAAGATGGAAGAGTCATAATAGAAAAAGATCAGATTTTACATGTATGGTCAGATTACGTGAAAAACCTTTATGCGATAACAGAGACGAACAATATATTGTTCAAAATAACAATGAAGGGCCAGCAATTTTGAAGATGGAGGTTCAGAATGCTCTTAATCATATGCAATCTGGCAAGACCCCTGGTCCAGACAGCGTCACAACAGAAATGATTAATGCTTTAGAAGAATATGGAATAGATAAAGTTACCAGTCTGCTTAATACAATATATGATACTGGAAATATACCTCATGAGTTATGTAATTCTGTATTTATTGCAATCCCAAAGAAATCAGGAGCCTTGGAATGTGATCAACATCGAACAATTAGTATAATGAATCACATCAAGAAGATTTTGCTAAGAATTATCATGCAAAGAGTTAGGAGGAAAATACAACCTGAAATAGGAGAAGAACAATGTGGGTTTGTAGTAGGCAAGGGTACAGTAAATGCTGTGTATATACTGAGAACCGTAATCGAACGTTCTATAGAAGTAAACAAAGATCTACACCTTTGCTTTATTGACTACACAAAGGCTTTTGATAAAGTGAGACATGTCAACATGATAAGGATGCTTGAAGATCTACAAATTGATGGGAAAGACCTTAGACTTGTAAAAAACATATATTGGAAACAACAAGCTGCCATAAGAGTTGATAATGAAGTAAGCCAATATCAGCCTATTAAGAGAGGTGTGAGACAGGGATGTGTAATGTCTCCAGATCTGTTTTCCCTGTACAGTGAAAATATTTTCAGAAATATTGAAAATATGGAAGGAATCAACATTGGGGGACGATGAATCAATAACATTAGATATGCAGATGATACAGTCTTAATTGCAGACAATGAACAGGACCTGCAACATTTAGTAGATGCGGTTGTTACACACAGTGAACAACAAGGGTTAGAATTAAATTGTAAAAAGACACAGATTATGGTCGTCACTAGGAAGAACGAAATACCACAGTGTAATATACAAGTAAATGGGAATATTCTTCAACAAGTGAATAGGTACAATTATCTCGGAACAGTAATAACATCTGATGGGAGATGCCTTGAAGAGATTAGAACAAGAATCGCCATGGCAAAAGTAGCCTTTAGCAAGATGAAAAACATACTGACCAATAAAAAGATGTCAATTGAAACGAGAAAAAGAGTGTTGAGATGCTACATAGAACCTGTACTTTTATATGGATGTGAAGCTTGGACAATGAGCAGCCAGGCTGAAAAACATCTGATGGCTGTAGAAATGTGGTTTCTGAGGAAAATGCAAAGAATACCATGGACAGCCAGAAAGACCAATGAAGAAGTCCTTCAAGAAACAAATGAAGATCGTAAACTGATCAGAGACATTAGACGTAGACAGTCACAATTTTTTGGGCATGTTATGAGAAGAAATGATTTGGAGAACTTAGTGACAACTGGTAAGATCGAGGGGAACAGACCAAGGGGAAGACCTAGAAACAAGTATCTGGATGGCTTGGCCTTGTGGCATGGTCGAGACAGAAACACGGAACTGATCCACGACTCTGTTGATCGAGTGAGATGGCAGAACATGACCGCCCACGCTTACCGGCATGGCACATGCTGGATGGATGGATGGAGGAGATCTCAGGATCGGCCTCTACTACGATACAAAGATGTGTGTATGCGGGACATGATTGATACAGACATTGATAATGCACATTGGGAGCAAGTTGCCGCTGAACGTGTTGCATGGAGGGCAACTATCAGAAATGGAATAAAGACAAAGGAGAAAATGATTGCAGATAAAGCACACACACACAGAGTGAGAGACGTAAGATGGTGCATGATGGTGAAAATGACCATGTTTTCACATGCCTCCACTGTGGACAAACATTTGCAGCACGAATTGGTCTTACCAGCCACACTCGCCACCGCCATAGGTCGTAGTTATGAAGCCTTTTTGAAGCACAATGTACCAAACTATCGTCTGTCAAGACAGAAAGGTGCCAATGATTAATAATGCGGGTGCGTTGGTTTAATCACTAGAAAACAGCGGTGATAATGTCACGAGGTCTGTAGTATGAGTGTTCGGAGCTTGCTCTCGACGTCCGCTAAAAAGAGAGGCAGACTGGCTACCAATTCCTCTGTATAGAAGGGCAGAATGTTAGATAAGCCTGCGTGCCCAATTCTTAACCCTTTGAAAATAAAGTTTGTTTGTTTGTCTATTTGCTCTCAGGCCTAAAAATGGGATGGTCCTTGCTCGCCACAAACTCATAGTTGGTTCCTGATTCAAGACGGCGTGTGCGTGTGAGTGTGTGTGTGTGTGTGTATGTGTGTGTCGGTGTGTGGGTGTGTGTGTGTGGGTGTGTGTGTGTGAGGGTGTGTGGGTGTGTGTGTCAGGGTGTGTGGGTGTGTGTGTGTGAGGGTGTGTGTGTGTGGGGGGTGTGTGAGGGTGTGTGGGTGTGGGTGTGTGTCAGGGTGTGTGGGTGTGTGTGTGTCAGGGTGTGTGGGTGTGTGAGTCAGGGTGTGTGGGTGTGTGTGTGTGAGGGTGTGCGTGTGTGTATGAGGGCGTGTGGATGTGTGTGTGAGGGTGTGTGGGTGTGTGTGTGTTAGGATGTGTGGGTGTGTGTGTGTGTGAGGGTGTGTGTGTGAGGGTGTGTGTGTGAGAGTGTGAGTGTGTGTGTGTGTTGTTGATGATGATGGGACCTTGTTAGAACAGGATGAGTGGGGAACTTTCTAGAACAGGATTAGTTGGGGATCTTTTCAGAACATGATTAGCGGGACCTTATTAGAGCAGAATGAATGGGATTTTGTTAGAGCAGAATGAGTGGGACTTTCTTAGAGCACAATGAGTGGGATTTTGTTAGAGAAGAATGAGTGAGACTTTGTTAGAGCACAATGAGTGGGATTTCGTTAGAGTAGAATGAGTGGGACATTGTTAGAGCATAATGAGTGGGATTTTGTTAGAGCAGAATGAGTGGGACTTTAGAGCAGAATGAGTGGGATTTTGTTAGAGCAGAATGAATGGGACTTTGTTAGAGCAGAACGAGTGGGACTTTGTTAGAGCACAATGAGTGGTACCTTGTTAGAATAAAATGAGTGGGGCTTGGTTAGATGAAGATGAGTGAGACTTTGTTAGAACAGAAAGAGTGAAACCTTGTTATAACAGGATGAGTGGACTTTTTAATAACAGTATGAGTGGGACCCAGTTATAACCGAAAGAGTGTGAACTGTTAGAAAAGAATGTGTGGGACCCGGGTAGAACATAATGAGTGGGAACTCGTAAGAAAAGAATGCGGGCGAACTTTTTAGAACAGAATGAGTGGGACCTTGTTAGAACAGAATGAGTGGGACCTTGGTTGAACAGGATGAGTGGACGTTTTATACAAAGGATGGGATGAGGCCTTGCTAAAATAGGAGGATTACGACCGTGCTAGAGTTGTATGAGTGGGATCTTGCTAGAACAGAATGAGTGGGACCTTGCTAGGAAAGAATGAGTGGGGTCTGGGAAGGTAGATGAGTGAGACCTGGCTAGAATAGATGAATGGGACAGGGCTAGAATAAATGAGTGGAACCTGTCTAAGGTAGATGAGTGGGACTGGCTAGAATAGATGTGTGGAACCTTGCTAGAATAGATGATTGTGATTGTGCACACCAATAAGCCAGACATGGGACAACGGATACTCACGCAAATCTCAGGTCCGGTATGACATCACTCTGATGTTGGACAACAGGATACCTTCATCCGACATACAGGTCTTGGCATTGGAGCTCAAGCCAACGAACACAAGCAAGCAGCAAGCAAGCATTCTAGCAGAAATAAAATCATAGGAATGACAGACATCTTCATAAATAAGGTATTTTACAGAAAGTCTCTCTCTCTCTCTCTCTCTCTCTCTCTCTCTCTCTCTCTCTCTCTCTCTCTCTCTCTCTCTCTCTCTCTCTCTCTCATCTTTACAAGCCAACTCCCACGCATTTTTCTCTACCAAGGCTCCCCCCAACCTCAACCTCTCTCTCTCTCTTTTTCTTTCTGTTTTTCTTTCTTTCTGTCTCTCTCTTCCCATCTTTCTCCCCCTCTCTCTTTCCTCCCCCCCCCCCTCTCTCTCTCTCTCTCTCTCTCTCTCTCTCTCTCTCTCTCTCTCTCTCGCTCCCTCCCTCACCCTCCTTTTTCTCTTAATCCACGGAAAGACTTCATTTTTATCCAGTTCCCCTGCCTTGTGTATTTTCGTGTCCATGGTATCTTCAGTGTTTCGTGTCCACATTAGCATTTGTCGACACTCGCCGCTCCTCCCTGAAACAGAAAACACGGACCATCCATTACTGTTCTTTCTAAACCAGTGGTTCTCAACCTTTTTTGGCCCCTGCCCCCCTTCACCATATTTTCAGAACGTCATTTCCCCCTTTCGTATTTCCTACCTAAAAATCCCCCTCCCCCCTTACACTGTATACGTAATAATGAAAGCTAAATTTAATAACACGTACTAAAACAAGTCTAGACGTCCACATAAAACGTGATTTGTGGGTCTACTTACTTTATAAAATGAATTTTAGAAGGGCGAGACGTACAGAACCGTACAGTATGAAGGGAAAAACAATATCAAGTAATCGATTCATGTATTAACGCGATCTTGAAATAATCTTAATTCCCCCCCCCCCTGGAAACCCTAAAATTCCCCCCTAGGGGGGAATTCCCCACCGGTTGAGAACCACTGTTCTAAACCATGTAATGTTTCAAATGGTCAAAGTTTTCAGTTTCCAAGACATTGTGCCCTTTATGCGCACTTTATGTGCACTTTATGTGCTCTTTATGTGAACTTCATGTGCTCTGTATGTGCTCTTTATTTCCTCTTCGTCCAGGTCGTGCAGAATGGCATCATGTTTCTTCTTTCTCATTCCTGGAATTCTAAGAAACTTTTTGTAACATTTAAATTCACCAGCATCGATTTTCTTCTTCAGTGATAGCGAAATGAGTCACAATTCAAATCCGCATGATTAAAATGGTTCAAAAGGCAACAGGTTCGACTTCTTTGCACCAGGTTTTATCCTATATGACTGGGACTCTTTCCGCAGGGCGCCCTCCATAGCACCAGCGACAAACCGCAGGAGTCTCCAAGAAAACTGCACTCTTGAAGCAAACGACGTAGCCTGGAATTGAACCGACGACCTTCGGGACGCAAGGCAGGCAGCTTAACCACTTCTCCAAGAGACTCTCGCAAATCCACAAGTAACCATAGGAGATACGGGAGAGGACATATATAGGAGATGAGAGATACAGGAGAGGAAAGATACGAGACAGGAAAGATACGAGAAAGGAAAGATACGAGAGAGGAGAGATATGGGAAGGGAGAGATACAGGAGAGGCGAGATACGGAACAGGAGAGATACAGGACAGGAGAGATACGGGAGAGGAGAGATACGAGTCAGGAGTGATACGGGAGAGGAGAGATACAGGACAGGAGAGATACGGGAGAGGAGAGATACGGGAGAGGAGAGATATGGGACAGGAGAGATACGGAAGAGGAGAGATACGGGAGAGGAGAGATACGAGTCAGGAGTGATACGGTAGAGGAGAGATATGGGACAGGAGAGATGCGGGAGAGGAGAGATACGGGAGAGGAGAGATACGGGAGAGGAGAGATACGGGACAGAGAGATATGGGACACGAGAGATGTGGGAGAGGAGAGATACGGGATAGAAGAGATAGGGACAGGAGAGATACGGGACATGAGAGATACGGGACAGAGAGATATGGGACACGAGAGATGTGTGAGAGGAGAGATACGGGATAGAAGAGATACGGGAGAGGAAAGATACGGAACAAGAGAGAGACGGGACAGGAGAGATACTGGACAGGAGAGATACCGGATAGGAGAGATATGGGGGATGAGAGATGCGGGACAGGAGAGATACGGGACATGAGAGATACGTATCTGGAGAGATACGGAACTGGAGAGATACAGGGCAGGAGAGATTCGGGATAGGAAACCAGCAAAAATAACAGCCAGAAGTAGAAATCGGAGGATACCAAACAATAGAAACAAACTTAAAGCTGGGAACACAATTGGATTCGTCATATCAAGTTAGAGAGGCTGCGCTGTTTCATCAAGTAGTGTTTATATTGTGTTTGCCTTCCCATTCTGTGAATGATTCTAAGTTTATCTTTAACCGATTCAGCGCCGAAGGATAATATATCACCAAATGTGAACTCTGTTGTGGACAGAAGGACGATATATCGCCATACTCTGGTCATCGTGGTATTGTTTTGTTGTTGTTTGTTTCGTGGTAATTTTCGCATTTGCAATGCTCAGTGAATGAAAAATTACATTATAATATTTATTCAATTGATTGTGCACTATGTTTGGTTCAAACCTACCATTTTGTTTGGCACTAAATCAGTTAAGGTAGAAGGATTGTGTATCTGGGCTATGGACAGGCCCCTACGCGTGGAAACACAACATACATGCAATAGAAAGCTCGACGAAAAGATACACAGACACAGACACACAGACACAGACACACACACAGAGTGAGAGAGAGAGAGAGAGAGAGAGAGAGAGAGAGAGAGAGAGAGAGAGAAGAGAGAGAGAGAGAGAGAGAGAGAGAGAGAGAGAGAGAGAGAGAGAGAGAGAGAGAGAGAGAGGCGAACGTTTCAAATAAAGTCTTCATCAAAGTACACGGAAGCTCGTCAGCAGCCAATCTTTTTTGTCCACTTCCCAAGGCGTCTCTACCTGTCCAATTTGAGAAGCATTCTACTGCTAGTCTAGCTCTTGGGGTCATGGGGTCACGCAAGCACCTCTATTGCGACAAAGATGAGAAACTGAAGCCAGGCAACAGGATCCGAACCAGTGTCTAGCTCAATTTGTGTAGGGGCATTACGCGTGCACAAGGACATGACCAGGCTGGCAGGCTTGCAGATAAGGCTACGGTGGAGGGAGGAAGAACCATGGAACATGCTGATATACTGAATGTTCTAAGCGAAGTAAGTCATTTGCGAGTACCAAGTGGTGACTGTAAATCTATAACAAAGATCAGACTGCGAAAACAAAAAGTTACAAGAGGTCTAGCCAAACAAGAACACTATGCAGGAAGCCAAATGAGATTAATAAACCAACAGGAAGAACTGGTGTCTTTAGCCGCTACACTTTGCGGGATTTACTGAGGGAAACTGAGCACTTATGGACTGAATGATTCGATGTGCAATGAGGATGATCTGTCGACTAACCAACCAACCAACCAACCAACCAACCAACCAACCAACCAACCAACCAACGAACGAACGAACGAACTAACTAACTAACTAACTACCTACCTACCTACCTACTTACCTACCTACCTACCTACCCACATGACTGACTGACTGACTGACTGACTGACTGACTGACTAACTAACTAACTAACTCGTTGTGTGTATACTTGCTCTTCCAGTGAAGCGTTTAACGACAGGATGGACGAGGGGCCAGATTCCGGAATTCCTAGAGCCTCAACATACTTGTGTTGTTCAGATCTCTGGTTTCTATTGATTTCTCTCTGTTCTATGAGTATCCATCATTACTTCTATTGGTGTCTCTCTGTTCTATGAGTATCATCAATGCTTCTATTGGTGTCTCTCTGTTCTATGAATATCCATCAATACGTCTATTGGTGTCTCTCTGTTCTATGAGTATCATCAATACTTCTATTGGTGTCTCTCTGTTCTATGAGTATCATCAATACTTCTATTGGTGTCTCTCTGTTCTATGAGTATCATCAATACTTCTATTGGTGTCTCTCTGTTCTATGAGTATCATCAATACTTCTATTGGTGTCTTTCTGTTCTATGAGTATCATCAATACTTCTATTGATGTCTCTCTGTTCTATGAGTATCATCAATACTTCTATTGATGTCTCTCTGTTCTATGAGTATCATCAATACTTCTATTGATGTCTCTCTGTTCTATGAGTATCATCAATACTTCAATTGGTGTCTCTCTGTTCTATGAGTATCATCAATACTTCTATTGATGTCTCTCTGTTCTATGAGTATCATCAATACTTCTATTGGTGTCTCTCTGTTCTATGAGTATCATCAATACTTCTATTGATGTCTCTCTGTTCTATGAGTATCATCAATACTTCTATTGGTGTCTCTCTGTTCTATGAGTATCATCAATACTTCTATTGATGTCTCTCTGTTCTATGAGTATCATCAATACTTCTATTGGTGTCTCTCTGTTCTATGAGTATCATCAATACTTCTATTGATGTCTCTCTGTTCTATGAGTATCATCAATACTTCTATTGGTGTCTCTCTGTTCTATGAGTATCCATCAATACTTCTATTGGTTTCTCTCTGTTCTATGAGTATCCATCAATACTTCTAATGGTGTCTCTCTGTTCTATGAGTATCATCAATACTTCTATTGGTGTCTCTCTGTTCTATGAGTATCATCAATACTTCTATTGATGTC
>JACEFZ010026142.1:542500-575000 GCA_014155875.1 Cepaea nemoralis | reverse complement strand
TGTTCTTGTTCTCACATTATGGACTGTGTGTTGTCTGATCTGTCGACTTGCAGCTGTTCTTGGAGTGTCTCTGGTGTGTGTGTGTGTGTGTGCGTACGTCGCGGTTGGTTGGTTAAACACTCTTAAGTCTGATACATTGGTACTCAGGTCGTTTGGACCATCAAAAGGGCTTGCAGTTATCGGGATGAGGACGCTGCAGAGACTTCTCTTCCGACCATGTACGAAAATACCACCTCCATATGTTCTACAGAGCTCTCTTTCCTCTCTCCAAGCCCAGAAACAAGCGGGGTGTGCCAGATCGATACTGGAACTTACCTGCGGAGAGGAATACTAGGATGTAAGTCATGATTTAGCATAGCGTCGGTAGCGCAGTAGATAGCCCTATTGCCTGGTGGTCAAGTGTTCGAATCCCCTTAGATGGTTTGTTTGCTGGTCAGCATAGCCGAATTGGTCAGAGCGCTCGGGGATCTTCAATTTCCGATCCGCTGATGGCAAGGTAGCGGGTCAGTTGTACTAAAATATTGACTTTTCGTCATTGACTTAGAGGCCTAAATTACATATGCTTCAGAAGTCGGATTGGCGAGGGACAATGGTAGTAGGGAAAGTTATCCACACGAAAACAAAAGTCCGGTACACTCCACACTGGCGGCAACTATAAGTAATAGTAGTAGCAGTACGTGCAAAGACTACGCCAAAGTTCAAAGTATCCGCTGCCCCTTGAAGTCTCGGAGAAAACCGCTCTCGTGAATGGAACGACGTAGCCCGGGATTAACCAAGGACCATCGGAACGCGAGACAGACTTGTGCTTTCCACGAGGAAAGATGTGGAGGAAGAAGAAGAAGAAGAAGAAGAAGAAGAAGAAGAAGAAGAAGAAGAAGAAGAAGAAGAAGAAGAAGAAGAAGAAGAAGAAGAAGAAGAAGAAGAAGAAGAAGAAGAAGAAGAAGAAGAAGAAGAAGAAGAAGAAGAAGAAGAAGAAGAAGAAGAAGAAGAAGAAGAAGAAGAAGAAGAAGAAGAAGAAGAAGAAGAAGAAGCTGATAAGATTTGCCACAACAGAAACAATATAAAATGAAGAATGTATATGTCGGCCAAGGTTAGGGAATTCAGGTGTCACGAGATAACAGCAGCAGCAGCAACAACAATATCAGCACCAACAACAACAACAAGAAAAACAACAACAAAGTTCCAGGACACCCAAGGTATCGGGAAGCAACACATCCAGCCAACACCTATGTCACCACACTTTACGTTGTGTTTGGCACAAATGACCGCAACGACAACGTTCAGCCTGGAGCTAGACCCGACCTGACAGAAGTAGTAAAGCCATATTTAAAGTCAGCCCCAAGGACGCTGACTGAAAATAGTCTGTGCCTTCTGAGTGGTCTCGCTAGCGTGTTTCCCTTTAAATGCCGTGGTTGTTATATACAGGAGGCGATGAGCCAGTTCGGGCAGCGTTTTACAATGACGTCTAGCACGCGTGTCGCGGAGTTATACGAGCCGTTTTATTGGCCGCATTCGACTTCCTATTTGACACAGACAGCCTAGTGACATTTTGTGGCCCATCTAATTTCCTTCCAATGTTTGTTTTCCAACTGCAGGGAATGTAAGTTTTGGTTTACTTTTCCGCTGCACACTGTGATGAGATGGTTTCAGGATCATAAGGGATTGGTTGGCTGGGGAGTATCCTGTGTTTTAAACTCTGAAGTTCAATGTGGTGTTGTGTAGGTTGTTTGGGCCATGAAAAGGTTTGAACCTGTTAGAGTGGGTTTGATGTAGACACTTATGTTCTGACTCGGTACCAAGGTACCATACTTGTGTTGCAGAGCTGTCCTTTCTGCTTCTCCCCAAGCTCACAAGCGAGCAGGATGCGCTAGACCAATACTTGAACTTCAAATTTGCTGAAAGGCATTTTATGGTGTAACCAGAGCACTATCTGGCATATAGTGTCTCAGGTCTTAGTCCAGTGGTTTTCAACCGGCATGAAATTCCCTACCGTGGGGAGGGGGGGGGAGGGGAGGGGGGAGGATTTAAGGGTTCCGGTGAGGGGATTAAGATTATTTCAAGAAAGTGTTAATACAAGCACCGATTACTTTATATTGTTTTTTCCCTCCTTACTTTACGGTTCTATACTTCTCGCCCTTCTCAAATTCGTTTTATAACGTAAGTAGACCAGCAAAGCACGTTGTATGTAGACGTCTAGACTTGTTCTAGTATGTGTTGTTAGATTTAGCTTCCATTTTTACGTATACTGTGTAGAGGTTGGTGGGGGGGGGGGGGATTTAAGGGAAGAAATACGAAAGGGTGGAGGGGGGGGGGGACAGATAACATTCTGAACATATGGTGAAGAGTGCATGGGCCAAAAATCGTTGAGAACCACTGCGCTAGACCAATAATGGAACTTCAAATTTATTGAAAGGCATATTATGGTGTAACTAGGTCACTATTTAGCATTTAATGTCTCAGGTCTTAGTCAAGATATGACTGAGCCACCGTGTGATAGTAGACCGTACTACCCACTTCCTGTTAGCGCCGAATGTTGGGCGGAGCTCACCAAACCCGACATCCACATTGTGCCGACGGCTTCTGGCGGAGGAGCGAAACTGAGAGTGTACAAGCCTTATCCTAGTTCGAGGAAATTAAACCTAACGACTACATGTCATGGCAGGGGAGACCAGGCCCCAAGCCATGGTTGGCAACTGGCCTAGGATGGAAGCTCCAATAGGCTGAAGGGTTCAAAAGTTCAGAGGTGAGAGGATGAGCGTCATTGCACTGGATTTACATCCATCTGGATCGGTCTCCCTCTGCAGAAAGGCAAGCCACCTGCCCAGGACTCCATAGCTCCAGCATTTCCTGGAAGATTGCGGTTATGACGACGCTGAGCAACACAGTCCGCGAACAAACCCACGATCTTCGGAGCGCTGGTCAGACAGCTTAACCACTTCGCCACAGTTTCCTCTACTTCATTGCTTTGCTGACCCGGCAGTTTCTGTAACTTGTCTTGTTCCAGACGTACTGTTATTATATTTCCTCTGGAGTAAAAAAGGCACGCGGATAGAGGGATCACAGCATGGGCAACACATGGTTTCTAAGTTTAGCCAAGGCTTTGTGTTATCGAGGGTATAACTCCATTTTATAAACTATCGTCATTCAAGAAGGGGACGTGCCAGTCACCTTAGCATAGCACACACGAACTGCCTCAGATTAGTCCTGGGCTAGATTGTTTCCTGCAAGGATCATGTCATTGTCAACATACAGGGTGTATTTTTAATTGACTGTGCAGTGTTTGAAAATATTGCCGGTCCAATTTTTGTACCTATTATATTGCATGAACTTTACAGAGGATGAATACAAAACTTGGACTGGCAATATTGTCAAACACTGCACAGTCATTAAAAATACACTATATACTACAGCCTAACGCCTAAAAGGACAATAGCCTGGCCGAATTGATAAGTGCGCTGGCTCTTGCACTTCCCGTTTGCTGATGCCGAGGTAGCGGGTTCAACCACTAACCGGACATTTGGACTAAAATGTTGACTTCTCGCCCTTGACTTGGGGACGTAAATTACAAGTACCTCTGAAGCCGGAGTTGGTGTCGTATTTTAAATTTGTGTCGTCCCTGGGGTGAGGGGAATCAACACCGACATCCTTTTAATCCCAAATCCTTATCCTGAGAATCTCCCAGCTTTCTGTCCACAACACCCCGTCAGTCCCTGGATCTCTCTCTCTCTCTCTCTCTCTCTCTCTCTCTCTCTCTCTCTCTCTCTCTCTCTCTCTCTCTCTCTCTCTCTCTCTCTCTCTCTCTCCAATGGACCATGCCCCCTCTCATTCTTTTCCAAAACATACTCACGCAACACTAGCTTTTTAAAAAAACTGACAAAAACAATTTAATAAAGAAAAGTGTCAGGTGTGTGCAAAGTGTATGTGTAGAATGTCTGTCGTATAATCTAACGTGTATGTAGAGTCAGACCGAATAGCTCAGGAGCAAAGTCAGTTTCATCACTGTACTTGGCCACACAACAGCACCATATATGATGGACAGAAAATCTCACCCAAATGATGTGTCTCTCAGGCCAAGTGTCGACTTCCTCCGATAGCTCTTGAACAGTCCGGATGCTTGGTCATCAATAGTGGAAACAGTCCAATATTGATCATCAATCTAACACACACAGTGTAAATACTCTTTCATAAAAGTTCTGGGATCAAAGAATCCTAAAATTAATGTTACTGTCACTTTGGAAAAAAAACCCAATGTTAGTATTTTACTGTTCATAGGAATTCCCAAAATGTAACACACACAGTTAATCGGTAATGATTGGAATTCACCAATTGTAACACATACTGTTAATTGGTAATGATAGGAATTCACCAATTGTAACATATACTGTTAAGTTTCCAGGAATCTAGATCTACTAATGTTCCTGGTACAGGTGTTATTGTCAGTGTCTTGATTTTAATGTGATGTAACCTATCACCTAGGAAACACTCTTATATTATCATCGTTTCCTGCTCAGCAGAGGCCAGGTTCCTGCAGACCCTCTGGGTTATGGGCCCAGTGCAAAAGCCTCTCAGTAAACTCTGCCTTCAATACTCGAGCCATGACTTTTCTTCCAGCTGGTGGTAACTATGGTGGAACCTGTTGAAGAGAGAACACACCTGGTGAGAGCAACCCGATTCCAACCTTTATTAGGTGAGTGTAGGCCACCGGCCGCACTCAGAAATATAACAGAGAACCAAACTCTGTCATAAGGCCGAGGAGCTCATCACATCGGTCTGAGTCATGGTAAGACAAGGAAAGACTAAAGGAAAAGGGCAGAAACCCAGCAGATGCCCTACTGGAAGATCCTACCATTTGACATTTCCTTCATCCCCCCCCCCAACCATCCTCAATCTCCCTAAATATCATCCCACTACATTGCCCTTAACTCACTGAGTTAAATGATATCTCACACCAGCTAGTTTAAGCTACGCGATAGGCTACTGTTGCCGACGCTCTTATAATACGTTCTATCAACGCACATTACTACACTCGATTCCTAAGAATAATCTAATGTAGGTTTATTTACTTAATTACCATATATGTATTCCGGTTTGAAAATTGAGACTATTGAATAACACAATGGTTAAATGTCCGCCGATGCAAATCAACATTAGACACAATAGTCTCTCTCTAGAAACAAACTAAGAATATTGCACACATCCGTAGCGCTTCACAACTTTTGGTCGACTAACCCCAAAGTTGTTTACCTCAACTGGTTTAATACTGGGTCTGAGTGACGTCACAAAACTGTCTAGACACTAGACAGTCTAGAATCTATTTTTCTCTCTCCTGTTTAGACTGGGTGGAAACAACCCGCCGTCTATTCCGCTTTCATCTGGGGACCTGTCCCGGCACTTCAAAAAGTCTTGCCGGCCTGTGATCTAGAGAATTCTTGTTCCCACAACAAAAGATCCTGCCGACTTTTACCCAGACAATCCGTCTACAACTTCAAAGGATGGCTGCCGCCAGCCGACGTATGGCGCGACAGTTTTTCCTCGATCAACAACACATTAAAGAATTGCCGGTTTTGTGGTAGACATTTGGCGCGACATTTTGTCATCGATCGACATTTCAAGATTTTATGTGACAGTTGGTTCGCCTGATGGCGAGGGACACTGGTAGTTGGGAAATCTAATCCACACGCAAAAACCACTGCAATGCACTAGGAGCAGTAGTACTCGCATTTGAGTTCACAGCGCGAGAACGCAAACACAAATTAAGTGTTACCCCATGATCATGATTCTGGCGCGCGGAGCTTCTTTTTAAGGTCTACGAATGTTATTTTTTAATCGCTGCATACCGAGCAACGCACTACGCGTTGAAGAATTGTAACCACATACTTACGGTTTATCATAACTTACCATTCAGCGTAACTCACACGGTCACAAAAGACTCAAATCTGGTATGTGCTCTTGTTCCGATCATGCCATGTGGCAAAGCCACCTTCCCTTTACCCTGTTTCCGTTAGATTTTCCAGTCGTCTTCAAGTTTTAAAATGTATTTTTCCGGGAAGGTTAACCCGGTCAACAAATGCCTGAAAAAGTCGCAAATATCGTAGCTCTGCTTAAAACAGACACAACGTAATAACGTCCAAAATAAACATTCGCAAGAACGAAGTAGACGAAATGCATTTCTCATCATCATCATCATCATCATCATCATCATCATCATCATCATCATCATCATCATCATCATCATCATCATCATCATCCACTTCTGCCGTCAAGTGTCGTGGGGAGGAATGATTTGCGCTCGAGCGCCCGATGGGCGGCACAGGATAATGTCATTCTTTGTGATTGTACAATGTCTTTGATGTCGTTAATCCATTTTCTTCTTGGACGTCCTCTTGGTCTCGTCGCAGATGATCTTTGATGTAAGGCCAGTGATGGTAGTTGATGGTGTTGCATTCTAACGATATGGCCAAACCACCTGATCTTCTGTCTTTAAATAAATGTGGCACAAGGTGTTGATCCCACTGTCTGTCTGATAACAACATTTCTTACTCGGTCTCGGATTGTTAAGTTGGAAGCTCTCCTCAGGCATCTCATCTCGCAGCTGTTGATTTTGCAAAAGTGTGATTTGGATAAAGTCCAAGTTTGAGATTGGTAGCATAGAGCTATTGTGAATATGTTGTTTATCTGCTGTTTTGCGGACATGGGTATATTTGGATGTTTCAGTAAGGGTGATTTCTCATAATAGTATGCCTAAAAAACATTACCTCTACATCTAAATCCTCTAATTATCAGCTTATAAGACTTGACAAAAGCCCACAGAGAGTCACTAACGGTGTTCATTCGTTTCTATAACCTTGTGAAGAACTTGCGCTAACCAGTTTACAGCTTCCAGCTGTTTCTATAACCCCATGAAGAACTTGCGCTAACCAGTTTACAGCTTCTATCTCATTCTATAACCCCATGAAGAACTTGCGCTAACTAGTTTACAGCTTCCATCTCATTCTATAACTCCATGAAGAACTTGCGCTAACCAGTTTACAGCTTCCATCTATTTCTATAACTCCAATGAAGAACTTGCGCTAACCGGTGTACAGCTTCCATCTATTTCTATAACCTCACGAAGAACTTGCGCTAACCACTTTACAGCTTCCATCTATTTCTATAACCCCATGAAGAACTTCCGCTAACCAGTTTACAGCTTCCAGCTGTTTCTATATCCTCACGAAGAACTTTCGCTAACCAGATTACATCTTCCAGCTGTTTCTATAACCCTATGAAGAACCTCCGCAAACCAGTTTACATATTCCAGCTGTTTCTATAACTTCATGTAGAACTTCCGCTAACCAGTTTACAATACACCTGTTTCTATAACCTCATGACGAACTTCAGTCAACCAATGTACAATACACCTGCTTCTATAACCTCATAAAGAACTTCCGCTTACCAGTTTACAGCTTCCATCTATTTCTATAACCCCATGAGGAACGTCCGCTAACCAGTTTACATCTTCCAGCTGTTTCTATAACCCCATGAAGAACTTCCGCTAACCAGTTTACAATACACCTGCTTCTATAACCTCATGAAGGACTTCCGCTAACCAGTTTACAGCTTCCATCTGCTTCTATAACCTCATGAAGGACTTCCGCTAACCAGTTTACAGCTTCCATCTGCTTCTATAACCTCATGAAGGACTTCCGCTAACCAGTTTACAGCTTCCACCAGTTTCTAAGACCTCACAAACTAAGTAAGTAAGGATGTAATGGACTAATCTACTACACGCCTGTTAGGAGCATATGGCACACGGTGCTAGACTTATATGTTTACAGCCCAATCAGCATTCGGTAGGTCATCTGGCCAGTATCACACCGGCAATCTTTGCTTCCCACTAAATATCCTGGTCTCATGTTAGGCTGGGTGGCCGTAGAAGCTCAGATCAGTGCGAAAAATTCCTCCAGATGCGGACACGATCACATGAACACCGGTCCGGCAACCGAGCGACTTGCCACTTCTCTACAGCGGCTCAGTCTCTTTTAATATGCCTATAGTAATTTCATTGTCTGACCATAATCATAAAATTTAACTGATTCAGTGCCAAAAAAAACGTATGGTTGAACCAGACATAATACACAATCAAATTAACAAGTATTATAATGTAATTTTCGGTTAACTGAGCACGAAATTTGCGGAAGATACCACGAAATATGACAGTTTAGTTTAGTTTAGTTTAGTTTAGTTTAGTTTAGTTTAGTCGACGAATCAACATCACAGCACACGGGTGTAACCATTCTACTCCTAACACAAGCCTGAGTCCGGAGAATCTCAGCTCAGTGCACGAATTCCGTAGGACCGGCGAAGATCCTGAAATATGTTGGGTAGATTTTTAACTTGAAATTTTTCCCTCGCAGCGCCGTTAGGCTACTCTTTTTCGATTTCCAACCGCCGAGGGATTTTTAACGTGCGCAACAATACACGATCTCATTACCCAGAGAGAGAAAGTTCCTAATGTTGCTGTTATGTTGCCGGGGTTGGGGTGGGGTGAGCGCCCAACTTTGCATAAATACCCCAGTGGCTTGCGCATTCATCACCATTCCAGCAAGAGTCCAACTCATGGCCTTCTCGTGGCGGACCTGTTCTAATTAAAAGGAGAATGGGAGGCGGCGAGTCACTTGCGCCGAGAAATAACAAGAACGCTCTAGAAGTGTATGCACGTTCATGCATGCGCAGACACGTGTGTGCGTGCCTACACACCTAAACTCGAGTAAGACCACAGTCTGCTCTAGTAAAGAAAAGGTGCTGAAGACGGAGGCTGCAAGCAAGGAGGCGCACCACAGAAATCAGGATACCACGCAATCACGAAATGAAATATGTCGACTACTGCTAAATGTTATGGTGTTCGCCCTGTTTTGGACCCCCAGGCAGGTGCAGTGCCGGGCCTTATGCCTCGAAAGGGTCCAACCACAACTACTGAAGGTCCTTCTCAAATGTCCTGTGTAGCAAGGGAACCTCAGACTAGAGCGTCTGGCCATACCAAACAAAGACTAAAAATAATGCCCTCGAATACGTGGAGAGTCAGCTAGAAATCATTTCGGACTAAGAAAAAGTAAGCGTATGTTGCTTGCATGAAACTCACCTCAACGAAAATATAGCCTTCAAAATCAGAGGCTACCAGTATTATCGATCTGACCGAAAGGACAGGCGAAATGGTGGGATACTTACCCTTGTAAAAAAATAACATCACTGCTTCCCAAATTGAAGTTTATATGGAAGGGGCTGAGTATCAGACACTTAAACTTAAGACAGGCAATACAGACCTTCATCTGATCAATAACTGCTGTCCAAGTGACCGCCCACGGGCACCGGACACACTACCATTAAAAGAAAAAAGCGATTTGTGTGGCGACTTCAACAGCCACTCGCAGAGCTGGGGCTATGATCACATGGACCAGAGAGGAGAGAGGCTGGACGACTGGAAGGATGAGAATAGATTCATCTTTATTAACAAGCTGTCCGACCCACATACTTTCTACTCGAGATCATGGCACACTACAACTACACCTGACCTGGCTTTTCATTCACCAGACCTGGAGTAGAACATTAAACGATTTGTTGGTGTCATCGTCTTGCTCATGTCTAGGTATCTGAGCTCGGGGTCACACAGGCAACAATAACTCCGTTCAATATGATATCGAACATTTATTGTATTTCAATATACAGTGCGTTGGCGCAGTGGGTTAACAATCCCGCGCTGTGTTACATATCACAGATAGTTAACATCGTCACACATAGTTATCATAAACATTCTAGCAAACTATCTAGCCTATGTCTATATATCTATTGATATCTATTGAGTCCCTCTAAGGCAGGCCCTGTTGTCTCTCTGAAGTCCGTCTGTCCTCTGCCGGTCCACACGTGTCCCAATCCGACACGGGTGGTAACTCTGTCCGAGTTCCTCGTGGACCCCGCAATAGGCGGGCCACATCAGTGTCCACGGGACCATGGACTCAATGACCAGTCCTTCGAGAAGGCTCTAGATTACTCTGGCCTTCGAGTGACTCACTTCTATCCCTTGGGCGGGAGTTGCAGCCCTTTAATTAATATCTATAAATGTGAGGCGGTGACAGGATTCCCCCCTCTCCCCTGATATGATGGGTTGTTATAGGGTAATTAGATCTGTTCTAAATCTGTCACCGAATCACATACAGTCGGTGTTTGTAGTTTGGTGGACAGTAACCTGGTAACCTACATACTGGCATCAAAACTCATGTATTCTCCCATACACCACTTCTCTGATTTGGTGAAGAGATCACTCTCTCTCCTGTGTCCTTAAAAATGCTTATCTGACCGAAGTTACGTGACGTTTAGTAGTTGTTTTTACAACCCGTCCTTCTCATAGTACCCCACTGATACCAAGACAATTAACCTCTGTATTAAAGAGGATTAACAAGACCGAAGTCCTGGCTAATTAAGTAAACCTTCAAATCTTGATCTGTGTGTGCATTTCAATACACTTTTACTCTCGTATGTTGTATAATGCTAAATATGTAGTTACGTTGTTATTTTATCCCCTCAGACTACATGTGTCCCTGTTGGCTTGTTAGTGTGTTGACTAATAAGTTGCTGCTTTCTAATAAAGTGATTGCATTTTAAATTGATAGTGTTCAGTTTTAAGTTTTGTGTAAAGTGTATGCTGAATGTGTGGCTTATTTCCAAGCGTCACGAGTTGGGATAACCTCAATCATGAATTACTCCAATGTGTGCAATACATGATCAGGCATTCCAAGTAGTGGTGCTTAGATGTATCCTAACTACTAAACTAAGTATAACTAATATATTAAACTAACTACTAAACATGTATCAACAATTTAGACAAGTCATGCAATTTTACATGAAAGACGCAGACAAATTAAAATAAATACGTTTTGCGTACAATTTGTCCGCTCAGTATATCGTTCTCTCATTTAATTCATTCACGCTGTCATTCACTCACCTTTCATTCAAAATAGTATTTGGTTAAAATATATAATTAAAGTTGAGGTAAGTGTTATTGCCCTTAGAACAAATGGAATAGGCGATATTTGCCCTTTAAGAAAATACGTACTTTTTGTACGATGACTCAAAAATGGGTTATAATTTACACCGAGACAATTGTATAGGACGGTCCTTTAGCCTGTGAATGGAACCGCCTGTAATATTATCGTAGAATATGTACAAATTACAGGTTAACACATTTTATATACATGATTAATGCAAATATAATACATATTTAATACTAAAGTAATTAATTAATTAAGTAACTAAATCCAACGATGATGTGCGCGTTGTCCTCCTGTTGTTAGCGTGTAGTGCCATGAATGTTAAAGTTAGTATGGCTGTCTCTTGAGTGTTGTAGTCGAAGTAGTTCTATTTCGGCTGTTTGCAAAGTCTCATAGCAACAGCAAGTATGGATTGTTCTCAATGTCCCGTATAAAGTGTTCTTCCAGTATTCAGAGTCAGTTCACTGGTTGATATCATTGGTTGAAACACAGTTAACGTTTCTTGCTCGGATCGTTCTAGAGCTTGGGCACTTGATAGTATAGCTCTTAAAGTATAGCTCTTAAAGTATAGCTCTTAAAGTTTCATGTTCGTGGGTGTCGTAAGTAACCTATTCACTGAGGTGTTATTACTTCTAAATGAAGGTACTCTAGCAGGTGTAGAGTTACACTGTTCTATGAAACAGACTAAAATATCACAGTTTCTAGTATGGCGAATGGTTGATGTGCCAAATGTTATTCTACTGGCGCATTCGTTTGCCGTGATAAAAGGTCAGCAATAATGTTGTCGGTGCCTCTGATATGGCGGATTTCGAAGTCGAAATCTTGAAGAAGAAGACACCATCTTTTTAAACGATGGTTTTTCGGTGACCCTTGCTTAAGGACCAACAATGGCGAATTGTCAGTGAGTACAACAAAGTGACTACCTAAGAGGAACTTAGATAATCTCAATACACAAAATAGTAGACTTAAAGCCTCCAATTCCACTGTAGCATACCGGATCTCTGCCTTCTTTAGTTTACGGCTTACGTAGAGAATCGGGTGTCTCACTCCATCCACTTCTTGCATTAAACATCCTCCTATTGCGATAGCACTCGCATCTGTGGTCAAAATAAAGGGTAAATTTATGTTGGGTAATCGTAAGACTGGTGGATTAGAAAAAATACGTTTCAATCTACACATTGCATCGTCTAAGCTGGTACTTTTACAAATTTTTGATGGATGATCTTTAGTTAACATATCAGAAAAGACTGAGGTAAGTTCTGCCCAATTTGGGATAAATTTAGAATAATAGTTAATAAGACCTAGTAAACTTCTAATTTGTTTCTTTGTGGTAGGAACTTCTAGATTAAGAATCTTGGAAACAATTTTATCATCTGTCAACAATTTGCCTTCAGAAATTCTATGACCAAGGAAGTCTATTTGTTTATAGCCTAATTCAACCTTGGAAGGTTTGATAGTAAGTCCAAAAAGAGAGATTTGGTTGAAGACTTGTTTGAGTGTAAGTAAGTGAGAAGTCATATTAGAAGAATGGATGCATATATCATCAATATAAGCTTGAACATCTTTAATTCCGTGTAATAACAATCTAGTTAATCTAACAAATGTGGCCGGCGCGTTCTTGAGACCAAATGGAAGATATAGCCATTCGTACAAACTGAGGGGTGTTGCGAATGCTGTTATATGTCTAGAAGCAGGGTGTAGTGGCACTTGCCAATATCCTTTCGCTAAATCAGTCTTAGAAAATAAGGATGATTGAGCCATATTTAAAATGAGATCTTCACAACTGTTCATTGGCTCTGCATCCGTTGTGGTTCTTGTATTTAATACCCTATAGTCGATGCACAAACGGATTGTCTGGTCCTTCTTTTTCACCAGGACAATCGGTGAAGAATATTGAGACATCGATTTTTGAATTATTCCATTTTTCTCTAAATCTAAAATTTCTTTGTCTAAATTTGCTCTGTAATGGAGAGGAATAGAATATGGTCTACATTTGACCGGTGTCAGATCTGTCAGCACAATTGAATGTGTTATTTTGTCAGTGCGTCCAGGTTTGTTAGAAAAGATAGATTTATACTCGTCAAGGAGAGTCAAAATGTCTTGTCGCTGTTGTTGTGTCAAAGTGTCAGAGATATGTATGTCATTTATACTCCCGTCGTCAGTCATAATAGGTACTGGGATTTCAGTATTGTCTACGTCTGTCTGATTTATCACAGATGCTACTGTTTGTAAATTGTCCTCAATGTCATTGTCGTCGTCGTCGAGATCAATCGTTGTCAATATGTCGTCGACTTGGTCGTCGTTGTCGTTATCACATATTGTCGGTAACGTCCATATGTCTTCGTCGTCTTTGTCGTCATAAGAATGCGTCGTTAATGATGCTTCGTTTGTCAAGGTGTCATTCAGTTGGGAAATTGTCGTTTCGTTTCTGTCACCAGTTAGCTGCGTCTGCTCACTTGTCTCAATGTCCTGTCTAGCATAGTATGGTTTCAACATATTTACATGGAATATTTTCAACTTTCCATTTAAAGAGATTTCGTAATCAACTTCCGAAATTCTTCTAATAATCTTAAAAGGTCCCTGCCAAGAGGTTGATAGTAAATCTCTTTTGTCAGGTAGCAGTAGTAAAATATCCTGACCTGGATTTAGTACAATTGTTTTTGCACCTCTGTTGGCGTACTGCCTGTACTTAAAACCTTTCTCCTGTAGTGATGTTCTGGCCAGTATACAGGAACGTATGATTTTGTCTCTGGTGTCAGTGACTAAATCATAGGTAGAAATGGGTAGTTGGATATTTACAGGTTGTGATATGATATCTTTGTAAATAGTGAGAGGTCCTCTTGGGTTCGCTCCATACATCAATTCGAAGGGAGAGAACCCTGTACTTGATTGCGGGACTTCTCTATATGCGAACAGCACCGTTGGGAGGAGTATGTCCCAATCGGCTGGATTTTCAGCTGTCACTTTAGATAGCATATGTTTCAGGTCCCCATTTAGTTTCTCGCAGATACCATTTGCGGCCGGTCGATAGGGACTGGTGAAACATTGCTTGATGCCTAGTAACTTAGTTACCGATTGAGTGGCATTCGATATGAACTGGGTTCCTCTATCAGAAATTATTTTCTCCGGGAAGCCAAAACGGGAGAAAATATTTAATAATATGTCCGTCACATCCTTAGAGGAGATAGATCTTAATGGAAGCATTTCTGGCCATCTCGTACATACATCAATAAGAGTAAAAATATATCTATTCCCTTTACTTGAAATGTGATTCAACGGACCTACTAGGTCAACTGCCACGATTTGGAAAGGCCTCGAGGCAGTTGTCGTTGATTGGACTTCTGCCGTAGGGTTTTTCCCCTTTTTCACCAGTTTCTGACATATATCACAAGATCTACAAAAGGTTTTTATATCTTGGCAAAATTTTGGCCAATAAAACTGGGTCAGGACCCTAGCCCTGGTCTTTTCGTACCCCATATGACCTCCAAAAGGTGAGTCATGGGCTATCTTTAGAACTTTGTCTCGATGTGCTTGTGGTAACACTACTTGCTGTATCGTGGTCTGCTTTGTTGTGTATAATCTAGTTAAGATATTGTTCTGTAGCCTAAATGTCCACGATGCGTTCTTAGTTAATTTTGGTTTAAGTCCTACTAACTTAAAATATGGTGAAAGTGTAGGATCTGCTTTCTGTTCATTTCCAAAATTAGTGTTGGTAGAGTTTGGTGCTATAATTTCTAGTGATTCCTGCAGTTGGTCGGTGTTGGTTTTATGGGTTGTCTGTCGTGTTATTGCATTTGTGTGTTGTGTGTGTTGTTGCACATCTACAGGCTTGGTACTTGGTAGATCGGTAGCATCCTCAATTCGAGGTTTTAATTTGGTCGTATCACTGACAGATTCGACCGCCCCTGCATTGTACACCTCGGTGAATTCTTTCTGAATTACCTCAGTGGTTGTCTCCCTTGGTCTTTTGGCAGATTGAGACATGCATGAATGGTGTTTCTCTTTAGCATCGCTGTTTGGGTGGTGGATACCGTTTCTATGCTCCCAATCTCTGATTTCCTTTTCAGAGCACGGTTGTATGTTGGGCAGGTTCCCAAGTATAATATCAGCGACCGGATTTTCAAGGACAGCGCACAATACTCGTCCTGATATGAACGGGGTTCGAATTTCGACAAGAGCAAGGGGGTATTTCTCTATAGTGCCTGAGAATGTGCGACAAGTCACATGTTTGTCTGTATAGTCTTTCTGTCTATTAATGTTTTCTTAATCCCACAGAGCGTTGCGCCGGAATCCCGAATTAATGTGCACTTTTTGTTATTTACAAACCCTGTTGAAAAAACTAGCTTGCCTGTAGATGACAAGGCAGCGTTGGCTGTTTCATTTGAAATAGGGATAGTGTGGCCACATAGTAATGTTGTGTCAAGTTGGAACTTCGTACAGGTGTTACACTTACTGTCTGTAATGGTGTCAATAATTTGTACAGCATTTCCAAGCTCACTTACATTTTCGTTTTGATTGTCACAATCATTCAGTGATTCAATCTCTTCGTCTGATGACGTTTCCACTAAGTGCAGCATTGGCCTGTTTCAATAATCTTTCGGCCCTCACAGAAGCGACTATAGTGCCCAAAGCTACTGCAAAAAAAAACATTTGACCGCTCTCTGGTAAGCATTGCGCTTAGTCTTCTGCTTCTCCACCATCATTTTGAGGTGGTGAGGATAGTTCGGCGATTTATCGCACATCGCGTATTGGTCGTGATTCAAACTACAATATTGGCATTTCACTGGTTTACTGCCATTTGAGCGTGGTTTAAATTTACTTTCCTGTTTGTTTCGAATATCTAGTATTTACTACTGCTGCTGCTGTATCGTTTTGACTTGAGTTTAAATGAAAAATGTCTCTGTTTGCTGTGAAAAATGCATTCCCCTTGGACTCGATTTCCTGAATACTTTTACAGTCCATTTGTTTCAAGAACTTAGCAAAAGGTGTAGGGATTGTACTCACTATCTTGTCAATAATAATAAGTTCTTTAAGTTTGTCATGGCTGTTGTTAGTTTTAGCCGAGTTAATCCACTTTGTACACACATCTTGTACTGTACTGACATAATCTATAAAGGTTTGATTTGGTTGTGGAGATAATTTGGCAAACTGTTGTTGGTAACCTGCAGTATCTAATGAAAAATGTTGGAGAATGCGTTGCTTTAAATAGTCATAGTCTTTTCGCATTTCCTGTGGCACTGTCTCTATTACTTTTAAAGGTTCAAGAGCTAAGTTTCTCATTAAGATATATGCCCAATCTGATTTTATGATCTTATGGTAGGACATTAGACACTCAAAATTTTCCAAGGTATGCACTGATGGAATCCCCTGAGCAGAATGCCTTCACGAGTCCTTTATATTTGTTATATTTTTGTTCTTCCTCTTTGCTTCTTAGCTTATTCACAGATATTTCTGCGTTGGACTCAATCTCCATCTGTTTTAGTTTTATTTGTGTATCGGCATTCAATTGGGCTTGTTTGGCCGCCGCCTCAAGCTCCATCTGTTTTTCTTGAGCCTGCAATTGCATTTTTTTTTCTTCAGCTTGTAGTTGCATCTGCATGTTTTTTTCTTCTGCCTCAATTTGCAATTTCTTTTCTTCTGCCTCCATTTGCAATTTCTTTTCTTCTGCCTGCATTTGCCTTTGTTTTTCTTCTCGTTCTATCGCTCTTTCTTCACGGGCAATGTTTTCTGCGTGCGTTTTCTGTGCCCATTCTGACAGTTTCTCTTCTTTATAACCTAATTTGATACCTTGCTCAATGCATTTATCTAAGCTAGACATCTTGTCTTTTACTTGTTGGTACTGTTTATGAAGTTAAATCCCTTAGAAAAAATGTTGGGGAGTAGAAAATTTAGTTATCTCCCTTAATTATTAAATGTGTAAATCCAAATGCAAGGTTATGTTGGTTACAAGGTCATGAATATACAAACAAATCAATGCAAAGCAAAATGATACATTGATGGATGGTGAGAAGTACCGCTTAGAGTTGCAATGGGTATGATATGAAACTTAGCTTTTAATCCCAGAACTTGCGGATGTTGTCTTGTACTCTCGCCACTGTTGGATAGTTTACATAGGTTACACACCACACAACTCGCGGAACAATCTGCTCGTAGAGTGAGAAAACATTAGTAACAGTCAAAAAATGTCACAGTCATGTCAAAAATAGTTTATAGTAATCACAATAATGAGAGACGCACTGCTGAGGGACTCAGATTAATACTACTTTATCGCTAGATAGCTGCCAATATTTTAAACTTGTAAAGTTATCAATTTGTTGTACAAAAATCAATTTGTTATACAGAAATCAATTTGATATAATTAATTTATGTTTTTACTTGGCAATAAATAGCTCTGTAATATTAGATCTTATGCCAAAACCGGAGAAGAAGCCCCCAAAAAGCTTGTCATCGTCTTGCTCATGTCTAGGTATCTGAGCTCGGGTTCACACAGGCAACAATAACTCCGTTCAATATGATATCGAACATTTATTGTATTTCAATATACAGTGCGTTGGCGCAGTGGGTTAACAATCCCGCGCTGTGTTACATATCACAGATAGTTGACATCATCACACATAGTTATCATACAACATTCTAGCAAACTATCTAGCCTATGTCTATATATCTATTGATATCTATTGAGTCCCTCTAAGGCAGGCCCTGTTGTCTCTCTGAAGTCCGTCTGTCCTCTGCCGGTCCACACGTGTCCCAATCCGACACGGGTGGTAACTCTGTCCGAGTTCCTCGTGGACCCCGCAATAGGCGGGCCACATCAGTGTCCACGGGACCATGGACTCAATGACCAGTCCTTCGAGAAGGCTCTAGATTACTCTGGCCTCGAGTAACTCACTTCTATCCCTTGGGCAGGAGTTGCAGCCCTTTAATTAATATCTATAAATGTGAGGCGGTGACAGTTGGGTTCCTTTGACAAAGTCTGGAAGGAAGGTCTGATGAAGAAACTGAAGAACTATAAAGTGAATGGAAGAATGTACAAATGGGTGAAAGCATACTTGCACGACAGAAGAGCCTGAGTACAGATAGAGAGTCAAGAGCAAGAAAGTTCTACTGCGTCACGATGTTCCCCAGGGCGGAGTCTTGCCCCCCCCCCCCCCACACACACACACATACTTTTTCTAATCTTTATCAATGATCTTGTTGCTAATCTACAGCGTGGAATTAAAGCGACAATGTACGCTGATGACCTGGTTCTATGGAGCACAAATGAACATTCATCAGTGGCCACCAGACTGCTGCAAAGAGATGTAGATACATTTGTTGCATGGGCAAATAGATGATGTGTCAGCATAAACACTGTCAAGTGCAGCACCACTCTATTTACTCTCTCTCAAAAACAAAAACCAGGGATCATCCAGGTAAATGGAATACCCCTTAGAGAAGATAAAGAACCAACATACCTTGGAGTAACATTTGATGGCTGGCTGACATGGAGAAAGCACATCAACAAAGCAGAAGCAAAAGCCAGAAGGAAAATAGCCATCCTGAGAAAGCTAAGTGGAACCACATGGGGAGCCAGTGGGAAAATACTTAGCAAAGTTTATCAACAGAGCATACGACCACACCTGAAGTACGGGTCCACTGCGTGGTGTTCAGAATAAAACACCGCACTAAAAGAGCTGAACAAGGTACAAAATCAAGCACTTAGAGTCACCACAGGAGGGATGAGATCAACCCCTTTAGTGGAGATGGAGAAGATGGGGAGGAAACAAGCACTGAGAGAGCGCAGAGATACGAAAACTCTAATACAAGCAGAAAAGTCCCTCAGCTTGCCAGGCCACCCTATGAAGAACAGATTTGAAAACTTAGCTATGGCGCGGTTGAGAAGAAGCAGTTTTATCCACCAGGCCAAACGACTCTGCAGAGAAACCACCGATCTGCCCACGGTTGGTATCCCTCTGATAACTATTCCAGGGAGAACTCATGAAAGGATGAACATAAACTGTCACTACAAATCCAGACAAAAGTGAGAGGAATATTTGACAATGAAGAACAGAACAGTTTACAGCGCAGAACAGCCACTCTAAGCTTCCTTGATGAAGAATACCCACAGGATCTCTGGATCCGAGTCTACACAGATGGGTCAGCACAAAATGCTGTTCGAAATGGAGGAGCGGGAGTGAACATAGAATACCCAAATAATACTAGGGACACGACCAGAGTACCAACAGGAAAGTGCTGCCATAACTATGACGCTGAAATTGAGGCAATCAGGATAGTAACAGAGAAATTACTAAATACCAGCCATGGTACACAACCTGCGGTGCTGTTGACAGATGCAAAATCAGTACTCGAGGCGCTCCTGTCTGGGAAATTGCCATTACTAAGGACACTACTTTCTGAACTTAGCAGTCAGCATAAGATCCCACTGTGGAGTACCCGGAATCGACAGAGCTGATCGACTGGCTAAGGGAGGAGCAAAAGAAGAACAGCCTGATGTGCCCGTTACATACAACCAAAAGAAAAGAATGATTAAATCAGTCAGAAAGCCATTAAAACCTGCTCATGATGACCACCACATTATGGACAGACCAGAATAAGTCATGATTCTGCGCCTCAGAACAGGACACAATAGATTACGCAACCTCATGTATACACAATTCAAGATTGGTGACTCAGCCATGTGCACATGTGGATTGGCGTCGCAGACAGCAGAGCACATGCTCCAAGACTGCCCAAAATACAACATATCTAGGCACACCTTCTTGTCTAGAGAGACAACAGTGGAAGATAAACTCTATAGACCGCTGAGTGAACTAAAAAAGACAGTTAAATTCATACAAGAGACAACATTGCAGACATATTTCAAGCGAACGAAAGAAGAAGAACTACACAGAGACCAGGGGAAATGTTGTTACTAGAAGTCCACGTTAAAAAAGTCCCGACTCTCACCGGAGTTTGAACCAGCACTCAAGGCGGACACCATACCCCGAGACCACTCAGCCCCCTACGAAACAAGACAAATAACACCATGACTCTAGTATGGCGATATACTGTCCTTCTGTCCAAATTGGAGGTCATATTTGGCGATGTATTATCCTTTGCCGTGTCCGGTGTTATTTCCGTAACGTTTCTGTGGTGTCTTCTCCTGCAATGAACATGCCCTAATGCACCAGTGTAGCGACAAGTCTAGCGCTCCAATTGTCCTCTCACCATTGTTGATTCATTGTCCAATTCTACACTAAAGTGTCATGATGAGAATGTGTAACACTTGGTTACTGTTAATATTCATCACAGGCTCTGTATTAGACACCGGCTCTGTATTAGACACCGGCTCTGTATTAGACACCGGCTCTGTATTAGACACAGGCTCTGTATTAGACACCGGCTCTGTATTAGACACCGGCTCTGTATTAGACACCAGCTCCGTATTAGACACCAGATCTGTGTTAGACACAGGCTCTGTATTAGACACCGGCTCTGTTTTAGACACTGGTCTGTATTAGACACTGGATCTCTATTAGACACTGGCTTTGTATTAGACACTGGATCTGTGTTAGACACTGGCTCTGTATTAGACACCGGCTCCATATTAGACACCGGCTCTATATTAGACACTGGCTCTCTATTAGACACTGGCTTTGTATTAGACACCAGATCTGCGTTAGACACAGGCTCTGTATTAAACACCGGTTCTGTATTAGACACCGGTTCTGTATTAGATACCAGCTCTGTATTAGACACCAGATCTGTAATAGACACCGGCTCTGTATTAGACACCGGTTCTGTATTAGACACCTGTTCTGTATTAGACACTGGCTTTGTATTAGACACCAGATCTGTGTTAGACAGCGGCTCTGTATTAGACACCGGCTCTGTATTAGACACAGGCTCTGTATTAGACACCGGCTCTGTATTAGATACCGGCTCTGTATTAGACACCGGCTCTGTATTAGACACCAGATCTGCGTTAGACAATGGTTCTGTATTAGACACCGGTTCTGTATTAGACACCGGTTCTGTATTAGATACCGGCTCTGTATTAGACACCAGATCTGTATTAGACACCGGTTCTGTATTAGACACCAGTTCTGTATTAGTCACTGGCTCTGTATTAGACACCAGATCTGTGTTAGACACCGGCTCTGTATTAGACACTGGCTCTGTATTAGACACCAGCTATGTATTAGACACTGGTTCTGTATTAGACACCGGCTCTGTATTAGACACCGGCTCTGTATTAGACACTGGCTCTGTATTAGACACCGGCTCTGTATTAGACACTGGCTCTGTATTAGACACCAGCTCTGTATTAGACACCGGCTCTGTATTAGACACCAGATCTGTGTTAGACACCGGCTCTGTATTAGACACCGGCTCTGTATTAAATACAGGCTCTGTATTAGACACAGGCTCTGTATTAGACACCGGCTCTGTATTAGACACCGGCTCTGTATTAGACACCGGCTCTGTATTAGACACCGGCTCTGTATTAGACACAGGCTCTGTATTAGACACAAGCTCTGTATTAGACACCGGCTCTGTATTAGACACCGACTCTGTATTAGACACCAGCTCTGTATTAGACACCGGCTCTGTATTAGACACCGGCTCTGCATTAGACACCAGCTCTGTATTAGTCATAGGCTCTGTTTTAGACACTGGCTCTGTATTAGACACCGGCTCTGCATTAGACACCGGCTCTGTATTAGACATAGGCTCTGTATTAGACACTGGCTCTGTATTAGACACCGGCTCTGTATTAGACACCGGCTCTGTATTAGACACCGGCTCTGTATTAGACACCGGCTCTGTATTACTGACTGTGTATAGGACACTGATTCTATATTGGATACAGGTTGTGTATTCAACTTCATCTCTTTATTCGACACTGGCCACGTATTCAATACTGACTCTATATTCAACACTGATTCTATATTCAACATTGACCCTACATTTAACACTGACTCTATATTATAAACTGACTCTACATCAAAAGCTAGTTGTTTCGAACGCTCGCTGTCTCCGTAGTCGACACTGACTCTATTTTCAAACAGTCGCAGTTGTCGAACATCGGCCCTAAAGCGCCCGCTGGCCCAGTTTCTCCCTGGGTAAACACATAACCAGGTGGCAGTTCCCCAGCCCGTCGATGGGACAATGACTAGACAAGAGAGACAGCCGACAGAGGTGCTGACACCCGTCATTCATTGCCAACCTGACGCTACTGGTGTCAGAGCTGTACCCGGAATACCGGCAGGGACGGGGAGCGGGGGAGAGTTACAGGGATAGAGAGTGTTACTCTTGTAACAGGGCGAGAGAGACAGACAGGCAGGGGGTAAAAGGGAGAGACCACAGGTATCTTTCAGGCTAAGACATTAAAAGGGCGAATACCCACGATTTGTTTCCGTTTTCTTCTGTAATCGGGCGCTTCACGATGAAACTTGTACTGTATTTCGTATTTTCTAAATTAGTTAGCCAATTGGAAGGTAAACAATAGTTGTGAAGAGAAGAAGAAGAAGAAGAAGAAGAAGAAGAAGAAGAAGAAGAAGAAGAAGTTAAAGAAGTTGAAGAAGAGAGAGAGAGAGAGTGTGTGTGTGTGTGTGTGTGTTTGTGTGTGTGTGAGAGAGAGAGAGAGAGAGAGAGAGAGAGAGAGAGAGAGAGAGAGAGAGAGAGAGAGAGAGAGAGAGAGAGAGAGAGAGAGAAAAGAGTCTCGTAACAGGAATGACAAATGAATATTCAATGTGACAGAACACAATGCAAAGGAAAGATTACAAAGATTACACTATATATAATATATAACACATAAAAGAGACGCCAGGAATACCAGTTGGAGGTTATAATATAAACAATATACCCATACAGATGACATAGTGTTGCTGTGTTGCTGAAAATGCAAATGATCTAAACCAACTTATGGACATTGTAGTAACAAAACAAACAAACAAACAAACAAGCAAACAACGAAACAAGGAAACCAAAAAAAAAAAAAAAAAAAAAGAAGAAAAAATAAAGAAGGGGTTTCTTTAAACACCTAGAATACAGAAACAAAGGTTATATTAAAGAGAAAGATAAAACCAATCTGTGAAATAACTAAGTTGCTAAATTTAAATACCTAAGGGCAATTTTAACATGAGATGGAAGATACACGACAGAGATTAAGAGCAGAATACGGCAAGCAAAAGATGCATTTAAGAAAACGACAGGTATCTTATGCAGCAAGTCACTATTATTGTGTGTAAAAAAAAAAAAAAATGAAAGAAAGAAAGTGCTCAAATGCTACATAATTGTTTTCAGCATGGCTTGAATCATGGAACGTCATTGAACAAATTTGAAATAACTTAGAAGCAATCAAAATATGGTTCTAGAGATGAATGTTGAGAATAACTTAAACTGCCAGAGTAACTAGCAACAGTTGCCTACAAGAGGTTGATGAAGCTAGAACTTTGTATATAACTATAGATTAGAGACAAACAGTATTCTTCAGTCTTGTCAGAAGAAGAGAGGCATTGGAGAACATTGTGACAACTGGAAAGAGTTGAATTGAGCCAAGAACATCACAGCACTCAAGACATTCCCAACCGTACTCTGTCCTCAACTGCAACAGCCAGCGAAGAGTCCCTGTACTAATGGTACCAGTAGCAGTTTGATTATATGTTCGCCTGACCTTTCCTCGGAGTTTTAAGTGTCGACTAGATCATCTGGTCACTCCCCACAGCACCATTTTCTCCAAGCCGTGATAATTTACCGCACTATGTACACGATTCCAAAAAGCTCCGTCCACATCTGCTTTATCATGCACTAGTTGAGGTGGAGAGATAATACATGTACAGACCTACAAGCACTTGGAATCAACGACTGGCAAGAGAAGGTCCACCAGATAGACGAAAGGAGACGGATTGTGTCTGCAGTAAAGAACCTCAATGGCTCGGAACGCTGAAGAAGAAGAAGAAGAGTTGAGTTGAGTTGGGTTGAGTCAAGAACCGACATCACTGCACTCAGGACATTCCCATACGCACTCCTTCCCCTCGTTCAACAGCCAGCGAAGGGTCGTACTATTAATCATTCCCACCGCTATCTGATTGAAAGTTCTCCTGGTCTTCCATCTCAATTTTGGGATTCTCCAGAACCCCTGTCGACCCTCCGTAATATCATTATTTTCACATACGCGTTGTCAATATGTTCCCCCGCCTTCTCCGCCTGGTCCATCAAGCGCTCGGCCACTTGTCCATAGGTAATCTACCACCAAGAGGTGCATTCCCTACCAGCCTACCAGCCTATTCATTTCCCCGCAGTTCCGCATGACCAGGGCAAAGAATCCATACAGTTCTCACTACCACCCCACCAAGGGGTGACAACCCAGCCAGTGTGTCCGCCCGCTCGTATTCCACGACACCAGCATGTCCAGGGGGGGGGGGGGGGGGTTTCCACCCGATTTCTCTGTGTTTGATTGTTGAACTGGAAAGATCCATGGGACAAGAGGTAGAAGCGGATCAAAAGAAATGATGATGGATGGACTGAGGCGGTGGCATGGAGGAATATCATCAGCAATAAGAAAGAGGCAAACAACTTTTTTTGGTCGTGTTGAGAAGAGAGGCGTTGGAAAACATCGTGACAACTGGAAATATCGAGGGGAAGAGAGGCAGAGGCAGACCAAGAGAAATGGTGCTGAATGGATTGCGACGGTGGCATAATAGAGGAATAATAAGGAGGAATATCAACGTAGAGTTGATCCAGAAAACCAAAGACTGAAATCTGTGGGGAGTCATGAGCGCCTACGCCAGTCGGTATGACACTTGATGATGATGATGAGAGTTATCCAGAATAGCAATGACCGAGATGCAGGATAATAATCTGCTAAATGCATGTTTTAAAATCATCATCATCATGTGCCATGCCGATAAGCGTGGGCAGTCATGTTTCGCTGTCTCACACGATCACCAGAGTCGTGGATCAGCTCGTCTCAATCTTGCCAGTTGTCACCAAGTTCTCCAATTTACTTCTTCTCATAACGTGTCCAAAATATGTTTCTTTAATTAGTTTGGAAATAAAATCTCTATAAATGTTTTTCACATTAATTCATTCTCTCAGTAGCATGTCCTTTGCAGAACCTCGCTCCAATAACAACCTTCAGGAAAACTTCTCGGTCATAAGCAAGATGTCCCGCGTCCAATACACCCATCTGGAGATCATCCGCCACATCCTGCGCCTTTCTCTTTGGCCTTTCTCTTTCTCTACTCCCAGGCATATACTCCTCCATTATTGTTATTTCCAAACTTTCATGACGTTTCAGGTGACCAAAATATTTCAATTGCATAGTTAGTTAGTTAGTTAGTCGCGGTTCCAACTTCACGGCAAGCCACAGCCAGCACAGGTACACTGTGCGTAATACCGCCGCCAGAATAACAACACACTTGTCCTCCACGAAACATACATTACACATGTCCAGTGAGTTTATTCGGGAACCAGCCTGCACCAGGGCGCACCTTCCCTGTGAACGGATGCATCATCTTCCAGTGAAGTGCATCCGGTGGATCTCGCTTTCAGTAGCCTTTCATGTTATCGACTAGTCATCAAAGACAATACTTTATTGACAACAGCTGCATATTTCTTTGGATGAACATGAGCTCTTAGATCGCTGTTTGGTATTATTTATCCTTAGGATGCTGGGAAATGAGAAGAGCATTCATACTTTCAGTGTAAATTTATCATGCTGTGTATTCATTGCGTCAAATGTGTGCATTATTGGAAATAGTCTTTTGAACGATTAAGCAGATTTATCGTGTGTGTTGTAAACGGTCAACTGTCTGTTTTGCATAGTATCCCATTCGAAACAGCGATCGAGCTGTCGATTTGAGACAAACAATGGTGCTGTTATGGTTTTCGTGGCTGCTGGTTTCTATTACAATGCTGTTTTCTAGTAGTGTATTCACACATCCAGCCAATCTCTGCATACATTCAGGCAGTAATAGTTCTAGAACCTGGGGACCGAACTGCCGGCGTTTGTGCCACTGTGAAAACGAAGAGCCCTGTGATTCCAAAGGCTACTGTGCGAATGGGTGTATGCATGGTTGGACTAGACTCACCTCCAATGGAAGCTGTAGTGTCCTGTCCCCCCAAAACTCCTCACCTAATAACAATCTTCTCACTGGTTCACATTTTAATAACAAGAGCGCAACAATTAGAGTCGAACGCAATACATTTTCCGAAAGAAACATTCCAATGTATAGATTCTCACAAGATGGCACTTGCATCAAGGATAACACTGGAGCGAATATAAAGTTTACGAGATTAACGGCGAATCCACCGATGTTGATTCAGGAATTTGCAGTCATATTTCATTTAAAACCAAGAATTGAGGACACCACAAAGGCAACATTTACATTAAAACACTTTGAGAATTACTCATCAACACAAGATTTGAAATGCAGGACACCGGACGAACCAAACATGGTGTCTGCTGAGAATCTTATGTACGTTTTTGTGGACTCCATCACTATCGCTGTGACATCAATGAATGCCAATAGCAGCTGCAGTCCGGCAGTCATTGACGGGTTTGTGTTGTCGGGAAAACCTATCTGTCCCTACGGACTTTGGGGTCTTATGTGCGAGCGTACTTGTGACTGCCCATGTGGATATCGAGAGTGCCATCCTTCGTCAGGCCGATGCCTGGAGCGAGGGCTTGTATGTCCGGCCAACACGTTTGGCCAGCTATGCTCCAGCACCTGTTCATCAGAGTGTTTCGGGTATCCGCCGGAGTGCCACGCGCTGACTGGGGTATGTAAAGAGTGTGAGAAATATAACATGACAGGCATGAGCTGTCAGTCCGAAATCATGCTCGAAGAAGAGATTCGTAGAAACGCCATATGTAGAAGTGCTGCTAACGGCACAGGAATATCGATAAACGCCAGCAGGAGCTCCACGTTTGATCAGTTGTTCCAGTCGACTCAGAGCCAGAAACACAAGTACAGGGTGTTGATTATCATAGTGGTGTTTCTCATCCTGTTTCTGTTGGTGTGCTTCAGCTACGTACTGATGGTGCAGCATTGCGCCAGGAAACGAATGAAGGAGCAGTTGCTCAGCATGGAGGAAGCCAGGCACAGACAGAGTAGTATGGCCACGTACACCGAGTTCAAGAGAGAATTCATGGTAAGTCATGAGATAAACATCGCCCGGGTGTTAGCGTACGGGAAGCCAGAAATATTTATACTGTAAAGTACCAGGAATGTCGTTAAGAGAACGAACGAACAAACTTTATTTTAAAAGGGCTCAGGATTTGGGCACCGTAAGAGTGACTACCTCATTCCGTTGAGGATTTTAACGGGACAACTAATTATGAGGAAATCTATAAAGAGTTTGGTAGAAGTTGATTGAAGTCCTGTGCTCTATTGGCAGATGAAAGGCAGAAGAAGAAAAGGAAGAAGAAGAAGAAGAAGAAGAAGAAGAAGAAGAAGAAGAAGAAGAAGAAGAAGAAGAAGAAGACGAAGAAGAAGAAGAAGAAGAAGAAGAAGAAGAAGAAGAAGAAGAAGAAGAAGAAGAAGAAGAAGAGGAAGAATGGGCAATGACAGAAATTAAAAGAAGACAGTGGTCTGTAAACACGAAGGCAATTATGTTTATGGATGCTAACACATTGAACGACAAATGTCTAGCATCTATGTTGTCACAGTTCTACTTTTATCCCTGGTTGTGTGAGCTAAATTGTACACAATATCATTATATCATAATTCTTCTGTTGTCTATTGGTGTCAGGCTGCATATGACACAAGCACATCCTCTCTGTTGTCACAATGCTACTGTTATGTGTTATCCATGGCTGTCGGGCTGTAGTTACAGAGACATTTCACTCTTCTGTTACCTCTGGCTGTCAGGCTGTAGTTACAGAGACACGTCATTCTTCTGTTATCCCTGGCTGTAGTTACAGAGACATATCATTCTTCTGTTACCGCTGGTTGTCGGGCTGTAGTGACAAAGACACCACGAGTGCATTTTTCGAGAGATTCCTGGGAGTCGGCGCTGAAGCTACGGAGTTCGTGCTTTGTGCGACACTTTCGGCGGGTCGCCCTGCGGTAAGAGACCGAGCTATGTGAGAAAACCCGGGTCAATGAGATCTTTCTGGTGACTGCCGAGTCCTTAGTCCATCAACTATGAACTGTGATGACTGTGGATGAATTGTGTGTTGACATTCTGACGGCGGCATTATGCCCAGTGTACCTCTGCGGCTTGTTGGATTGCCGAGACTCCTGTCTGTTCCACTTTTCACATTTGACAGTGGGGAGCATTTTGTGTGATATTCGCTGGCACGGGAATGGAGCATAATGGGGACGACCGGTTGCCGTGAAGTTGGAACCTCGACTAACTAAAGTTACAAAGACATGTCATTCTTCTAATATCTCTGGCTGTAGTTACAGAGACATATCATTCTTCTGTTACCCCTGGCTGTCGGGCTGTAGTTACAGAGACATATCATTCTTCTGTTACCCCTGGCTGTCGGGCTGTAGTTACAGAGACATATCATTCTTCTGTTATCCCTGGCTGTTGAGCTGACGAAGCAGCAAGACCAGTTCCAAGACTCACATTGGCTAAGATTGTGGAGCACGTCTTCATGGTGCGGATACAGAATTTACAGCACGTCTTCATGGTGCGGATAAAGATTGTGGGACGCTTTTTTAAGGTGCGAACACAGAGTGTGGAGTCCGTCTTCATGGTGTGAAAAAAAAAAAAAAAATATTGTGGAGCTCTTCTTCGTGCTACGGACACAAATTATGGAGGACATCTTTTGTTGTGAAAACATATTGTGGAGCGCTTCTTCGAGATGCTGAGAAATATTGAGGACGAAGATTGTAGAGCTCATCTTCATGGTGCGGACAAAGATTGTGAAGCAAATTTTCTTCTTTGGTTATATATAAATGGTTCAACTCCCTCATCCGTATGCGGCCAAAGGAATGGGACGTTCTCAACAAATATTCTTTTATTTGTTTCCTGGTGCTTTGCCATAGGCTCGCATTATCACATGATCCCAGCATCGTCATGGCCACTCTACTTCTAACTTCTTGTGAACTGTTCTGGATGCTGTTGATTCTGGAGACTGACTACTCACAATTTGTGACATTTTGTTATACATAGTCACATCACCTTCCACTAATCTCTCATCGTTAATTGTCCCTTCATTTCTCACATTATTAAAGGGCTCGTCTATACCACTGGATGTTTCATACCTTGTTCTCTAGCTGCAATTTACTTTGTTTTTGTTTTACTTGTACATCAAAACATCCATGCCCAGTATCCACACTCTACTAATGAAGAATCAGATTCGCTCGGCTGGTCACTTGACTCGCATGCCAGATAACAGGCTCCCTTTTTACGGCGAGATGCGTTATGTTAAACGTTCCCAAGGCGGCCAGAGGAAACGCTTTAAAGACACTCTGAAGATCTCACTAAAAGCTTTTGAAATTCATCATGACACTTGGGACACTGCTGCCAAAGACCGAAATTCGTGGCGTACATCAATATGCAAGGGTGCAGTCACCTGTGAAGCAACCAAGACTGCAAGAGCTGTGAAGAATAGGCTGGACAGAAAAACCACTGCAGGAACAATCTTCTTCGACACACCAATCTTGTTCTACAAACCAATCTTATTCGACACAATGATCATGTTCGACACACCAATCTTGTTCGACACAGCAGTCTTTTTCGACACACCAATCTTGTTCGACACACCAATCTTGTTCGACACACCAATCTTGTTCATCACACCAATCTTGTTCGACCCCGCTGCTGGCACAAAGATGTCTAGCGTTTGCTACAAATCTATCACAGTATCTTCCTTCCCGCCATTGCCCCGGGGTCGATTTTCCCACAATGTCTCTCACTCTATATCTCACTCGCTGCATGTTTCTTCTTGGGATAGACTAAACTAATGCAGTGCGGCATCCGACAGACTGGTCAAAGGAGACAAATAGAGAACTGTTTCGCAACAGATTGTAATCGGCATACATAGAGATGTTTATCGTTAAATTATCGACCCTAAAGACTTCACCAAAGTCACAGAGAAAAGCAGGAATTACTACTGACCAGTAGGTCAGCATGGCAATCTTACTTAAACATCTAGTGTACTGATGCCTGGGTTGATGATGTTGATAGCAACGTCTTGCTAAAGACATGCGACATTTGTTTACATGTTCCCCGGGAACGTTAACCCGGTCAACAAATGCTCGCAGAAGTCGGATGTGTCGGCCTAACGGCGCAAGAACGCAGCTCCGCTGTAAACAGGCACAACGCAATCACGTTCGAAAAAAAGTCTCCGGATGAACGCAGCAGAAGAATAAGAATAAGAATTTTACAGGATATTATAGACTACAAATTCGTCTTTGAATAATGAAAGGTGTCCATTCTGACTATTGAACATGTCAAAGTGTCCCCCTTTCATCGGAAGACATTTCACAAATGGGCCTATTCCTCATTCAGTCATCGTTATTCTATTGCTGTCTTAAACTAGACAACTGATAAACTAGCCACGAGTAGCGGGTGTTTATGACGGTGTCACATAACCTGTGTCTCACATGTCTTTGTTAATGACACTTACTACGTGTCTGACATGTCTCTGATTGTGACACGTCCGCTGTGTCTGACATGTCTCTGATGGTGACACGTCCGCTGTGTCTGACATGTCTCTGATGGTGCCAGATATCCAGTCTCTAACATGTCTCTGATGGTGACAGATATCCAGTGTCTGACATGTCTCTGATGGTGACAGATATCCAGTGTTTGACATGTCTCTGATAGTGATACGTACCCTGTGTTTGACATGTCTCTGATAGTGACAGATATCCAGTGTTTGACATGTCTCTGATAGTGACACATACCCTGTGTTTGACATGTCTCTGATGGTGACACATACCCTGTGTTTGACATGTCTCTGATGGTGACAGATATCCAGTGTTTGACATTTCTCTGATAGTGACACATACCCTGTGTCTGACATGTCTCTGATGGTGACAGATATTCAGTGTCTGACATGTCTCTGATGGTGACGCATACCCTGTGTTTGACATGTCTCTGATAGTGACACATACCCTGTGTCTGACATGTCTCTGATGGTGACAGATATTCAGTGTCTGACATGTCTCTGATGGTGACACATACCCTGTGTCTGACATGTCTCTGATAGTCTCACGTACCCTGTGTTTGACATTTCTCTGATAGTGACACGAACGCTGTGTTTGACATGTCTCTGATGGTGCCAGATATCCAGTGTCTGACATGACTCTGATGGTGACAGCTATCCAGTGTCTGACATGTCTCTGATGGTGACACGTACACTGTGTTTGACATGTCTCTGATGGTGCCAGATATCCAGTGTCTGACATGTCTCTGATGGTGACAGATATCCAGTGTCTGGCATGTCTGTGATGGTGCCAGATATCCAGTGTCTGAGATGTCTCTGATGGTGCCAGACATCCAGTGTCTGACATGTCTCTGATGGTGACACATACCCTGTGTTTGACATGTCTTTGATGGTGACACATATCGTGTGTTTGACATGTCTCTGATGGTGACAGATATCCAGTGTCTGACATGTCTCTGATGGTGACAGATATCCAGTGTCTGACATGTCTCTGATGGTGACAGATATCCAGTGTCTGACATGTCTCTGATAGTGACACATACCCTGTGTTTGACATGTCTCTGATAGTGACACATGCGCTGTGTTTGACATGTCTCTGATGGTGCCAGATATCCAGTGTCTGACATGTCTCTGATGGCGCCAGATATCCAGTGTCTGTCATGTCTCTGATGGTGCTAGATATCCAGTGTCTGACATGTCACTGATGGTGCCAGATATCCAGTGTCTGACATGTCTGTGATGATGACAGATATCCAGTGTCTGACATGTCTCTGATGGTGCCAGATATCCAGTGTCTGACATGTCACTGATGGTGCCAGTTATCCAGTGCCTGACATGTCTCTGATGGTGACAGATATCCATTGTCTGACATGGCTCTGATGGTGACAGATACCCTTTGTCTGACATGTCTCTGATGGTGACAGATATCCAGTGTCTGACATGTCTCTGATGGTGACAGATACCCTGTGTCTGACATGTCTCTGATGGTGACAGATACCCTGTGTCTGACATGTCTCTGATGGTGACAGATACCCTGTGTCTGACATGTCTCTGATGGTGACAGATACCCTGTGTCTGACATGTCTCTGATGGTGACACATACCCTTTGTCTGACATGTCTCTGATGGTGCCAGACATCCAGAGTCTGACATGTCTCTGATGGTGCCAGATATCCAGTGTCTGACATGTCTCTAATGGTACCAGATATCCACTGCCTGACATGTCTCTGATGGTGCCAGTTATCCAGTGTCTGACATGTCTGTGATGATGACAGATATCCAGTGTCTGACATGTCTCTGATTGTACCAGATATCCAGTGTCTGACATGTCACTGATGGTGCCAGATATCCAGTGCCTGACA
>JACEFZ010026142.1:510000-537500 GCA_014155875.1 Cepaea nemoralis | reverse complement strand
TCCTGCAAAGTTCACTTGCCATTGTTAGATTGTCGTTGCTTTCTGAGCTTGACATTGCCCAAAATAGCTGCTACGGACGCGATTCGTAATCCCGTATACCCGGGTTCGAAACAGCGGTGCTGGAATTTTTCGAAAAGGGAGTAGTTGCCGGTCGTTCAGAAAGCAATGGCAAACTACTGAACGTAAAACTTGCTCAGGTATCACGAACAGCACAAAACGCTGGGGTTGACTGCTACGTCCTATCAAGGACATGCATCTAGATTGTTCTTTAATAGCCCAAAATGGCGGGCTATTGTGTTCTGATTTGAGTTATGTCCATGAGTCTTAGTTTAGGTCTCACTTGTAATTCCCCCGGTAAGGTTAACCCTGTCAACAAATGCCCGCAGAAGTTGGATGTGTCGGCCTAACGGCGCAAGAACGCAGCTCTGCTGTAAACAGGCACAACGCAATCACGTCCGAAAAAAGAACTCTCCGGATGAACGCAGAAGAAGAAGACTTGTAATTCCTGGGATTGTCTCTGACTGTGGAATGTTTTCAGGGCCGATAATTTCATACACACATCTGTATATATATATATATATATATATATATATATATATATATCGAGTACAATCTATTGCGAAACAGTAATATACCGAAACCTGAATTCATATCTGCGTAGAAGCATATTAGGATGTAACCAGGTCAGGATCCTGCACAGGACATAGGGACTGGCTGGGATGAGGCCTGGGATGGGGATGTCTCCTCCACAGAGTTTAGGTATGTCCTCGCCAACAGTCTCCAGTCCAGTGCCTAGATAGAAGCATGCACTAACACAAGACACTATCAGCTCCAACACAATGCTCAGATGGAATCATTCATCAACAGAAGACACTGTATCAGTTCTACAACCCAATGCTCAGATGGAATCATTCATCAACAGAAGACACTGTATCAATTCTACAACCCAATGCTCAGATGGAATCATTCATCAACAGAAGACACTGTATCAGTTCTACAACCCAATGCTCAGATGGAATCATTCATCAACAGAAGACACTGTATCAGTTCTACAACCCAATGCTCAGATGGAATCATTCATCAACAGAAGACACTGTATCAGTTCTACAACCCAATGCTCAGATGGAATCATTCATCAACAGAAGATACTGTATCAGTACTACAACCCAATGCTCAGATGGAATCATTCATCAACAGAAGACACTGTATCAGTTCTACAACCCAATGCTCAGATGGGATCATTCATCAACAGAAGACACTGTATCAGTTCTACAACCCAATGCTCAGATGGAATGATTCATCAACAGAAGACACTGTATCAGTTCTACAACACAATGCTCACATGGAATCATTCATTAACAGAAGACACTGTATCAGTTCTACAACCCAATGCTCAGATGGAATCATTCATCAACAGAAGACACTGTATCAGTTCTCCAACTCGGTGCCTAGATAGATGCATGCACTAACGGAAGACACTGTATCAGTTCTCCAACCAAGTGCCTAGATAGATGCATGCACTAACGGAAGACACTGTATCAGTTCTCCAACCAAGTGCCTAGATAGATGCATGCACTAACGGAAGACACTGTATCAGTTCTCCAACTCGGTGCCTAGATAGATGCATGCACTAACGGAAGACACTGTATCAGTTCTCCAACCAAGTGCCTAGATAGATGCATGCACTAACGGAAGACACTGTATCAGTTCTCCAACTCGGTGCCTAGATAGATGCATGCACTAACGGAAGACACTGTATCAGTTCTCCAACCAAGTGCCTAGATAGATGCATGCACTAACGGAAGACACTGTATCAGTTCTCCAACCAAGTGCCTAGATAGATGCATGCACTAACAGAAGACACTGTATCAGTTCTCCAACCAAGTGCCTAGATAGATGCATGCACTAACGGAAGACACTGTATCAGTTCTCCAACTCGGTGCCTAGATAGATGCATACACTAACGGAAGACACTGTATCAGTTCTCCAACCAAGTGCCTAGATAGATGCATACACTAACGGAAGACACTGTATCAGTTCTCCAACTCGGTGCCTGGATAGATGCATACACTAACGGAAGACACTGTATCAGTTCTCCAACCAAGTGCCTAGATAGATGCATACACTAACGGAAGACACTGTATCAGTTCTCCAACTCGGTGCCTAGATAGATGCATGCACTAACGGAAGACACTGGTTCCCATTTCAGTTTTCGTCTTCCCGTTGCTCTTCCGGGTATTGATTTATTGATTTGGAGATGTTTCTCTGTACAAGTCCTAAGTTTGTATTTCGAGGTTTAGCGATGATTACATACGTACTAGATACCGTCAGGCACACAGGCAGGCTTGCAGACAGACATACAGACAGACAGACAGACAGACAGACAGACAGACGAATGAACAGATCGATAGATAGAGAGACAGATACAGACGAACGGACGGACAAGCAAATCGATAAATGGACAGACAGACAGATAGACGTAAGGACAGACAGATGGATGGATGGGCGGACGGACGGACAGATCGAAAGACAGACGGACAGACAATAAGACACATCCATGACCTAACAGTGAAAACCCGGTATTAGAATCTAGAAATATATCGTGATGTGGCAAAGGCAGTTGTATTGCTGTCATAATGTGTGTACATATGTTTAAAGACGTATCGATGTGTTTGTGTTCACGATTACATTAATAAATGTCTGAAGGGTATCTTTTGCATGATTGTAAAGGATTACACACGCTGTCATATTAGAGCTTGCATGTGACATGGATGCGAAAGTGCTTTGTATAACCTCAGACTTATCTATCGTTGTGAACTTGGAGACCATACATAACCTACAACTATTTGTCGGCTGCTCTTCAACTTCATCCACCACCTGCACACATGGTTTCAGTTGACCCTAATTGGAGGGCTGAACGGGTACTCCAACCTTTCCAAGGGTGTCCCGCAGGCTAGCAAACAAACAAACAAACAAACAAACTTTATTTTCAAAGGGTTAAGAATTGGGCACGCAGGCCCTCTAACATTCTGCCCTTCTATCACTCTCTTTCATACATTATATCATTCACACATTTCTTCTCATAAAATGTCCAAAACACGTGACTGTCTACGTCTAATTTCTCTAATCAACTTGCGGTTTTTATTTGCCTCTTGTAGAACTCGCTCATTGGTTTTTCTGTCAGCCTATGGTATTTTTTGCATTTTCTTTAGAAACCACATTTTCACTGCCACATAGCAGGAGGAAGGAGGTACTTTAATTCTTTGTCCTTTGATAGAGTATACCCCTATTCCGCCACCAAGATGAACAGGATCTGCAACATTCAGTAGATACGGTTATTGTACACTGTGAACAACTTTGGTTAGAATTAAATTGTAAGAAGACATAAATTATGGTCGTCTCTAAGAAGAAAGAAATAGCACAATGTAATATACGTATAAATGGGAATATTCTTCAACAAGTGAATCGGTACAATTATCTCGGAAAAGTCATAACATTTGATGGGAGATGCCTTGAAGAGATTAGAACAAGAATCGCCATGGCGAAAGTAGCCTTTAGCAAGATGAATAACATACTGACCAATAAAATGATATCAATTGAAACGAGAAAAAGAGTGTTGAGGGGATACATAGAGCCTGTACTTTCATAAGATACGAAATGCGGACGATGAGCAGACAGGCTTAAAACATCTAATGGCGGTGGAAATGTGGTTTCTGGGGAAAATGCAAAGAATACCATGGACATGCAGAAAAACCAATGCGCGAGTCCTACAAGAAGCAAATAAAAACCGCAAGCTGATTAGAGAAATTAGACGTAGACAGTCACATGTTTTGGGCACGTTATGAGAAGAAATAAACAAGAAAACTTGGTAACAACTGGCAAGATTGAAGAGAAAAGAACAAGGGATAGGAGAGAAGTAAATACCTGGATGACTTGACCACATGGCATGGTCGAGACAAAGACACAGAGCTGATCCACGACTCTTGTGGTCGTGTAAGATGGCGAAACACTACCATTCAAACTTGCCGACAATACGCTAGTTCGGCTTGTGTGTGTGTGTGTGTGTGTGCGTGCGTGCGTGCGTGTGTGTTTGTGTGTGTGTGTATGTGTGTGTGACAGATGGTCTTTATTGTATACGGATATCACGTTAGGTGCCTACTCTCTCATATATCACACAATGAGAATCTCTATACATTGCACGAAAACTGCAACATAGTTGATTCTCTAAATATTTACTAGAGCCACTTTTGTACATATTTTATTTGTGGGTAAGTTTTCTGTGTTTGACATGTGGCAAAGGAAGCGATTAATTCCGTCTACTTAAAAAAAAAAATACATATTTAACAGATGATACATTGTTAACGTGCTCAGCACCCACACCGTTTCTCCTAGTTTTCCGTTCTTATCTATAAGATTAGGCATCCGATCAACCACTTGAGATAAAATAACATTCTTTCCGTTACTGATAGCAACCGGCGTGATCCCTGCGTGTCCATCTCTTGCTAGACGGGAATGGTCTCTCTTCCACATAACTACTCCTTATGATGTGAGTGTCCAGTTCTCTTTCTGAGTTAATTTCTAGTATGATAGCTTTATTAAGCTTTTTATACGCTTATAGTATTCTCATCAACATTTAATAAAAGAACATATCCGAGGCTTTCACAGATTTCTTCACAAGTCTGTTTGACAAAGATATATTGCTTAGCATAGTGTCCATCCTGCGGAATTATGTTTTTACTTGGGCAATTCTAAATATAACGTGCTTTAATACATCTTTCGTCTGCTGTTATCAGAGTTGTCAGGCGCATAAATACATTGACGGCTTTGTTTATTGTTGCGCTCACTCCCTTTGACTTCAGCGTCGTTGTCCATACCTGCGCTACTACATCTAGTGCACATGACTTATTTTTGCTCGTGGATTGGCTTTCCCTATTACCAGTGTCCCTCACCATCAGGCGAACCCACCCCGACTTCAGAGGTACTTGTAATTTACGTCCCCAAGTCAATGACGAGAAGTCAACATTTTAGTCCAGCTGACAGGTGTAGGGACTGAACCCGCTATCTCGGCATCAGCACATCGGATGTTTAAGAACGGTTTGAGACTAATTCCATTAATATTGATGTTACTGTTAGGAAGACATGTATTTGTTGCAATTACCATTCTGTTTTCCCCCTCTATTATTCAGAATGAGACATTTGGTTCCAATTTCTGTTGTAGTCATTATAATATTTAACTTCTTACTAGAATATTTTTCTCTTTATTAGAATAGTTAACTTCTAATTATAATATGTAACTTTTCATTACAATAGTTAACTTCTCATTAGAATATTTAACTTCTGATTAGGATATTTAACTTCGGTACTACTGTATGACCTGCTCCGTGGCTAAGGGTTTACGGGCGCAATAGTAGTTCCACATACTGCTTTCGAAACACAACTGCGGGCGATTTGGCAGCAGACCGCATTGTCTTGGTCTTCATGCAATGGTATTGGTGAGGGTCGTTCAGAAAGTAAAAGCAAACTACTGAACGTAAACTTGCCAAGAAATCACAAACAGCCACAAAATGGCTGGGGTTGATTGTAAAGGATATGCAACTAACAAAGTACTGAATGCATGCGAAACGCGGAGAAGGGCTACAAGAATCACTAATCAACTACCAGCATTCATTAATTGGTGCCTGCACCGAATTCATTCATTCAGTAGCGTGTACTTTGTAGAACCTCGATCCCATAACAACCTTCCGGAAAACCTCTAGATAATGAGCAAGATGTCCCGCGTCTGATACACCCATCTGGAGATCATCCACCACATCCTGCATCCATCTTCTCTTTGGCCTTCCTCTTCATATCTTCTCAGGCATATACCCTCCATTATTGTTCTCTCCAAACTTTCGTGGCGTTTCAAGTGACCAAAATATTTCAATTTTCTTTGTTTAATCGTCTTTAATAGCCAACCTTCTTCAAATTCAGCTCTTGAAGTATGGATGCGTTTGTTCTTTTCTTTACCCAAGATATTCTTAGAACTCGTCTATAACATTTATATTCAAGGGCATTTATGCGCTGTTCAGCTTGTTTAGTAAGTGTCCAGGTCTCACAGACGTATGTTGCAATGCGAAAGATGCATGCTTTTAAAAATCTAAATTTTGTAGTTCTATCTGTCCCACTCCATAATTTATTCAGTTGTTTTAGTCTTTGAAGAGCAATTGATAGTCGTCGTATAATTTTTTTTCTTTGTGCGCAGAATAGTGGAACTAAAACGGTGTAACAGAATCATGGGCGAACTAAACACATTCCAGGGAATCACAAAGTAAGGAACAGATGCTGGCGCTGGGTCGGACACACCATGGGAGAATCTGTGGATACTTTAGGGTGTATTTTTAATGACTGTTCCGTGGCGAAGGTGTTACGGACGCGATTCATAATCCCACTTACCCGGGTTCGAAATCTAGCGGTGTTGGTTTTTCGAAAAAAAAAGTATAAGAGCCTGTCGTTCAGAAAGCAATGACAAACTACTGAACTTAAGACTTGCCCAGGAATCACGAACAGCCAAAAATTATGGGGTTGATTGCTACGTCCTGTGAAGGACATGCAACTAAATTTTAAAGTGTTTGAAAATATTGCTGGTTCAAGTTTTGTATTCACCCTCTATAAAGTTCATGCAACGTAATATGCTGTTAACAAAAAACGCAACATTATTGCAATTTCTGTTGTAAACTTGTACCAACATTTTATTGACGATGCTGATTCGCCCACTGCAGTCAGTTCTGGCGATGCTGGTCCGTAAGAATAGGACCTCTTTAGGGTCTTCTAGCCCAAAGACTAGCTGTGCGGCCGGTTCCTGACCGTTTGATCTGAAATTCGACGAGCTCCTGACATTGACTGGTCTGTGGAGGACGCAGATGCAAATCGATTCCTAAGTTGACGTAGCAGTATGAAGCTGTCTTCAGCAGCAGTTGTGATTCTGGATCTTCCACTGCGCGGCCGTCTACCATTGAGCCAGTTTTTTTAAATCGCCTCCAAAGGCGACGAATGGTGCTTCTAACCACATTAAATTCTCAGGCTACTACACTTTGTGACTGTCCATCCTGTAAACGTCCAATGATGATGAATCGTTGTTCTGTAGTGAAATGAGCCATACTTGCCCATTGAATTATCAACTGAATTCGGAGCGTCAATCTTTTATAGGCATTCAATAATATGGCCAGAGAGTTTTGTGTTCAGTAAGTGAAACTGCCACGAGTTATTGTCAAAATGTTGTTTTGACCTTGACCTCTTTCATGACCTCACGAATCATGAGGTGAGTATAATTCAGGTGACCAGATGGACACAGTCGATAGGTTTGACTGGTGTCCGATCAGCGAATATCTTTTATAAAAGTGTCACCACAAATGTTGCGTTTGTTTCTTTTTTTCTTTTTTTTTTTTCTGAACAGTATTATTGAAGGATGTTTCTGATACAGAAATTAGATATTTTATGGTGCGACAATTATATATGTTTTTCTGGTGCAGAAATTATATATTTTACTGTTGCAGACAAACGTTTGCAGTAAGACATACTTCAAACGCACAAGGTGACACAAAGCTGGCATATAAATGATGTTGATAATAATTCATTTAGTTTTCGTCTTGATGTTGCTGCGGTTAAGTGGTGGTGATGGCTGATATAATAGTTCACTGGCGTTCTGGCATCTTTTTTCTGTCTCTGTATTGATGTGCCCATCTTCTGTGACGGCACTCCCAAAGTATATACATTATAAAGCCTCTTTTAGTTGGTGTGTTTTTATTTGAATGTTAAATGGGCCCTGCAGTCTAGTGATTGTCAAAATTTATGTCTTCATTAAATTGATTTTTTTTCTTCGGGGGGGGGGGGGGGGGGGGGGGGGGGTTATGTTACGAAGATGTGTATCCTGAGACGAATGTGTGGAATATCTTGAATTTCTGGTGTAGCTAACACAGTTGCCTGGACGAGGCTAATGAAAGTATACAAATTATATGACAGTATAAGAAAGAGACAATTGTGTTGATTTTTTTTTTTTTTTAATGAAAGGGTATGGGTTCCGGTCGTTCAGAAAGCACTGGCAAACTAATGAACGTAAACTTGCCCAGGAATCACGAACAGCCACAATAATTCTGGGATTGACTGCAACGTCCTGTAAAGGATATGCACAAACTTTATAAGAAACAGGCATACGTCATTGTTTGGTCATATACTGAGACGAGAGTCGTTGGAAAACATCGCGAAGACCGGAAGAGGATAAGTAGGAGAAGAGACGGCGGCAGACCGAGAGAAATTATGCTGGATGGGCTGAAACGGTACCATGGAGGGATATTATCAGTAGAGGTGATCTAGAACACACCAATGGCCAAGATCTGTAGAGAGACATGAACACCTACGTCAGCAGACAAGGCACGCGGTGATTATGATGGTGTATTCAGTGTCTCTTAACAAGGTTTATTCATCATCATAACACCGAACAGCACACGCGGGGAAAAAACATTGTCCCGCTGCAGGAACTTGCAGTCGATATGCGAAGTGTTAAGATGAAGATCCCCCATGTAACGAGATCTTTGGTGAGGCATGAACTTTAACCGCTATAGCCAGCTGGCACGGCACATGATGATGGTTTGGCGTATTCCAAACCCTTTGTATTTTTCTTCATTATAACACATTGAAGACAGCACGCGGGAAAATGTCCATAGCAAAATCTTACTGTGGGTATTCGAAGTGTTCGGACCATCACATATTGTAGGCTTGCGTATATAGAGGAAGATATGGCCAGTTTTCCCCTCCCGTAGCGAACGACGAGAACTGATATCGAACTTTCGTCAGTACTGTGCTCATGCCACTGTAAAATCACCGCCCTAACCGCTTCACCAAATTCATCATAATAAAACATCGAAGCGCACACGCCAAAGATTCCGGTTAAAGTTTTTAACGCTCAGATATTCATGGCCGCCACATCCGGTCCGTTAGTTGAAGTAAACACACGACTTGAGGTTTGATCAGCGCAGCACTTCCGCTGTTTGCATTACGCGTGATCCGACTTCAAAAAAACCTAGCGGCGCCGATGACCACCAGAAACATAAACAATGTGTCATGGCTCCCAAGCTGTGATGAGGTATTAGAATCGTCTGCAAGAGGTGCAGCGCCTTCCACGTGCTGTGATCTATGACCTTGATTTGTAAACCTTCCCAAAGTTCAAGCAGAGAAGGGTCGTCTGTCAGTTTGACGCCTGTTTGGGAATAGTGACGTCATGTCCAGGTACATAAAGCTTTGTTGTGTGTATACATGCATTACCATCACCACTAAGTGCCAACTAGACATGCGTGGGCGGGCAGATTCATCATGTCAATCGATCACCACTGCATGTTTCTTCTTTCGTTGGCTTGACATTTGTCTACATCTGCAATATTGTCTCCTGTATCCACCACCCCCTCCCATTTTCTTCTCGTTTTGAACTTAAGCGTCTACCTTCTACGTCCTGCTTCTTCTATAGCACAGGACTGAACTTTGCATTTTCATTAGCTTTCCCTGTTACTAGAGTCCCTTACTTAGGGTTGCCAGACGTCCGGCAAAAAGAGGACATGTCCTCCTTTCTAGCCTAATATTCTCCGTCCGGCAGGCAAAGCTAAAAACCTTTAAAATGTCCGGCTTTTCTTATATTTTATGTTATAATTTTTTATGTATTGTTGTTACAACATACAATGTATCTACACTCTATCGTATGTTTACATTGTTAAACTGTACAAAGTCTATGTATTTCTGCGAACTAGTCGATTATAGTAATTCTATTATCTGTATCTGGCTCATTACTCTTTTTGATATTTCCTTTTACTTCTTTATTAAAACCAATACTTCAGTTTTAAATCATTTTTGCAAGACAAGAATGAACAGTTGTTTGAAAAACTCTAGCATGAACATTGGAGTTTATTTTTCCAAAGTTGCCAAAATGCATGTTGCTTTTCAGAGTTACTTACAATTTGTGAAGTATTTTTGTGTATCCCTGGACACAATGGCGATGTGGAAAGAGTGTACTCCTTGATCAATACTCAATGGACAAAGGAAAGGAGCAGACTCTTACTAGACTCTGTAAAAGGCATTATTCTCACAATGTACAATGTGAAGGATCTTGCGTGTGAATAGTTTTACGCATATGTGATTGCCAACGAGGATCTTCTACAAAAAGTTGGCTCCTCCGAGAAATATGTTGTGTAATTAATAAAGATTATAAGGTGATAATTGTACAATCAACTGCTTAAATAATGTTTTCTTAGCATTTTGAAAAAGGCTTCCATTGAATTTATATTTATTTTTTAACATGATTGTTTCTTGGTCGATTCACTAAGAATAAGATACACTTATTGGCAGTTATTGTGATAACATTGTACTGATTGTGGGTTTAATCTGGAACGATTCAAATGAAACATTCAATATGTCCTCCTTTGTCCGCATTTTTTTTTTTTTGGGGGGGGGGGGGGGGTCTTATTATTTGTTCTCCTTTTGGCGCCCACGTATCTGGCAACCCTACCCTTGATATCCGGCGAACCCACTCCGACTTCTGAAATACCTGTATGTTACGTCTCCACGTCAAGGACGAGAAGTAACCATTTTAGTACAACTGACCGGTGTAACGTTTTAACCCCCTACTTCAGGTCAGCACACAGGATATTTAAGAACGAGCGCTGATACCCATTAGGTCATGCTGGCGGCCACACCGGAAGTTTAATCGCTAGCGCTGACTGGACTGTTTTCTTGTAGTTGTCTCAGTGGTCTATAGAGTTTATCTTCCAATGTTTTTTCTCTACGCAAGAAGGTTTGCTTAGGCAATCTAGTGGTGATCGAGTGAGATGGTGTGAGGTGTAAAGATAATAAATGAGAATAAGGACACGTTTATTAGGGGTATTCCGGTTGGAATTAGGTCTCATTTCCAAACACGCCCTCTAGAGGAAATAATATACTGGCTCAAGAAACCCCCAAGCATTTAACAAGGCAGAAAAGGGTGCACGTTCAACACTAATATAGAAGAAATGTTCCCCATAGATGGCCGGGAGATCCGGGAAGTTCTACCACAGACACCCGAATAACTAATCACTCTACTAAGAAGGTGTGTCTATGTGTAAGTCCCCCGCCCCACTTTCAATCTCCCACACACATATATAGACAATGACAGGTATCAACTGCCATGCACAACCATGGTATTGCAAAACAGATGGGAACAACCACTGTCATATGCAACAACTGTATAACATAACAGATGGGAACAACCACTGTTAGATAAAAACAACACAATGAATCAATGTATCACATAACAGATGGGACCAACCACTGTTAGACAACAACAGCAACCATAGTTTGACTATAAACATCAACTTTGGAACAGGACGATCACAATGAATTACCTTCAAGGCTAGGTTAAACCAAAAAAAGGCCACTGTATTGTGAAAACATTTGGTTCTGGAAAACCCATGTTGGTTGAACCATGGTGACATATACATGACAGAAATGATCATATTCAGGTACTTCACACAAGTTATACAACCAAAACAGACTTCCCCAAAAATCCCCAGAAAGGTTCACAACAAACAAAATGTGTCACACACAAAACAAAGCAAGTGAAAATTAATCCATACAAGACATATATAAAGAAAAACTATCTAATGTCTCTGAAATTCTTAGGTGACTATTGATGACTCCCTCTTCTTCATTATCCATTCAAACAGGTCTGGCCATAATCCCACTCACTATAATCCAGGAAACATCTGATATATATTTCCACGTATCCAGTTAATTTGGAATTGTACACACACAAAATGGGTAATCCAATAGTATACTAGATTTATCCACTAAGTCACAACTGATAAGTAGCTCGGTTAGAGACATACCGGCGTGGTGTAACAGATCGAATTATAATTCTCCAGCTGTCTGTAGGATCGACAAATCCAAGATCAGGCACAGAGTTCTTCAGTATCCCTTGAATGAGGAAGGACATCGCAGTCTGTATAGTGTTTCATAAAAATAGTTAACCTGTAATTGGGCATAAACTTCTAGCCCTTTTTCTGGATAAAGATGTAGGATATATCCTTCTTCAGCTAAACACACAACTAGCATTGACCTGGAGTGAGTATAGTACTTGACCGCCCATGGCTGGGATATGCTGGATGATGAGATTCAAAGGAAGCTGGGAGTTCGCAAAAATAGTCGGCGAATCCATACTGTTAATTGCTGGTGAACCCCAGACTATAAATGAGCCTCTTGCATAGGCCAGTTGAACGTGAATAACCGGGATTAATTTAGAAAATAGGGTATCGCTCTGTGTCTAGATGGGCCAGGCAGATCCTCTGGCTCTTGCATACAATGCAATGCTGAGCACCGTCCGGAAGCTCGCAGATGTAGGGAAACCACTTCAACATGGTCAAAGTCCAGTAAGTACCCTGACACTGACATACAGGTTCAATGTGTGTGGCAGTACAAGTAGCACTCTTCAAACTCTAACAGGTCTATATTAGTGGTTGGCTGATGACCCAGTTTCCCTTCTCTAAATACAAGCGTGTTGACTATAAATCCATTGCCAATACTCCACCCGCATATCTCCAGCGCCTAGATAATGAAGAAAAAAACAGGGTCGATATACATTAGTAATAAAACCCATGACTTGTTAATATTGTATCATAATAAAAATAAGGAAACAAAAAGGAAGAAGAAAGGAGGGTGTTTCCAGTTTCCTATCACTCGTCTGCCTACTGTAGACTTTTGCCTCACTCCGAAAGTGAGTGAGGTATCTACTCAATGTGTACAGTCTCTTCTGGACTGATACTGGAGCTTCCTGAGGGGTTAGCCACCTCCTAACCGTCCAAACATCCTGATAGTACCGCTGTCACAACATGGTCAGAATCCCTGAGACAATGGCCTCATGTCAACAATTCATAAATCTCTTTTCCATTGATACAAACAGCATTAGATAGGTACCACTGACAAATGGCAGAAGGCCAGCTACCAGATCAGTCATCTCCTCCATCATCCTCACCATCCTCACCATCCTCACCACCACCACCACCACCACCACCACCACCACCACCACCACCACCACCACCACCACCACCACCACCACCACCCACCACCCACCACCACCACCAACAATCATCATCATCATCATCATCATCATCATCATCATCATCATCATCATCATCATCATCATCATCATCATCATCATCATCATCATCATCATCATCATCATCATCATCATCATCATGTGTTTATCCTCACTGGGGTGAATTTGGAAGGTCTACTCCAGCAGTAACAATCACGAACATAAAAGATCAAATACTCATAAAAGAGAAAGTATGTGAATCTTTTCCCATACAATGTAGGAATCATCTAGTGGGTAATTACCCATCATCTCAAAGCCTAAACACAAGAGTATCGTGTCATTTCCCCTATTTGACTATTTGAAGCAGGTGGTTTAATGAACGCTGTTTTACCACCCACCAAATTTTGCCATCGTAAGAAATGCCCGTTTCAAGAACAACTTCTGTAGTAAAGCAAGCATTACGAACGTTGTTGGTAAATTTCTGAACTTAATTTGTTTGCCTAGACACTTACAACAGGGGTACAATGCAGACAGAGCATGCACGTCCTGCTAAGCCCTTGATTATTTGGTGCAGGTTTTTTTCCCTCTCGCTTGAGATTATATTACAAACATGGCAATCCCATAACATCATTTATGAAAAAGACTACAAGACAATAACACCTCTGTGTATTTACAACAATGTAAACAAAAGATTAACTCCCAAGTGCACGAGAAGTCAAGCGAGAACATTTATTCTGCATAACAGACTATTTATGTTGTACACAGATAGTAACATTTCTCCAGTATAAGAAAAGAGATACAAAATATGCACTCAAAGAGAACACTTTATAACACAGAGACAATTTGTAGATGATATGCATTTGAGAGTAAGATATGTTCACAACGCATATCAGAAAGATTACACATAGCAAAATTGAGATTGCAAGCCCTAGGATAGTCTGTTGGACAAAATGGCGGAGGGTGGCCTTGAAGACTGCGAAGCTCCGGTCAACCTTTTAATGAAACGTTATTTCCACAGATTTCACAAACCACTTAAATCATGATAATTGTTGTATCAAAGCATTTTCATAACACATAAGATAATACACTTTTATGCTTACCCAAAGCACAGAGGATAAATGGGCGATTAATTACCCCCCACTAACAATGGGATGACTCGCTAACTTGAAGATAACATGGCGAGTGACGGGGCCGGCAGTCAGCCTCGCCAACAATAAATTTGTCCATGGTCTCAGCCAATCAATGGGCTGGATTTGAAACAAAGTTAGCTTCAATTAATTCTCCCGTGGAAAAATTGTAATCGCTGGACTGTCTCTCTGAATCAGGGTTACACTTATAGCAATGTTTCTTGGGAAGCACTGCTGGATGACAAACAATACGTCACAGATGGCAAGACGTGGCCGCCCCCGCTTACCGGGATGAGGCATATCCTGGCGCTACCAACAATGACGGATAGGCATAGGGTCCTTCAGGTCTAATGGTACCTGAGAGTTGCTGCAGATAGGGATCACCCCCTGCATGAAGCCATTGTCGCTTGTCGTCCCTGGAGGAAAGTGGACTCGACAAGCACACCTTTAATATCCTTCTACTATTGGAACTATTGAATGACTTTTGTCAACACTCCTCCCTTCTGTCTTCTATACACTATATATATCTCTCTCTCGCGCAATCCTTCGTAACATACCCTGACAAGAGTTTCCTCCACCAATTAATAACATGTTTATTGTTGAAAACTATGTCAGTTGTATGTATTGAATGTGTATATGTAGTTGGTAGTGTCTGCTATTGTGAATACAAGATATGACTCAGGAATTCGTATGTGCCGTATACTTTCTCTCCTCATCAATACGGCCAACCCACAGGCCAGCAAACATAGAAATGGACAGATCTCACCCTGGATGCTCCGTTTCTGCTTGAGTCTGGAGGTAAATCCGTTATTTGAAGAAAAAAAACTGTTCACCACTGGATCACCTTAAATTAATGTGATCACGGTAAGTCTTATGCCTAGACCGAGTGTTCTTAGGTTTCTTATTTAGTTAATAAACCCATCGTGAACAACACATCACCACTGTCTAGCACTGTCTATCAGCTTTTTGAATACATTTACAAACGTTCTGGAGTTCTTCAATGTTTCTTTTAGGTAAGTATCCAATTTGAATATTGTAGCCTATTTTGCTCTGCTAGTATAACTTAAAGTTCTTTCACTGAGGTTCACAAAAACCTGTTACTTGCCATTCGTTATGTCAGCCCACGATTAGTGAATGGCTCGGTTGAATTTTCTCTAGTGACATAATTTCACTGCACCTGTGACGTTATGGTCTTTACTCTTTTCTGAGCAGGTCAGGAGTATATATGAAACCTGGGGACATATATACAAACAGGTGAGATGAATCTGCTTCCAACTACGTCTCATGTGAGTGTCCTTCTCTAGACATATTGAGAAGCCTCCGAAAGACACTCTGACATAAGATTGATGAGTGCACTAAAGTGTACACGATTGGATAAACGAATGAAATGCTACAAGTCAAGAACAAACACCTATATCCCTATGCTACTATTACGCTAAGATTAGATTACCTTATATCTTCTATTATCATCCAGGAATTGAAATTAATAATTAAGCACATCGGCACTAATATCCCATTGCCTTAAACAATACGGGACTATAATTTCTTTTCCATACATGGGATTCATAGATATCTCTGTCCAGTTTTGGAACACACACTAAAACAGAAAACCCAGTTTCTACTATTTATATCGAGTGTCCAATCCTCCGTTGTCTTTTGATCCACAATCAAATTTTTCCGTAAGTCCCCACATCAAACGTCTGTGAACTCACGTCGTCAATTGCGCTCCGTCTCTTCCTCCGTTCTTCGTCCTCCGTTCTTCCGCGGTTTCCCTGGGTTCCCCTACGCTAGTACTTCAAAGCGTCCGAACACTTTGATCGCCGTCTCCGTTCGTTTTCCCCGTTCAGATGTATTCGTGTCTCCGTCTTGTCGGGCGATAAGATCGGCAGTCATTGACCCTTTGTTACTCTGTATTTTTCCTCTTTATCCTTCGGTCAATAACCCATACTTTGTCCTCGCTCCAAACTGACGGCTGGATTGTTAACCCTCCTCCTACATTGCAATTAATCTTCATATTCCAGTTATCAAGGAATCACTAAACTAACAGTTTCCCGTGACATAGGCCCCCTCTTAAGAGAGTTGACCGCGTCGACTCTTCCTCACTGTAGGTTTGATTCCTATGATCCTCCCACCTATTCCTCTTCCTCTGGAGTTGGAGGTGTAGATAAGAAATCCGCTCCTTCATTCTCCTTACCAGAGATGTATTCCACTGTGAAGTTGTACGGCTGTCGCAACAACGACCACCGCATCAACCGTACGTTGACCTTCTGCGAAGTAGCTAGGAACATCACGTGTTGATGATATGACTGGATCCTCCCATGGCTCACCTCCTCATCCAGTAGGCGACCTAATTGACACCCTTCTATACTACTCATGACCGAAACTAGTGTTGGCGAATCGCCCCTGTACGTCCTGTCGACCTACTTTCGACTTGCGTACAGGATGGCTCACAATACAGACGGATTGTCCCATCCTGACTGTAACACTGTTTCCATGTCCTCTTGGTTTCCCCCGGCCTTGCCTCTGGGGATGTTCCACCTCGTCCGCGTTGGACCGAGTCATCTTTCCCAAACCTCCTGGACTTTTGCTTCCAGGACCATCTTGGACGATATTGAATATGGTCAGCCAATCTTCGGTTGGAGTCCTTGGTATTTCTCGCCTTTCTCGACGTTACCCACCCCTTCTGAATTTGGTTACTAGTGAAGGTTTCCCTCTTGTCCTTTCCCTGACGTGTGATTTCCCTCCTCCCGTCGTTAGGTAAATCTGACCAATCACGTACTGTCCTATAGGTCCTCCTATGTTGTACTGGCGATCTCTGGTCTGCGTCTGGAACTGTAACCGTTTTCTTAATGGCTGCCATCACCATAAAGTGCGAAGCTTTACTCTCGGATCTCTCCTCATATTTCTTAATGAGATGCCTAGGGAGATTTTTCAGTTCTTCCCCGATCCGGATTTTGTAGATGTTTTTGGACACCACCTTTTCCACAGGAAAAGGTCCTTTCCATCCTACTTGGAGTATATTGGTCTCTGCTGGACCCCACACTTCCACTTTGTCTTCCACTTTAAGAGCTATTTTACTCTTAGTCCACTTGTTGGGTGGTGCTTTCTGGCACTCTGAACAAGATTTCACCCACCGGCGTACATCACCGGTCATTCCTGGCCAGCAATAATGGCCGGAAATTTGCTGCAATGTCTCGCTGACACCCATATGTCGATTCTCGGCTATGATGTGTCCAGTCTGAAGAATGTGAGGACGGTGGGTCTCTGGAACCACCCACTGCTCGTGCAGGTTGTCTCCCTTCCCAGCTCTCCGATAGAGTAGTCGATTCTTCAGAAAGTACTGTCCCCGTTCTGGTGGCTCAGCACTTCCTTGCAGCTTCCTGTAGCAAGGACGCAACGTAGTATTCTTCCTCTGGGCAGTATGCAATTCCCCTAGCACTGAGTTGTCGCATAGTGTCTCTGCCTCTTTTTCCTTCCCTTGAGATCCACTGGCTACTGCTCCTCTGTGGGCTGGCTGTTTGGGCATCCCTAAAAACACGTATTTTGTGCCAATGATCACTGGGAAGAGGGAATCCTCTAATACAGCTGCTGGAATAATGCCCGTGACGTACCTGGACTTAATCTCCACCTTGGCGATTGGTAGCGTCATGGTAACAGCACTCCTCATTGCCGGCTGTATCTCTATAGTCTCCCCTGTAAGTTATTCTGGGCTTACCAGGCTGGCATCTATCACAGCTTCCCCATCCAAACCTGAATCGTAGAGACAAGCAACCTGCTGGCCATTGACTTCAATCAGTTCAACCACAGGTGGTCTCTCTTGGTCCGGAGTGTATTCCACCTCCTCGACCTTTTCCTGGCATCGGCAGTCCACCGTATTATGTGTTTTCGACCTGCAGTGTGTGCACCATTTTCCCTTCCAAACTTTCCGTGGGCTTTCGTTAGTCAGAGCTTCTCCGCCGACCTCAGCCTTGTCTGTGATCACCTTCTTATGAATCACTTGGCATGCCGCGAAGTGATAACTTTTCGGTTTCGATCTGCTGTCCTTTGTGTTATGAGAGGGCGACTTGCAATTCGAACTCCACTTCTCGGACCACGGTCGTTTAACTTTAGAATTCGAGGTGTTATGGTTTCCTTCCTTCACCTTCTCTGAACTCTCCATTGACGTCTTTATATAAGGTTCCACTTTTTCTCCTTCCCAGTTCTTAGGTTTCTTTTTCTCTTGTTTCTCCTGACCTTTGGTGAGTTGTATATTTAGTTCCGCAGCCTCCCCATGTACTTCTACGAATCTTTCCGCCAGCTTATTCACAACATTCAGCCGTTCCTCCCCTTGTTCTCCTAAAAATGTCTTCAGTGGTTCTGACATTTGCTGTCGCATCTGGTCGACCACCATCATCTCTTCCAGACTCTCATAGTCCCGCTTGAACTCTGCCAAGTCCATCCATCTCTGGAGATATGATTTTAGGCGCAGACTGTAGGCGGCGAATAGCTCTCCCGGCTCTCTTCTGGACGATCGAATCTTCTTCCGATACGTTTGTGCTGTGATTTCATAATGCTTCATCAAGGCGGCTTTTAATTCCTCATAATTATTTTCATGTCCTGGAGGTAGACGTGTGTACACCTCGTAACCCGAACTCCTTAATCCCTGGGATAATTTAAGAGCCCATTTGCTTCTATCCAGTCCCATAGCAACGCTCATTGCCTCGAAACGACTAGCGTACTGGTCAAAGCGTTCTTTAGACTCTTCATAAACCGCTAAGGGAAACTTCATGGCATGATACCCATGTCCAATCATGTGGGTTGTCCCAGGTGAAGATGAACTTCCTTCTGCTGCATCTATTTCACCCTTAGTTTGTGTCTTGAGTTCTAGCTCTCTCATGCGGTATTCATGTTCCCTTATCTTGCCGGCCTCTTCAGCTTGCAATCTCTGGTTCTCCATCTCCATCTTTTTCAATTCCAACTCGGCCTTTCGATCTTCTCTTTCTGCTTGGCGATTTTCCCTCTCCCTCTCCTGGATGTAGTCGGTTAGGGCCGAACCAGATAAACCAATTTCTTCCCCGTTTGCCCTAAGTTCCGCCGTCGTTAGTTTAGGAGTGGCCATAGTTAAGGAAGATAAGTCAGCAGATAGAGTAAAGACCCTTCAAGGCAGTAAGAATTACTCACTATAAACAGATAATCTATTGATCCTATATCAATTTATCTATGTATATCTAAATATTATTTATCTACGACACCACACATTACATCACAACCACTCTCTCAACCACAAGATGAGATTTAGGATAAAGACCTATGTAGACGTGTGAAAGTGTGCACAACTATGTAATATATCTTAACACCTATCCACTTTCGTCCTGTCTGGCTCTTTCTCACTGTAAAGTCACCAGCATTAATGTAATGTCTCTAACATAACTGAAATGGCACCATATATCCCATGGACATCCTTCCATTACAAGTCATCAATATGCATACTCATAGGTATATCCCAATATGTATGTACCAATATGCCGGTACCACGCTTCAAGTACCCTGCTAGGCAAGTATCCTTATGCCGTTGAAGTACCTCGCTTGCATTCCAGTTAATGTGGGTATTATGTGGTACCCCGCTAGGGATGGTACAACTAAGCATTTGAAGTACTCGCTGCTCCACCATTTTATGTCGCTTGTCGTCCCTGGAGGAAAGTGGACTCGACAAGCACACCTTTAATATCCTTCTACTATTGGAACTATTGAATGACTTTTGTCTACACTCCTCCCTTCTGTCTTCCATACTCTATATATATATATATATATATATATATATATATATATATATATATATATATATATATATATATATATATATATATATATATATATATATATATATATATATATCGCAATCCTTCATAACATACCCTGACAAGAGTTTCCTCCAACAATTAATAACATGTTTATTGTTGAAAACTATGTCAGTTGTATGTATTGAATGTGTATATGTAGTTCGTAGTGTCTGCTATTGTGAATGCAAGATATGACTCAGGAATTCGTATGTGCCGTATACTTTCTCTCCTCATCAATACGGCCAAACCACAGGACAGCAAACATAGAAATGGACAGATCTCACCCTGGATGCTCCGTTTCTGCTTGAGTCTGGAGGTAAATCCGTTATTTGAAAAAAAACTGTTCACCACTGGATCACCTTAAATTAATGTGATCACGGTAAGTCTTATGCCTAGACCGAGTGTTCTTAGGTTTCTTATTTAGTTAATAAATCCATCGTGAACAACACATCACCACTGTCTAGCACTGTCTATCAGTTTTTTGAATACATTTACAAACGTTCTGGAGTTCTTCAATGTTTCTTTTAGGTGAGTATCCAATTAGAATATTGTAGCCTATTTTGCTCTGCTAGTATAACTTAAAGTTCTTTCACTGGGGTTCACAAAAACCTGTTACTTGCCATTCGTTATGTCAGCCCACGATTAGTGAATGGCTCGGTTGAATTTTCTCTAGTGACATAATTTCACTGCACCTGTCTTTACTCTTTTCTGAGCAGGTCAGGAGTATATATGAAACCTGGGGACATATATACAACCAGATGAGATGAATCTGCTTCCAACTACGTCTCATGTGAGTGTCCTTCTCTAGCCATATTGAGAAGCCTCCGAAAGACACTCTGACATAAGATTGATGAGTGCACTAAAGTTTACACGATTGGATAAACGAATGAAATGCTACAAGTCAAGAACAAACACCTATATCCCTATGCTACTATTACGCTAAGATTAGATTACCTTATATCTTCTATTATCATCCAGGAATTGAAATTAATAATTAAGCACATCGGCACTAATATCCCATTGCCTTAAACAATACGGGACTATAATTTCTTTTCCATACATAGGATTCATAGATATCTCTGTCCAGTTTTGGAACACACACTAAAACAGAAAACCCAGTTTCTACTATTTATATCGAGTGTCCAATCCTCCGTTGTCTTTTGATCCACAATCAAATTTTTCCGTAAGTCCCCACATCAAACGTCTGTGAACTCACGTCGTCAATTGCGCTCCGTCTCGTCCTCCGTTCTTCGTCCTCCGTTCTTCCGCGGTTTCCCTGGGTTCCCCTACGCTAGTACTTCAAAGCGTCCGAACCCTTTAATCGCCGTCTCCGTTCGTTTTCCCCGTTCAGATGTATTCGTGTCTCCGTCTTGTCGTCCGATAAGATTGGCAGTCATTGACCCTTTGTTACTCTGTATTTTTCCTCTTTATCCTTCGGTCAATAACCCATACTTTGTCCTCGCTCCAAACTGACGGCTGGATTGTTAACCCTCCTCCTACATTGCAATTAATCTTCATATTCCAGTTATCAAGGAATCACTAAACTAACAGTTTCCCGTGACAGCCATGGATATGGTCAAGGGTCAGAGACTAAGACGAGGCAGGTCCTGGATGGCACAGACATAAATATCAATACTTCAGGTGTGTGATCTGGAGACCATCACTCGTGAAACAGAGTGGGTTGAAGTTCCGAAAGACATGGCAGATTGGCACAATGTAATAGTAACACTGGGTCGTGAGTTCAGAGAATGCGCAGCGGGCCGCACTGAGTTTGAAGTGCAACAGCTGATCCAGAGTAACACGCATCAAGGTGACATGGTCATCTACACTGATGGAACAGTGGTGAGAAACAGACGTAGTGGTTGGGGTTTCATTGGAAAGGATAATGGACGAGTCTTGAAAAAGGAGAGTCTGGCATATGAGACTACGACCTCCAGCATGAGAATGGAGGTGGAAGCAGTAACGGCGGCATTCCTTTGGTTAGAGGAGACTACTGCAACACACACTGTATTCATTATTGATCCAAAGAGTATGCTTAGTAAGGTGGGGAAAGGAATGATCCGTGTGGAATGGCTCTCATCGCTTCAGAGGTCACAGATTGTGAGAATTGTGTAGATATTTTGCCCTGCCCATGCGGGGGTGAGGGAGAATGAACAGGCTGAAAGGCTGGCAGGAAATGCACCTCTTTGTGGTCGATTGTCTATGGACAAAGGGGAGGCGGCCATGTGTTTGTGGGACCAGGTGTAGAAGATGTAGGGAAGGGGGACAGATTGAGAACTTGTATGTGGAAAGAATAAGATTGCGGGGGTTCGGTAGGGGTACTGGAAGAATCTCAACACTGAGAGGAAAGACCATGAGAACTTTAAATCAGATAGCCGTGGAAACGATTAGTAGTATGACTCTTCGCTGGCTGTTGAACGAGGGGACGGAGCACATATGGGAATGTCCTGAGTGCAGTGATGTCGGTTCTCAACTCAACTCAACCGGCATGGGACATGATGATAATATGAATAAAAAGTCGCTTAAAAGTCGACAGGGTCAACTTCATTGCACCGGGTTTTATCCCATATGGCTCGGTCTCTTTCCGCAGTGCGGAAAGCGTCGCACCAAGCACGAACTCCGTAGCTCTAGCGACGACGACCCACGGCAGTCTCCGAAAAATTTAACTCGTGAACCGAAGGACGCGGCTCGGAATCGAACCCACAACCTTCGGAGCCCGAGTAAAACGGCTTGACCACTTCGCCTCAGGGACTCCGATAATGTGAATAGTAATACTGTAACGTCAGCATATCGAATCCCTGGTATTTCATGATCATCGTTATTTAGAGCAAGACTGCATCCTAATAGTCTACAAAGACATATCAGTCGGGGAACCGTTTGAGGCAACCGACACACAGTTCATAAATAAACGTACAAATATTGTTTGGCGCTAATAGCGGTAGAAACAAGAAAGTAGAGATTAGAGGACGCACTAGACAACATGCACATTGAAAGGTTTAGTTACTGACCATGATTCGAACCTGTAACCTCCGAATGACTGTTGTAAAGGGGAAGCCCAGTAGATAGAAGTGAGGGTCTGCAGCCGTGTGCTGGAGGTAATGATTCCTTGGATGAGCCAAGAACCAGGCCATAAAAACGTATATGGAACGACAGGAGCCGAAGAAATGTCGAAAGCTCAACACACTCCATAACCATAGGTTATGACATGCCGTGGTGTCTCCCGTTGCAAGATGCATGGCCAATATATATATACAAACGGTATCTGTCTGTTTTTCTGTCTGTCTGTCGGTCGGTGAATCTACCTGTCTGTCCGTCCGTCCGTTCAACAGTTTGTCAGTCTATGTGTTCATCCATCCATCCGCCCGTTTGTCTATCTATCTATCTATCTATCTATCTATCTATCTATCTATCTATCTATCTATCTATCTATCTATCTATCTATCTATCTATCTATCTATCTATCTATCTATCTATCTATCTATCTATCTATCTATCTATCTATCTATATATCTATCTATCTATCTATCTGTCTGTCTGTCTGTCTGTCTGTCTGTCTATCTATCTATCTGTCTGTCTGTCTGTCCGTCTGTCTGTCAGCTTGCCATATCAACCATCACCATAGTGTAACAAGATAAATAAAGGAAGGCACAGCTCCTAGAAGACAAGAGGCACCACTATCAAGACAAATCGGACTAGACCACTGAAACAAACCTTCAACAGTCTAAACCCCGTGCTCCCCCAAAAGCCACATTCTGCATTGAACACGTAACATGATGAAGCTTTCTATTCACATTTGATTCTCATTATCGCGACCACAACAACAACACCAGCCTCACCCAACGCCATCATCGATCGGCAGCAGTCCGTGAGCTGCACACACTACTCACCCAACATACACTCACATCTAACATTCATCTAAGCCGCGTAGTTTACCGCACACAACACACGTCCAACGAACTCAACGCGCAAAGCAAAACGATCAACTCAACTTCCCGCTCTCAAGACCCTGGCATCGAACGTGCTCAAAATTCAATACTTGCCCATTACACGGACGTCAAATGTGACTTTCCTCCCTGAAGCACATAATTGTGCGAGTCAATGAGAAACAGTAACTTCAGCTTCTTGGGGGAAATTCTGCATATCTAAAGACATCACATTAACCGCCCTGGCAAAAGTCAACCAGAAACAGTAACCGATGCCCTATGTTTCATTGGGTATAATTTTAATTTTTCTCCCTTCTTTGAGGGGGAAAAAAAATTCCCCCGGAAAGCTCTCGCAATCGCCTCGCAATTTTCACAGCAGGGAATACTCGTTTTTCTGCCTTTACAAAAAACAAAACTAAAAAGTCCTGGATGCTACTCATTGTGTGCTTGTACCTGGCAGCTCTGTCGTGTGCTGAATGGCGGGATTGTGGTTCTCGTCCATATCGATCTTCTTTGGAAGTTCGAGCGTGGCAGACGAACGACCCCGCCTCCTTGCCTGGTGGCATATTGGAAATTGCCGGGGAAATGACAAGGCAGGAGAAAGAAAAACGGTCGGGAAAACAAACAATAAGAGAAAAAAATGCACGCAGAAAAACCCCTGGTTATATTTAGTGTATACGCTATATTGAGCAGTCAACGCCATCGACCGGATAAGAGCGCTTGCTGTTAAACTTTCGGGTGCGTTGATGGCGAGGTCAGGCGTGCAATTCCTACACCGGCATTATGTTGGACTTGAACGGTGACTACTCGTTCAGAAAGTCATGGCAAACTACTGTAGGTATTTATTTTTTTTTAAATTCGCATATCCTTTACAGGACATCGCTGTCAACAGCAGCATCTTTCAGCTGTCTGTTGATTTCTTGGCAAGATTACTCTCAGTAGTTTGCCATTGCTTTTTGAGCGGCCGGCTCAGTTATCCCGCAAGTCACCAGCGAGGGTAGAACCACTTCCAGCTCTCGCCCGCTACGAGACTCTGCGTGATAAAGTGGTGTAACCCCTCAGCCAGAGGAGTCGGCTACTGTAGGTATAATTCCTAGAAAAATCAACATGGGATTGATTGCAATGTCCAACAAAAGACATATGGAATTGTTTAGTTATTGAAAAAATAGTGTGGATGGAAGGAGAACATGAAGCCAGAGTAGGGCTTTTGTCATACAAACATTGTGAATCGGAGGTCTAAATAAAGCCAGAGATGGGTTGTTTAAAAAAAAAAACATTATGAAATGGGGGCGGGGGAGGAGGGGGAGGGGTTGTTGATATGAAGCTAGAGTTGGGCTGTTTTCATATAAACATTGTGATTGAGAGGGTAATATGAAGCTAGAATTAGGTTGTTTTTATAATTAAAAAAAACCTTGTGAATGAGAGGGGAATATGAAGCCAGAATTAGGTTGTTTTCATAAAACATTATGAATGGGAGGTGAACATGAAGCCAGAGTTCAGTTATTTTCATAACAATATTGTGAAGAATGTGGTAGGGTATAATAATTACAGGGACGTGCGCTAGAGCAGTGGCTATCACGCATGCCTATCTGCATGGTGTTCATGTGTTTGAATCCCCCTTCAACGTGGGAATGTTTCAGTGGCCACATCATCATCAAGTGCCGATTGGTCTGGAAGTATGGATCCAGCGCCTTTTATCAAATAGCCTCATGAGGTGAACATATTTATAATAGTACCATCCAAACCGCTTAAGGCGATCTCGGTAACACAAATTCCCCTGGTCTCTGGGTAGTGAGATCGGGCGTCCGTGTGTATTGTTGCGCACATAAAACATTCATTGACTGTTGGAAATCGAAAAAGAGTAGCCTAACGGCGCTGCCCGGGCAACATTTCGAGTTAAAAGTCTACCCAAAGTATTTCAGGATCCTCGCCCGTGCTACGGAGTTCGTGCACTGAGCTGAGATTCTCCGGACTCAGGCTTGAGTTAGGAGTAGAACGGAGCACTTATGGGTTACACATGTGTGCCCTTATGTTGATCCGTCAACTAAACTAAACTCGGATGTGGCTAATTGCTGTTGTGAAGAACAATATTGTATTGCAAGTTGTAAACGCATTACTACATGCTTGGACTCTTTTAAGAGGAATTTCTGATAAGAAGAATTATTTTTTGGGTCCCAGGTGAGTTCGCCTTATCAGGTCTGGACTGTTGCAATAATAATAATAATAATAATAATAATAATAATAATAATAATAATAATAATAATAATAAATGTGGTTAAAATGCAAATGTATCGACTTCATTTCTCCGGGTTGAGGCCAGCATGACCGAATGGATAAGAATTCTCGTTCTTAAACATCTGATGTGCTTACGCTGAGGTAGGGGATTCAACCAATACACCAATCAGTTGGCGTAAACTGTTAACTTCTCGTCCTAGACCCGGGGACGTAAATTACAAATACCTCTGAAGTCGGAGTGAATACTCAATATGGCGAGGGACACTGGTAACAGGGAAAGCTAACCCACACGAAAAAAAAAATCAAGTCAGTGCGCTAGCAGTAGCAGTGCAATATGGACGACGCTTGAGTACAAAACGAGCGAACAAAAAATAAATGTTAAAGATCGCAAGATGTGGAGAAGCCTGAACGCCCACGCCACATGGCAAGACACTAGATGATGACGACATCTTTCAGGTGTTGCCCACGAGTCTACGTGAAACATTTATATTCACTTGCAGAAATCATGACTGGTGTATAACAAAACAAGAATCTATATGACAGCACAGCATGGTCCCCGCTGTGTAGTTGCTCACCGTGAACTTTCTTGAACTTCAGGGTCTCGTGATAATCACCGACCTAAGGATTTCCCCTGGATCATCAAAGAATCTGCAGGGAGAATTTGCAGACGTGGAGTATGTCTTCCTGTCTTGTGACCTCTTCTCGGGAGTTAAGTGAAAACCACTCATGTCTCGTGACTTTTTGCATATCGATTATTCTTTGTCCTGATTTTTTTCTCGCACTGTCTGTCTGTCTGTCTGTCTGTCTGTCTGTCTGTCTGTCTGCCTGTCTGTCTGTCTGTCTGTCTGCCTGTCTCCCTGCCTGCCTGCCTTCCTACCTACCTACGTACCTACCTACCTACCCACTTACGTACCTACTTACCTATCTACTTTCGTACCTACATGCTTACCTAAAAAGATACTAACCTACCAACCTACCTACCTACCTACCTACTTACCTACATACCGACCTTTCTGTCAGTTTGTTAGTGAGTTTGTGATTGTGGGTGAGTATATGTGTATGCGAGGGAATGCGTATGTCTGTGTTATTGAGTGGGTGCATAACTGTGTGAGTTTGCGTAAATGATGAAAGTATGTATACAGGTATGTACTTGTATGTATGCGTTTATGCATGTGGGTGTGTACATGTATCTGCCTGTCTCATAACATTGTAATATGCATTGTTTATGTTTACAACATTCATTTGACAATGTGTTTTTTCCCATGTGAATGTAAACATGCACAGTAGACAACTGATGAACGAAAGATGA
>JACEFZ010026142.1:495000-505000 GCA_014155875.1 Cepaea nemoralis | reverse complement strand
GACGTTATACGGTCTTTTTCTGGTGTGATAGACCTTAAACAGGTGGTAGTCTTGAGTTCAAACCTTTGGTAATTCATATCTTCTCCTCCCCTTCCCCCTCTTTTTGTGTCCTCCGAGTCCCCATCAGTCGGCTATCACATAGATTTTATCAATAGAAATATCAGTCACAGTTAGAGAACCCTTTACGGCCACTTAGACAGTTCATAAATAAACTATAGCTACCAATTTTTATGTTGTTTAGTGCGTCCTTTAATCTCCACTTCTTTCTTCTACTTCTGTGATACATGTGAGTTTACTTAATAACTGTTCCGTAGCTTATTTACACACACACAAACACACACACGCACACCATCGATCACATTTCTGACGGTGCAGAAGAAGTCTTGGCGTTTTCACAACAGGATACCCTGTCCATCCCTTGACCACATCTCATAAACTCCTCATCAGATGTTTAAGTCAAACCGTCAAATCTCTTAATAACAACACCTGGAATCTTGACTGTGGTGCCCTTTCATCTTCCTTGCGTTGACCTCAGACAAAGAGTGATTTTCGGCCTGGGATCCCTGGGTCGTGGATGGACACAAAACTCGTAGACGTACATTCACGTGTCTAAGACCTGGCTCTTGAGAGTCATGTTTGACCGGGATTAACCAGGACGCCCACTTGACTGTCAGCAGCCGGATCAGGTCGGAAGACGAATGAAACTAACTTTGACAAGTGTAACCTTTTAGTGACAGTTTTGAATTTTATTTTTTGTTTTGGGGAGGGGGAGGGGGAAGGAGGGAGCGCTAGCTCGCATTGAACTCAACCGTAGTCCATACACACTACTTCTAATAGCATTGGACTGAATTTTGCGTGTGGATTAGCTTTCCCTATTACCAGTGTCCCTCACCATCAGGTGAACCCACTCCGATTTCTAAAATGCTTGTAATTTACGTCCCCAAGCCAAGCAAGAGAAGTCAAAATTTTAGTCTAACTGACCGGTGTAGGGATTGAACCCCCTACCTCGGCAAGTGCACACGGGATGTTTAAGAACGCGCGTTCTAATCCATTCGACCACGCTGACCTCTTTGATTTTATTGTTTGTGTTTCTCACGCTCGCTTTGAACTCAAACGTACTCCACACACGCGTTATTGCTGCAAGTGGCTGCTACTAGTAGTGAGTGGACGAATGATTTAGCTTTCTCTATTACCGGTGTCCCTCGCCCACGGGCGAGCCCTCCTCATAATTTCGAGGTAACCTAGCAAATGTAGGAGCTGGAATCGGACCCTCGTCCGTCCTCGCTCACGTCACAGTCAACGTAACATCCTAACCATTACACTAGCGTTCCCGCTCTGAATTAGAAGAAGAAGAGGAAGAAGAAGAAGAAGAAGAAGAAGAAGAAGAAGAAGAAGAAGAAGAAGAAGAAGAAGAAGAAGAAGAAGAAGAAGAAGAAGAAGAAGAAGAAGAAGAAGAAGAAAGGTCAAAATGCTTCAGTCTTGGTCAAATTTAGATCCATATCTGTGGCAGACATAGAAGTAGTATATTCCATACTGAGTAGAGTGCGTATTAGGTTTGCTATATATCTAGGCCATCATGTTCAGATATTGAAGTTAAATGTTAGTTAGTCAGTCAGTCAGTCAGTCAGTTATTTAATTAGTTAGTTAGTTAGTAAGTTAGTTATTTGGTTGGTTGGTTAGTTGGTTGGTTGGTTGTTTGGTTAGTTAGTTAGTTAGTTAGTTCGCTCGTTAGTTAGTTCGTTAGTTAGTTAGTTAGTTAGTTCGTTAGTTAGTCAGTCAGTCAGTCAATCAGTCAGTCAGTTAGTTAGTTAGATAGTTGGTTGGTTGGTTGGTTTATGGTTGGTTGGTTAGTTAGTTAGTTAGTTAGTTGGTTAGTTGGTTGGTTGGTTAGTTAGTTAGTTGGTTAGTTAGTTAGATAGTTAGTTAGTTAGATAGTTAGTTAGTTAGATAGTTAGTTAGTTAGATAGTTAGTTAGTAAGTTGGTTGGTTGGTTGGTTGGTTGGTTGGTTAGTTAGTTAGTTAGTTAGTTAGTTAGTTAGTCAGTCAGGTCAGTCAGTCAGTCAGTCAATCAGTCAGTCAGCCAGTCAATCAGTCAGTTAGTCAGTCAGTCAGTCAGTCAGTCAGTTAATTAGTTGGTTGGTTGGTTGGTTAATTGGTTGGTTGGTTGGTTAGTTAGTTGGTTGGTTAGTTGGTTAGTTAGTTAGTTATTTAGTTGGTTGGTTGGTTGGTTAGTTAGTTGGTTGGTTGTGTGGTTGGTTAGTTAGATTGTTAGTTAGTGGGTTAGTTAGTTAGTTAGTTAATTAGTTGGTTGGTTGGTTGATTAGTTAGTTAGTTACTTAGTTGATTAGTTAGTAAGTTAGTTAGTTAGTTAGTTAGATCGTTCGTTAGTTAGTTAGTTTGTTCGTTAGTTAGTTCGTTAGTTAGTTAGTTAGTTAGTTAGTTAGTTCGTTCGTTCGTTAGTTAGTTCGTTAGTTAGTTAGTTAGTTAGTTCGTTCGTTAGTTAGTTCGTTAGTTAGTTAGTTCGTTAGTTAGTTAGTTAGTTAGTTAGTTAGTTAGTTAGTTAGTTATTAGTTAGTTAGTTAGTTAGTTAGTTAGTTAGTTAGTTAGTTAGTTAGTTAGTTAGTTAGTTAGTTAGTTAGTTAGTTAGTTAGTTAGTTAGTTAGTTAGTTAGTTAGTTAGTTAGTTAGTTTAGTTAGTTAGTTAGTTAGTTAGTTAGTTAGTTAGTTAGTTAGTTAGTTAGTTAGTTAGTTAATTAGGTTAGTTAGTTAGTTAGTTAGTAATTAGTTAGTTAGTTAGTTAGTTGGTTAGTTAGTTAGTTTCTTAGTTAATTAGTTAGTAAGTTAGTTAATTAGTTAGTTCGTTCGTTAGTTAGTTAGTTCATTAGTTCGTTCGTTAGATAGTTAATTAATTAGTTCGCTAGTTAGCTAGTTAGTTAGTTAGTTAGTTAGTTAGTTCGTTAGTTAGTTCGTTATTTAGGTCGTTAGTTAGTTCGTTCGTTAGTTAGTTTGTTCATTAGTTAGTTCGTTAGTTAGTTCGTTAGTTAGTTAGTTAGTTCGTTAGTTCGTTAGTTAGTTAGTTAGTTAGTTCGTTCGTTCGTTAGTTAGTTCGTTAGTTAGTTAGTTAGTTAGTTAGTTCGTTCGTTCGTTAGTTAGTTAGTTAGTTCGTTAGTTAGTTCGTTAGTTTGTTAGATCGTTAGTTCGTTAGGTCGTTAGTTAGTTAGATAGTTAGGTAGTTAGTTAGTTCGTTAAATAGTTAGTTAGTTAGTTAGTCATTAGTTAGTTAGTTAGATAGTTAGTTAGTTAGTTAGTTAATTAGTTATTTAATTGGTTAGTTAGTTAGTTAGTTACATAGCTAGTTAGTTGATTAGTTGGTTGGTTAACGCTTGGTTGGTTGGTTGGTTGGTTTGGTGTTTGGTTGGTTGGTTAGTTAGTTACATAGTTGGTTAGTTGGTTAGTTAGTTAGTTAGTTAGTTAGTTAGATAGTTAGTTAGTTAGTTAGTTGGTTGGTTGGTTGGTTGGCTGGTTGGTTGGTTAGTTAGTTAGATAGGTGGTTGGTTGGTTGGTTAGTTAGTTGGTTGGTTAATTAATTAGTCAGTTAGTTAGTTAATTAGTTAGTTAGTTAGTTAGTTAGTTAGTTAATTAGTTAGTTAGTTAGTTATTTTGTTGGTTGGTTAGTTAGTTAGTTAGTTAGTTGGTTGGTTGGTTAGATGGTTAGTTGGTTGGTTGGTTGGTTAGTTAGTTAGTTATTTGGTTATTTAGTTAGTTATTTAATTACCTGGTTCATTGGTTGGTAGGTTAGTTAGTTAGTTACTTAGTTAATTAGTTAGTAAGTTAGTTCATTAGTTCGTTCGTTAGTTAGTTCGTTAGTTAGTAAGTTAGTTAGTTAGTTATTTCGTTAGTTATTTCGTTAGTTAGTTCGTTAGTTAGTCGTTAGTTAGTCGTTAGTTAGTTCGTTTGTTAGTTCGTTAGTTAGTTCGTTAGTTAGTTCGTTAGTTACTTGGTTAATTAGCTAGTTAGTTAGTTACTTCGTTATGTAGTTAGTTAGTTAGTTAGTTAGTTAGTTTGTTGGTTGGTTAGTTAGTTAGTTAATTAGTTAGTTAGTTAGTTAGTTAGATAGTTAGTTAGTTAGTTAGTTAGTTAGTTAGTTAGTTATTTAGTTAGTAGGTTTATTGGATTTTTAGTTGGTTGATTAGTTAGTTAGTTAGTTGGTTGGTTGGCTGGTTGGTTGGTTAGTTTGTTGATTGGTTAGTTAGTTAGTTAGTTAGTTAGTTGGTTAGTTAGTTAGTTAATTAGTTGGTTGGTAGTTTGGTTGGTTGGTTAGTTATTTAGTTAATTAGTAAGTAAGTTAGTTAGTTAGTTAGTTAATTAGTTAGTTAGTTCATTAGTTCATTCTTTAGTTAGTTAGTTAGTTCGTTAGTTAGTTAGTGCGTTAGTTAGTTTGTTAGTTAGTTCGTTCGTTAGTTCGCTAGTTAGTTAGTTCGTTAGTTAGATAGTTAGTTAGTTTGTTCGTTAGTTAGTTTTTTAGTTAGTTCGTTAGTTAGTTAGTTAGTTCGTTAGTTAGTTCGTTAGTTCGTTAATTAGTTAGTTCGTTAGTTCGTTCGTTAGTTAGTTCGTTAGTTATTTAGTTAAATAGTTAGTTAGTTAGTTAGGTAGGTAGGTAGGTAATTAGTTAGTTAGGTAGTTAGTTAGTTCGTTAGTTCGCTAGTTATGTAGTTCGTTAGTTAGTTCGTTCGTTCGTTAGTTAGTTAGTTAGTTAGTTAGTTATTTAGTTAGTTAGTTATTTAGTTCGTTATTTAGTTAGATCGTTATTTCGTTAGTTAGTTAGTTAGATAGTTAGGTAGTTAGTTAGTTAGTTAGTTAGTTATTTAGTTAATTAGTTAGTTAGTTAGTTAGTTAGTTAGTTAGTTAGTTGGTTGGTAAGTTGCTTGGTTGAATGCTTGGTTGGTTGGTTGGTTGCTTGATTAGTTAGTTAGTTGGTTGGCTGGTTAGTTAGTTAGTTATTTGATTTGTTAATTAGTGAGTGAGTGAGTGAGTGAGTGAGTGTTTCAGTGAGTGACTGAGTGACTGAGTTGTTAGTTAGTTAGTTAGTTATTTAGTTAGTTAGTTAGTTAGTTAGTTAGTTAGTTAGTTGGGTGGTTAGTTGGTTGGTTGGTTTGTTGGTTGATTGTTTGGTTGGTTAGTTAGTTGGTTGCTTAGTTAGTTAGTTAATTAGTTAGGTAGTTAGTTAGTTAGTTAGTTTGTTGGTTGGTTGGTTGGTTAGTTAGTTAGTTAGTTAGTTAGTTAGTTAGTTAGTTAGTTAGTTAGTTAGTTAACTGGTCATTTGGTTGGTTGGTTGGTTAGTTAGTTAGTTAGATAGTTATTTAGTTAGTTGTTTATTAGTTAGTTAGTTAATTAGTTAGTTAGTTAATTAGTTAATTAGTTAGTTAGTTAGTTAGTTAGTTAGTTAGTTAGTTAGTGAGTGAGTTAGTTAGTTAGTTAGTTAGCTAGTTGGTTGGTTAGTTAGTTAGTTAGTTAATTAGTTAGTTACTTAATTAATTAGTTAGTTAGTTAGTTAGTTAGTTAATTAATTTGTTAGTTAGATAGTTAGTTAGTTAGTTAGTTATTTGTTTGGTTGGTTGGTTGGTTAGTTGGTTGGTTGGTTAGTTAGTTAGTTAGTTAAGTTAGTTAGTTAGTTAGTTAGTTAGTTAGTTAGTTAGTTAGTTAGTTAGTTAGTTAGTTAGTCGACTGATCATCCTCATTGCACATCGAAACATTCAGTCCATAAGTGCTCGAATCCCCTCAGCAAATCCCGCAGCGTGTAGCGGCTAACGACACTAGTTCTGTGTTTGTTTGTTACTCTTCTTTGGCTTCCTGCGTAGTGTTCTTGTTTGGCCACACCTCTTTTAACTTGCTGTTCTCGCAGCCTGACCATGGTTGTAGATTCCCAGTCATCGCTTGGTTCTCGTAAACGACTTACTTCTCGTAGAGCATTCAGAATGTCTGCCTGGTCCATGGCTCGTCCGCCTTCCACAGTAGCCCTATCTGCAAGCCTGTCAGCCTGCTCATTCCCTTGTACACCCGCATGCCCTGGCACGAAGATGAAACTAATCTTTGCCAGCCGAGACCGCTCCAGAGACAGCAGCCACTCTCTTCGGACCCACCCCATCTCTATCCTACTGAGCATACTCATTGAGTCACTAAGGACACATGCCCGATTGAATGTCTGTGTCTCGATCCATGTTATTGCTTTACTTACTGCCATGACTTCAATAGTCAGGCTGCTTGTGGTCAAAGCAAAAGCGCCAGACTCTTCTTTCACAATTTTCCCTCCGGCCTGAGCCGTAAAGACCCATAAACTTTTCACTCCTCAGACGACCGACCCATCCGTGTAAATGACAGCCTCATCCTCTAAAGAATTCTCGTGAATCAGAGCCTATACTTCCGCCTCCACAGCAGCTGGATTTTCTTGTCTCCATTTCCTGTCTAGTTGGATGCACACTGAAAAAGATTTACATAACTCTGTTGGCACTCGTAACCACTCCTCACCAGGTTCTAAGTCCTCAAGTGAACACACCTGCTGAAGAATGTCTTCGGCTTGACCCATCCACGACTTTCCTCTTTTTAACCTGCTGCCCTTTACCTTATTAATCTCGCTATGCAGTGGATGTTGTGTATTTACGTTGACTCTGAGATAGGCACATGCTTGGCAAATCTGTACTCTGTCCCTCTTGTTTGGAAAATCAAGAAGGTAGCGCATCTCCCTGCATGCTGTATTTCTTGTACTTTCAAGAATAATTCATATAGCTTCGTTCTGTATCCTTTCTATCTGCTTATGGCTGAGAGTCAGGATCGCCATCGCACACTACAACACAGAAAGGACCAGACCCTCGTAAAGAAGACATAGATGGCGCTGCTCACAGTTTGCCGCCGCCATCACCCGCATCGCAGCCAAACCCCGCTTTGGCCTTTGTTATCACATTGTCTACGTGCTCACTATAAGCTAGGCTTCGATCAAATCGTATCCCCAGGTAAGTCATTGCCTGCGTTCTTTCCACCGTCTCTGAACCCAGATTTACAATTGGCGTTGGCAAAGTGTTGACAGCATAGTTATTCAAAGAGAACCATATCCCTGTTGCCTTTGTTGGGTTGACCATTGCCCCAGCTTCAACACACCAAGTGCTTATGCGATTGAGTTCGGTTTGTAGTTCCACAGCAACCTGATCTCTATCCTTACCCTGACGATACACTAAAACATCGTCTGCATACGACAATGTCCTCCCCGGTCCTATGATTTGCTCGCTGGTGATTCTCACAGTGTAGGCGTTGAACAGTACCGGAGATAATGGTGATCCCTGTGGTAGGCCAGGATATATTGTTGTTGGTTCCGAAGTCCAACTGCCACATCTAAAAACTACTTTCCGTTGGAAGAGGGCTGCAGCGATCCAACTAAGGAGGAATGGACTTACTTTGAGTTCAAGAAGCTGAAGCATTAAATATTTAAATGGTACTCTGTTGTACGCGTCCTCAAGATCAATTGCTGCAGCAAATGTTTCAATGCCTGAATGGAAACCTTCATAGACATCATGGGCAACAACTGATGCATTGGTCCAGGTTTCTCTTTCTGGACGGAGCCCTCCCAGGGAAGGTGGGAAAACACCTTGCCTCTCTAGCTGGCTTGATATGTGTCTGGCAATTAACTTATCTAGCAGCTTGCCTATTGTATTCTGCATGGTTATTATTCGGTATCCCTGAATTTTTGTATGACCTTTTGCCAGGCTTCGGCAAGGGAATCAGATATATGTGTAACCACTCCTCCTTGATGCTAGCACTCCCTATACTGTTGTTGTACATGTCTGCTAATTTCTCTAGCTCGTTGTCGGTACACCTATTGATGTCGTCATATCTTATGCCATCTGGCCATGGAGCGCTGTTATTTGATCGTCGAATCACAGCCATGGTTTCTTTCACTGTCACTGTGTCTTCACCTGAAATGTTCTGGGCCTTGCACCTGTCTGAGGTGACATCCTTGACAAGATTTCGGCCTCTCATGTCTGTCTGGTTGCTCTGCTCTAGATAGCGTTTGAACCTTGTTCTCGTCAGTCTTCTGCCAGATGAGGTCAGCACCTTGGAAGTCAGGAATACTCTTATTCTTGGCTACCACACTCATGCTTTTATGTAGTCGCCAGAACAATTTCAGTGACTTGTCAGCGCTTACTCTTTGACATACCTCTGTCCATTTTTCACTTTTAACCATCTTAACCAGTTTTTTGAAAAAGCTTACTTGTGTGTGCATCTCTCTTTCTAAATGCATACAGGGACTAGGATGGGGCAACTCTGTTCTTCTTGGAGTTTTGCCATTTCCTTACAGCACTACGCTTATCCAACCAGGCCTTTTCCATCTCAAAATTCCACCAAGGTGACTGTTCCCAGCTTTTTACATGACCTGAAGCTTTCTGCGCTTGTCGCGCTTTATTTTACTCACCACATCTTGCCATGTACTGTCATACTGGAAAGTCTTGACCATTGACTTGCATTTTGAAGTTATTTACTCTGTATTAGTTCAGAGTACGTATTAAGTTTGCTATATATCTATGCCGTCATCACCAATGAGTTTGCATTCACGGTATGAGTCTCTTAACGTTTCGAGTACAAATATATTTTAAATCGCCAATTTACGACTTGAAAAAAAAAAAAGAAAATTTAAATATCCTTTGTTAATTAACAAGGGGAAAATGGAATCAGAGCGACAACAAGGGGCTTATTAGGGATCTTTTTTAGAGAGCGAACTCGAAGCTTTGATGGCGGTTGGTGAGGTTTGTCACGTGCCATGGGAAAGCACTAAGCAAGGAGCCGAGAAATTGTGCCCAGACACGCGACAGTTTCGCTCGTCCCTTCTCATTTTGCCTGCAGATTCGGACACTAAACCTCTCGCGAAATGTGCTGGCTGCGATAGGAAAGGCGGTTAAAAGTAAACCTTAATCTACCACTTCCCGAGCTTGTCGTCGAGGGCAATGTCTTCGGCTCATGAGAAGGGTCCATTTAGAGCAATGCAAACAAACGTTCGGTTTCTGTTTTCTTGCTCGTCCTATAAAATCCTGCATGTCTCTGTCATTAATCTGTGCAAGCGTCGACTAATGACGTCTTCAAACGCCATCTATGATGAGTAGGATTATCTTTACGTGATTCTTGGCCTAGAACGTGAGTGGCTGCTTTCCTTGCTTTTAGGCTTGTATTTGATACCTCGTGCATTGCACCATCAAACTCCAGTTTCATGTCATTTATGCTCACACACATCGTTCGGAGTTCTTATCTCAACTCAACCCAGCGGTGTCAGGTTCTGTTCAGCAGCTTTGTAAAAAGCAGGGATAGATAAATCACGGCGGTACAAGTTTGCTTAATAAACGAATTGCTGCGTTCATTGGTGGATAGAAACTTGTAATACACGGCTTTCTGTTGTGTAGATTATTCTAGAACTTAACAGTGGCAAAACAAGAATTAAATGGCGGAGGTGTAGGATTAATCTGCCGTTATCAAAGCGTAGAATGAATAAAATAAACAGCCTAGTTTAATGTCAGCTCATAAATAATCACTTGGCGTTCATAGAAGTAGAGACAGAAGTAGGGATTAGAGGACGAGCTAGACAACATAAAATAGCTACCGATCAGGATTCAAACCTGTCACCTCCAAATGACGACATTACTTAGCTGCAGAAACAAGCGTACTTCGACGCATGCAATTAGATGCCCATAAAAGGTGTTTTTATTTGGCAGGTCTGTCATCCACATGAACCCACAGCTATAGCATACGGACAGTATTCGTATCTAACAATTGAGATAGCACCATATGTTTCAGACATGTATATTAAAAGGTGTAACCCGGTTTAACCACATAGTGATTTTACTCTAGCACTTCAGCGACGAATATTTGCTACGTATTTTGTTATGAATATAGGTCTTCGATGGTTCTCCACTGATCGAGAAATACGATAATGCAAGAAATGTGGATTCTATCCTATGAACTGG
>JACEFZ010026142.1:472500-485000 GCA_014155875.1 Cepaea nemoralis | reverse complement strand
CTACCTTCAAACGTTGTGAAACAAACAGGGAAAAGGAAAGTTAATCACCAAATTTGATGGCAGTAGCGATTGCCAAATCCGTGTTAGTCCACCTGTTTGGCAACACGAGGCGGTTCTCTTTTGTTCTGAGACATTGTAGGTTGAATACGCTTGGTTGTTATGATGGTGTTCTGAGACATTGTAGGTTGAATAAACGTGGTTGTTATGATGATGTCCTGAGACATTGTAGGTTGAATACGCTTGGTTGTTCTGATGGTGTTCTGAGACATTGTAGGTTGAATACGCTTGGTTGTTATGATGGTTGCACGAGATTTGGCCATTGTCTCTTTATATCATGGCATACTGTTTGTGCCTGGCTCCGTGGCAAAGGTCTTACGGACGCGATTCGTGAGCCCGCTTACCCAAGTTCGAAACACAGCTGCGACCGATTTGGCTGCAGACCGCGTTGCGCTGGGTTTTAGCGTGTTGGTATTGGAGTGGGTCGTTCACAAAGCAATGGCAAACTACTGAACGTAAAACTCACCAAGACATCAACGACAGCAGTAAAGTGCTGGTGTTGACAGCGATGTCCTGTAAATAGGATTATTTTTCCGCATATCCTTTACAAGACATTGTAGTCAGCATAAAAATTTTTTCAGCTGCTGTTGACGTCTTAGCAAGTTTTACGTTCAGTAGTTTGCCATTGCTTTCTGAACGACCTGCTCACATATCTCTCTAAGTAATCAAAGCGACGCGATCAGCTGCCGAATCTCGCGCAGCTGTCTTTCGTACGAGAGTATACGGGATTACGAACAACGTCCTAAACTCTAGGCCAGGGAGCCGGCAAATAGGATATACAAACAGAAAAAAAAAATACTGCTTGTATTTCATCAGGTGATACTAGTTTCTTTACATCATGACACCCTTACCAGACAAGTTGCCGTTCTGCCCTCCTGCCCCCCCCCCTTCTTTCTATGTGCTCACTGAACCGTAACACCTATCACCCCGCCACCATCCTCCATCTCCCTCCGTCGGTTGGGTATAAAAAGAACACATCGGAGATATTGTGAGTTATTCACAGATCGGAACTGTGAGGTTAGTATAAACATTTTTTTTCCACTTCCTTATTTTCTCTTCATTGCTTTAATTTTTTCATCCTTTTGTTCTTCTCGTCCTGTCGTCACCTTTTGATGTAGTCACAGGAAATCTCCTTGACTATATGTTGTGTTTGTGAATGTGTTTGTTTGCTGATGAAGGTTAATCTCCGCAACGTCCTGTTTGTGTCGTAAATCTGTTATGTAAAGCTGCACTACTTTGTGTCATGCTGCGTGGTCTCGAGGTATGGTGTCCGCCTCGAGTGCTGGAGGTTCCGGGTTCAGGCCCCGGTGAGGACCGGGATATATTTAAAAAGTCCACCTGGACTTCCAGTAATAAAATGTCCCCTGGTCTCTGGGTAGTGAGATCGAACGCCCGTGTGCATTGTTGCGCATGTAAAAAATCCCTTGGCAGTTGGAAATCGAAAAAGAGTAGCCTAACGGCGTTGCCCGGGCAAAATTCCGAGTTAAAAATCTATCCAAAGTATTTCAGGATCCTCGCCGATGCAACGGAGTTCGTGTATTGAGCTGAGCTTCTCCAGACTCAGGTTTCAGTTAGGAGGAAAACGAAGCACTTATGGGTTAAACCGTGTGCCGTGATGTTGATCCAATGACTAAACTAAACTAAACACCATGGTATACTGTCTGTATTTCATCAGGTAATACTAGTCTCTTTACATCATGGTATACTGTCTGTATTACATCAGGTAATACTAGTCTCTTTACATCATGGTATACTGTCTGTATTATATCAGGTAATACTAGTCTCTTTACATCATGGTATACTGTCTGTATATCAACAGGCGATGCCGTACTCTTTACAGCATAGGATGTTTCATGTTAATGAATGTGAATTGACTCCCGTCGCTTCACGTCACGGAACGAGATACCGTTCTCTCTTTACATCCGGGCATGATCGCGTTAGTAGCCGGTGGTTTAGGTAGCGCCTCTTTACTTCACGGTGTATTATCAGCATTTGATGACGGCCGTTTGCGATTTACGAGGCAATGTTAGTGAAGTAGCTTGGCATTGCTTTTTGAACGGTCGACGCCACATACCATCGAATCAACGCAAAGTGGTCTGCTTGCACATCTCCAGCAGCTGATTTCGAACCCTCTACTCGGTATGAATGAAACTGCGAGTCTCACTATCCCGTAAGCCAGAGCGCCGATATATATATATATATATATATATATATATATATATATATATATATATATATATATATATATATATATATATATATATATAACACCATTTTTGTTGTATGGCTGGGAATCTTGAAATGTAAATGTACAACTTACGAAGGGCTTGGAAGCAACAGAGATGTGGTTCCTGAGACGAATGTTGCGAATTCCTTGGACTACCAAAGTAACTAACAACCATTGCCTAAAAGAGGACAATGAAACTAGAACACTATATACAACAATAAGAAAGAGATAAACAGCTTTCTTTGGTCATGTAATGAGAAGAGAGTCATTGGAGAACATCGTGACAACTGGAAAGATCGAGGGGAAGAGAGGCAGAGGCAGACCAAGAGAAATGATGCTGGATTTGATTGAGACGGTGGCTTGGAAGAATATAATCAGCAGAGTTGATCAAGACTACCAAAGACTGAGATCTGTGGACAGGCATGAACGCCTACGCCGGCCGGCAGGGCATTTGATGATGACTATATATAGTCATAAAGCCTACCAAACTGAAGTCAAATAATTGACTCCTTTACAATGTACTTCCAAAACAGACAATATTACAGAAAATACAGTCAATATTACAGAAAATAGAGACAATATTACAGAAAATACAGTCAACATTACGGAAAATACAGACAATTTTGCAGAAAATACTGACAATATTACAGAAACTACAGAATCATCTCGTTTCAAGCAATGCTTTCTCGTTGACAGATAATAGCACCAAAACTTATCATTTGGCACAAAGGGAAAACACAAGTCAAGAGCCAGCTCCCAGTTCAACGGTCATTTACAAAATAATTTTCATCTAGAAAGTAATGACTATACCCTAAAATTACACTTTTTATATTGTTACAGAAACTACCAACCAGTAACTTGCGTGCAATTTTATAAAGTGGAAATAGTTTGTAAAATTGGATGTGAAGACTGTCTTCGCGAGGAAATTGACAGAATGGTTCTGCAGTAGTTTCCATCGTGTAATTTGTAAGAAAATCAGAAGCAGTAAGGGACTTGACATTAGGTGAGAGCGAAATAAGACCGAGGAGTCGCGGGCGATGGTAGGTGAATTGCATAATAATAACTTGACTGTGATTCAATCATGAAAAGTTCTTAACGTTTGCTCCGGTAGAGGAGGCGGGTGGACAGACATCACATCAGGAAGTTTAGACGATTGGGTTGTTTCCTGAAATAAGAAGGTGGAGTTTTATTGTTGTTGATTTTGCTGTTATTATTATTGTTGTTGTTGATGTTGCTGTTATTATTGTTGATGTTGATGTTGCTGTTATTATTGTTGATGTTGGTGTTATTGATGTTATTGTTGTTGGTGTTGCTGTTATTATTATTGTTGTTGTTGATGTTGCTGTTATTATTGTTGATGTTGATGTTATTGATGTTATTGTTGTTGGTGTTGGTGTTGTTGTTGATATTATTGTTATTGTTGATGTTGTTGTTATTGCTTTTGTTGTCATGTTGTTGGTTGTTGCTGCTGCTGTTATTGTTATTGTTATTGTTGTTGTTGTTTTTGTTGTTATTGTTGTTGGTGTTGTTATTATTACTATTATTTTTATTATTTTTATTGTTGTTGGTGTTATCGTTAGTGTTATTGTTGTTGTTAGTGGTATTGTTGTTGTTGGTTTTATTGTTGCTGTTGTTGGTGTTATTGTTGGTGTTGGTGTCATTGTTGCTATTGTTGGTGTTATTTTTGATGTTGATATTGTTGTTGTTGTTGGTGTTCTTGTTATTGTTATTGTTGTTGTCATCGTCGTTTTTTTTTGGGGGGGGGGGATGAATCGCGTCGATATGAGTGGTTGACCCTTAAGCGGTGGGGGTGGGGTGTCTAGACGTTTGCCTATTGGTCCTATGCGCATGAGTTCGAAATCCTATCGTGCTGGATATTTGAAATAGTCTCAGGCTCACAGTTTGATCTAAACCTGGGTACCAGGAACTCTCTTGGGGAGTGACGACGGCCAGAGTGGCATTGACCACATCAGTCCACAGTGCCTGCTGGTCTGTACACTAGCCTGAAACACCTTCAGCCGTGTACAAGCGTCCTGTATTTACTTACTTACTTACTTATTTACTTACTTATCTACTTACTTATTTACTTATCTATTTACTTGCTTACTTATCTACTTACGCTAGGGCGAGTCAATAAGTAAGTCACACAGTTCTGTGGGATGGAAGGTAAATGGTGTTTTCTACGGGTGTCATTACGTGACAGCAACATCGAACATTATATTCCCGTTCGTTCGGTGGCGCTAGGTGTCTCTTGCGCATGCGCATCTCATAAACAAAATGGCGACTGTACTTACGGAGTGTACAACCAAAGAGCAAAGTGTTGTGGTGCGTTTTTTGTGAGAAAAAGGACTGCCTGCAAGAGACATCCATAAGGAAATGCTTCCTGTTTATACTGGGGACGAATCATGAGTGCATCACTATCAGCCCGAATCAAAGCGTGCTTCAATGCAATGGAAACATCCTTCTTCGCCTTGTGTCCAAAAATTCGAAGTTACGCCACCAGCAGGGAAGGTTATGCTGACAGTATTCTGGGATTTTCAAGGAGTACTTTTAATCAATTTCAAGAAGAAAGATGACAATGCGAATTCTGAATCATACTGTGAGGTTATATCGATGCTTCATGATGCAATCCGAAGAAAGCGTCTGGGACTGCTGACTAGAGGAGTGTTGCTTCTTTATGACAATGTCTGACGCCATACGGCTCGATTAACTCAGGAGGAAATTAACCAACTAAGATGGGAAGTTCTGGAACATCCACATTACAGCCCCGACTTATCCCCCAGCGATTTCCACCTTTTTGGTCCACTGAAACCCCACCTCGGCGGGAGACATTTCGCGAATGACGACAACGTTGAATGTGAAGTGAAACCATGATTTAGGAAACAGAGCACGCAGTTCTATGCAGCCGGTTTGAGAGAACTGATAAAACGATGGGATAAGTGCTTCAATGTTGGTGGAAATTATTTGAGAAATAAAGGGACAATGTATGTATAAAAATTAACTGGTTTCAAATTGTTATCATATTTAGTCATTTTTCTACAGCCATTTGTGACTTACTTATTGACTTCCCCTGTACTTACTAGTTTACTTACCTATCTACTTACTTACTTACTTATATACTTACTTATTCACTTGTCTACTTACTTACTTACTTATCTATTTACTTACTTACTAACCTATCTACTTACTTACTTATTTACTTATCTACCTACTTGCTTATGTATCCACTTACATACTTACTTACTTACTTACTTACTTACTTACTTACTTACATAATACTTACTTTCTTACTTGCTTAGTGACTTAATTACTTACTTACTTTCTTTTTTACTTATTTTCTTACCGTCTTACTTATTAACTTACTTACGTACTCTTGAGTGACTTGAAAAATTTGGGACATTGGTTTGGTTCTGTCCCTGTAGGCAGGCATAACATTCATCCCTAGCATTATCGTGAGAACTCCAAACCATCCGTGCAAGACATGGGTGTTGTCTATCTGTCATCATCACGGGGAATAGCTATAACTCTCCTGATTTCAGTTGTTTGCAATGTTTACCGTAGTGTGTTGTGTCGTCTGTTATCAGCTCTTTTCGCTGTGTTTATTTCACTGAACTTTATACCTCTGTGACCTGGTCTCGAAAGTGATTTGTCATTATCCAAAATAGGGGTTAACGTCTGCCGAGCTGTTACTGCAGTCCGAACACAAACACAAACTATGACTATGCAGCATGACGAATGGAAACGTACACACGTATGCTTGCAAACGTTTTGAACGAAATCTTTATCAAAGGGAGAACAAAAACAACACAATAACACACCGATAACACAGAGGAATACTTATATATTTAGGAGTTTTCCGATCACCGAGGAAACGTGGAATGGAAAAGGGGTGCAGGATGCTATGTGAGTTGTTCGCTTGCATACCAAGACAGTGGTGCGGTTCTATCCCAGCAGATACTATATATAGTTGAGACTCGAATACGGCTTAGCTTAGGAGTTGACGCAGCCAACACCACGGACAACAGATGATGTTGATGATTGTTTATAAAAAGAGACGGCGAGGAAGAAACATGACCACTTCATCCCATTATCCAAGACTTATGAAATAATTACACTTCATACCGCGAGTACCGAAGCAGCCATGGTATTTTACCTGTATCAGTTGTAGCTAATTGTAAGTTAGGTCTGAGTAAGATATGATTGAGTTACCGTATGACGGTAGACGGTACTACCTGCTTTCTGTTAGCTACTGATGTTTTTTGTTTTTATGTTGCATATCCCTTACAGGACGTTGCAGTCAACACCAGCATTTTTCAGTTGCTGTTGATGTACTAGGACAGTTTTTACATTCAGTAGTTTGCCATTGCTTTCTGAACGACAGGCTCACATACCCCCCAAGTTACCAGCGCGGCGCGAACCGCTGCCTATTCTCGCAGCTGCTGTTTTCTAACTCGTGGATATACGGGATTACGAACAATGTCGCTAACCCCTTGGCCAGAGACACTACATATTGTGCCAACGGCTTCCGGTGGAAGAGCGCACATGGGAAGGTACAAGCTTTGATCCAATGGGGAATATAGGAGGAAAGCTAAAAAAGCAGCAGATTATGTTGTAGAAGACGAGGAGAAGGAAGACGACGTATACGCTGACGACGACGACGATAAAGAAGAAGAAGAAGAAGAAGAAGAAGAAGAAGAAGAAGAAGAAGAAGAAGAAGAAGAAGAAGAAGCAGCAGCAGCAGCAGCAGCAGCAGCAGCAGCAGCAGCAGCAGCAGCAGCAGCAGAAGAAGAAGAAGAAGAAGAAGAAGAAGAAGAAGAAGAAGAAGAAGAAGAAGAAGAAGAAGAAGAAGAAGAAGAAGAAGAAGAAGAAGAAGTCCTGTCTGTGAAATAAAGAGCTAGCCCGAATAAACAGTGCGACACAAAAGCCAACCAATGTTGGAGGGGTTGACTGCAGGGACAAAGTAAACACACGTACAATTATAAACACATATTCGTCACAAACATGCACCAGTCATAAATATACATTGAGAAAATCATTATCCTCAGGAGGCAGGCGAACATTAAAGAACAAAGAAGCAAATACATCGGCACATAACTAACTACAACAGCATCAATGGAAGTCAGTGCGATAAAACGGCTACAAGATCTCAGTGTCACCTGTCCTTGCATTCATTCCTTTGTGTTGTTGTCGATGCAGGAGTAGCAATGACTGCGTCGATATGTCAAGTAGTTTACCAGGAGTGGAGTCAGCCTCAAAGAAGTTCTATTAACTCGTCTAGCGAACTGTAGAAGTTAATAACAGTTCATTAGTTGAACATTGTTGGTTAACCCCAAAATGTTGTAGATGCTTTCGATGGCAACGTTAAACTTACAATCGGTGCTCTAGTTAATTTTAATCGATTTGGCGATTATGTATTCCTCTTTCTTTATCGCGGTAATGTTCATAATCTACAAAGCACTAGCCTGGCTGTAAAGAAAACAAAGTTAACTGGTCTAATAATGTTTCTTTGTCGTTTGAATCCCGCTGCGGTTAATAACTTACTCAACGCTGAAGGTTACGACCAGGAAGAAAATAAGCATTACTGGGGGGAAAATAAGCATTACTTCATGGGAAAATAAGCATTAGTTTATGCCTTGATCTGATTGAAACATATAATTTTATTGTAAATTATAAAAATCAATTACTGGGTGCGCGACGCGCACTTTGTATGAGCGGTTTCCCGTGGCGTACTAGACGGCTCCGGCGTTCGTTTGTACACGATAAACTATAGTTATGGGGTAGCCAGCGTTAAAGTTGTGGGTGAGTATGTGCCAGACGTGAGTCGAAAGGTCAAACAGTTCTCTGCTGGTAGGCTTGGGTTCTCCACCACTTGCTCACTTAGCATTATCATATTATTGAGTAATGTTGGACATCAAAGTTATTTCGTTGTGCTTGTTGTAAATAACACACACGTGTTGACAAAATTACATAGGAATAAAACAAAGGCAATAGATTTTGTAAAGCGCTAGAGAAATGCAAAGAGGTTTAATGTGTCCGAGAAATGAAAACAGTTTCAACGTATTCGAGAATTGTAAGCAGTTTCAACGTGTTTGAAGAATACACAGAATTTGAACGTGTCCGAGATATATTTAAAAAAAAAAAAAAATAAATCTTAACTTGTGTTAGAAATGCAGTTTTAACGTGACTGAGAAATACAAACAGTTTTAAGTTTTAACATGTCTGAGAAATGCAGTTTTAACGTGTCCAAGAAATAAAACAGTTTTAACATGTCTGAGAAATGCAGTTTTAACGTGTCTGAGAAAAGCATTTTTAACGTCTCTGAGAAATGCAAACAGTTAGTTAGTTAGTTAGTTAGTTAGTTAGTTAGTCGCAGTTCCAACTTCACAGCAACGGGTCGTCCCCATTATGCTCCGTTCCTGTGCCAGTGAATATCACACAAAACGCTCCCCACTGTCCAATGTGAAAAACAGAAAAGACAGGAGTCTCGACAAACAACAGCCCGCACAGATACACTGTGCATAATGCCGCCGCCAGAATGTCAACACACCAGTCCCCTACGAAACACCCAATTCATCTCTGATGGAATCGGCAGTCATTTTCCTATCTGGATGTTTCCTAGATGTTCACCCACACAGTCCACGAAAACAGTTTTAACCTTTAACTCGAGAATATGTTTTGATGCCTTAACTTAAATAAACATTTACTTATTCGAATTCGCATCGTGGCCGATTTCTTTACGTCACTCGCTTTGAACTCAAGAGTAGTCCATACACGTCTAACTACTTTTGGTGCACTGGAATGGTTTTTGCGTGTGAATTAGTTGTCCCTAATACCAGTGTCCCTCGCCATCAGGCACACCCGTTTCGACTTCTGAGGTACTTGTAATTTATGTCGTAAGTCTAGGACAACACACACACACACACACACACACACACACACACACACACTCACACACACTCACACACAAACACACACTAACGCACATGGGGTATGAGCAGACAACGGTACTATAAATGAATAAAGTGAAGGCCTTTGTTTTCCACACACCTTAAGGCGCATTTTGGGCTAGACCCATAGTGTTATAAATAAATCAATGGGCACTTGTCCCTGGGCTTTTGTGTTTATCAGTTTGGTTTAGCAATTTCCCGTCTATGACTATCTCACGATTTTGGTGTTGTCTTTATTTTTGATGTAAACATGGTTTCTATGTTCTTCATATTCAAGGGCCAGTTATTCAGACACATTATTGTAAGTAAATATAGCGGGATGGGGGGAAAAAAAAGGGGGGGGGGGCATTTAGAGGGAAGTAGGGTCGGTGGGGTGCATTTAGTCAAGGGACCAGTTTCCTTGTCTTTCCTCTGAAGAAAACAAGGCAAGGCAGAGAGAGGGAGCGTGCTGCATGGGCAATACATGTTCTCTGAATTCAAGCACAGGCATTGGGCGATAGAATTCTAGCTCTAGTTCCAATCCACATACTTTCGTCTGTAAAGACGGCAAGCTGCCGCTTACTCGCTTACTCACTCACTCACTCACTCACTCACTCGCCCGCCCGCCCGTCCGCCCGCCCGCTCCCTCCCTCCCTCACTCACTCACGCACGCACGCACGCACGCACGCACTCACTCACACGCGCACGCACGCACTCACTCACTCACTCACTCACTAACTGACTGACTGACTTACTGACTGAGTGACTGACTGACTGACTGACTGACTGACTGACTTACTACCTACCTACCTACCTACCTACTTACTTACTTACTTACTTACCTACTTACTTACTTACTTACCTACTTACTTACTTACTTACTTATTTACTTACTTATATCATTGAAGGAAAATGATCCCAGGTCCACATTTCCTTGACCTAACGGTACCCAAAAACTGGTGTGATCAGTATCATGCCTTTCACTTACCTCCCCGAAAACATCTCTAACCTAAATTTGGTACCAGGAACATTCTAGGGAAATAAAGGCTACCTAATACAGACCACATCAGCCACCGAGTGCCGGTTGGTCAATACATTTATGGGACCAGCACCATGTGCTCAATGCGTTAAGTCGTAAAATATAGTCCTTAATTTACAACCCGATGTATAATGCATGGTGGACCCTGCCGCTACGTCATCACGCGAAAGTACCCTGGTCGAAGGGGATTTGAACCAAGGAATACAGGGGCGGCAGGCAGATGAAGTGATTATAATAGCGTCATATGGCATTTTGTTTAACTCTTAAATGACACCCGTAAGTTTCATTGGATAGTTTCTCGTATTCATCTTCAACTGGGTTGACCTGGGAGCCAAGATCAATTTATTCACCCGTTTCTCTTTGGATTCGAACCTTTGACCACAGTACAGACAGGCAAGTGTCTAGCCATTACGCTACGTCAGCTACCATGAGCTATATGCTCAGTTAGTAGCTTGTCCCTTAGCAGATGTCGTAATCAGCCCCAGCATCTACGTTCAGTACATTGCCATTGCTTTCTGAATAACCAATGCTCATACTATTGTTAAAAATCAACACAAGGCCGTCTGCTTCTAAATCGTCTGGATTTGATTTCAGACGCGGCATGCGAGAATACGAATCGCGTTCTCTACTCCGCCGCCACAGATGCTGTATGTAACATCCTCAAACTAACTAATTTCCTGACATATACATCTAATTATCAGATACATATTTTGAAATTTTTGTTGTCGAATTTGATACAAGAAAACGTCTCCAAATGTTCGAGTCACCGGTGTTCTCTTATCCTTAGGATCAATATTCTACAGCTTACAAAACTAGTATTAGAGCCTTTCGGAGGAGCAAATGGATCACCTCGGAGGAGCAAATGGATCACCATGGTCTGGCAAGAATGAGGCAGCGAGGAATGACGAGGGGATCTGGCCGACGCTCGACGCTCATAGGAAAGGCGAGACGGAAATATAATCAGATTGCTACTGGTACTATTGGTGTTGGAACTCTTCGCTGGCTGCTGAGGATGGGGACAGAGCGCTTATGGGAATGTCCCGAATGCTATAATGTCGGTTCCTAAACCAATCAATCAATCATAGAGCTTTTTTGACGTCCACGATTAACCTATGTTGTCCCTCAGTCCATTGACAGTGACATACTTCACATCTGTAGAGGACACGTGACTAATGTAGACCTAAACTGTATATGGTGTGCCAAATCATGGCTCGGTTGCGTGCTAATGTACCTTTCTGCAGAAAGTGAAGAGCTCCAGTAGCGGTGTTGCACACTCTGCCTGTTTGAGATCTTGGAGTAGGCGGGAGGGAAGTCTTGCAACATGGCCCCTGTAGACATGGTACATACTGGGCTAGAAGAGAAATGTCCACGCCAACTCACTCCGATAAATGCAATAGCTTTCCAGAACTCCAGACCTCCTTTAAGGTTAACCCGGTCAACAAAACCCGAATAAGTCGGATGTGTCGGCCTAACGGCACAAGAACGCAGCTCTGCTGCAAACAGGCACAACGCAATCACGTCCGGAAAGAAAAAAAAACTCTCTTGATGAACCCAGGAGGAGGAGAAGAAGAAGAAGAAGAAGAAGAAGAAGAAGAAGAAGAAGAAGAAGAAGAAGAAGAAGAAGAACAAGAACAAGAACAAGAAGAACAAGAAGAAGAAGAAGTAAAGACGATATGGATTCATTGAGTTGTAGAGTAAAATATCAAGTCTTCTGAAGGATTCAAAAGTAACCTACCAACCGGCCAGCGAGCCCAAACCAACCACACAACAACCAACCCACCAACCAACCAACCCACTCACCATCCCACCAACCAACCAACCCACTCACAACCCACAAACCAACCAACTAAACCACATACCCACCCATCCACCAACCAGCCAGCCAGCCAACAAACCAACCAATCTACCCACTAAACGACCTATCCACCAATCAACCATCCACTAACGCACCGCCCAACTAAACAAACAACCAACAAATCTACCCACCACCGCATCCAAAAACCCACCAACCGACCGACCAACCAACTAACCAAACAACCAACCAACAGACCAACCAACCAAGCGACAAACCAAACAACCAACCAACCAATTCCTGTGGAATTTGTTCTCGTTTCCTCTATTGGTCGCTTCTTGGAGTGGATTCTCCTTTTGGGACGTAGTTGTTCACGTGCCGTAGACATCCTGATACACCAGTACCTATTTTAGCGCCTGCCGAAGGAAGTCAGTCGCTTTTTCCCTCATCTGAGATAAT
>JACEFZ010026142.1:392500-470000 GCA_014155875.1 Cepaea nemoralis | reverse complement strand
CCAGAGTGTTGGTTTTATGTTTTCCGTTCACTTGCTTTGAACTCAGTCGTAGTTCTACTACTTCTAGTACTCTGGACTGATTTCTGCGTGTGGTTTAGCTGTCCCTATTACCAATGTCCTTCGCCATCAGGCGAACTCACTGCGACTTCTGAGATACTTGTAATTTACGTCCCAAAGTCAAACATGGCTATCCCAGATATCTTCACATTGTGCGTATGTCTGACATATTATCTACATACGGAAGTTGTTGTTTCACACACAATCATATGCCAGAAAAGAGTCGCAAATAAAATAAACTTGGTTGAATGTGTCCAGTGTAATGTGATGTTATATGTAACCTGGCATACACACAAGCAGACATGAAAGTGTCAATATTGGGAGAAAAAAGTAGCAAAGATACCAGGGCAAAAATCCACAGACAGTTTGTTTCCCTCTTCCTGTCTGAAGCGATGTCTGGGTCAATTCCAAAGGCGTCTTCAATGTTGCCTCAGAGATCCCCTTTGAACGCAAATCAAGTGATTTAACAGCCAGGTTTCCTGTCGAAAGTGTACAAACTCGGAGGCCGGCATTGTTTCCCTTGATGTGTTTCAGTGTGATGCGTTGTTTCCCTTGCTGTGTTTCAGTGTGATGCGTTGTTTCCCTTGCTGTGTGCTCCAGCCCCGGTTGGCGCTGGTCAAGCAGATCTTCGGCGACGGGTCTTGTTGATCAGGATGAAGCTGCACCGAGAGGCGTCCGGATACCAGCCTGACGACAGCTGACCAGTGGTCAAAGTGGAGGACTTGTGTTCAAACCTGGAGTTACTTGTTGGTGGTCTGAGTGGAGTTAATAAAGACAGTACAGCGAAACTTCGATTAACCGTCACCGTCGGGACCAGGGCTGTGATGGATAACCGAATAGATTGATAACAGAAATCTCTTAATACATATGCACAGAAACGTGATTTCACTGCGGGTTTGTCTCGAAAATGAAAATAAAATCCTTTAAAAATGAATAATACATACATACTGTATTTAATTTTACAAAATGATTCCTATAAACTTCAGTATAATAGTAGTCATGTCTGTCATCTCCATCTGCGTCTTTGAGGCTTGAGCTTTCTGCGTGGCGATGTTCCATATCTTAAGCAAAAGTAGGATCTGAGTTGCCTTTTCCTCCTCTTGCATTTCAAACCAGTCGATGCACTTTGATAACATTGTTTCTGACAGACAGTTTCTGCTTCTGGGTGGCTAGTTGTAAGTTTTTGGTTTAGAACTGATCCTTCATCGCCATCAATTTCTTCTTCTTCAATGGCAGTCACGCTAGAAACAATTTCTTCATCGTTAAAAATGAAAAGCCTCCATCCATGTTGTCACATTCCAACCAATCTGTTACTTCTTCTGGCGTAATGTATTCACTGTTTAGTCCTACATTGTTGCACAGTTGCACAGTTTCGTCAACACTAACAGTCTCAGTTACTTCAGTTTCATCAATAGGTTCAGGCAAGAGTTTATTCTACCCATTCTTTAATATAGACACTGTAAGGCCAGCCCAGCAGTGATGACATTGAAGATAGCGTCCTTTATGTTGTATCTCTTCTTCTTTTTCATTCTTTTAGCGATGACGGATAACATAAACTGTCTGTTAAACGGATGACGGTTAATCGAAGCTTCACGGTATATACAAAATAAATACATAAACAACATAGATATATTGATTGTAGAAAGTGAAATAATGGGCCTCCGTTTGAATAAAAGGAAGACGGTAGTAATGGTATTTGTAACATTAAATAAACAGATCGTGCTTACATGCACACTTAAGATAAATGGTGTTAATTTTGTACAAATGCGGAACTTCAATTATCTGGGCACATGGACTACATCAGATGGAAGATGCAACACATTTTTTACGTCGTTCTTTCACTTTGGACCCAAGCGTAGATCATACACGCGTTTCTACTTGTACTGCTCTGGGCTGATTTTCCCTATTACCACTGCCCGTCGCCGTCAGGCAAACCCACTCCGACTTCAGAGGTACCACAGGGATAAAGAATAGAATGGACAAGCAAAATTTATATTGTATAACAATGAAGAATATCTTATGTAAAATATCTTGTCATTGGAGATTAAAAAAGAATTCCTGTATGTTACTCAGAGCCAATTTGTTCACGTAGCAGTGAATCCTGGGTAATTTGTTAACAAATATTTTAAAATCCAAAGAAGTGTGCTGAAATATAGTTTTAAAGAAGAATGCTGAAAATTCCCCGAACATATATACAATTCTAAACTTTGTAATATATATATATATATATATATATATATATATATATATATATATATATATATATATATATATATATATATATATATATATCATCATTGGCACCTTGCCGTCTTGACAGACGATAGTTTGTGCTTTAAAAAGGCATAATAACTTTTAACTATGGCGGTAGCGAGTGTGACTGATAAGGCCAATTTGCGCTGTAAATGTCCGTTCACAGTGGGTGTATGTGAACACGTGGTCATTTCCACCATCATGCACCATCTTACGTCTCAAACGCTTGGTGTGTGACTTTTCTGCAATAATTTTCTCCTTTGACTTTATTCCATTTCTGATATTTGCCCTCCATGCAACACGTTCAGCGGCGACTTGCTCCCAATGTGCATTATCAATGCCTGTATCAATCATGTCCCGCTTACACACATCTTTGTATCGTAGTAGAGGCCGACCCGAGATCTCTTACCCATCTGTAATTCACCAAAAAAGATATCCTTTGGTATTCTACCATCATCCATCCTCCTAAGATGTCCTATCCATCTAAGTCTACGAAGACTGAGCATGGAATAAACTGTCACACAACCTGATCTTTCCAATACTTCAGTATTTGTGATTTTGTCTTGCCACTTAATACCAAGAATTCTTCGCAGACACCGCATATGAAAGCTGTTTAAATTGTTCTCTTGGTGTGAGTAAGTTGTCCAGGTTTCACTGCCATAGAGAAGAGTACTAAGGACACAGGCTTGATAGACAAGGACTTTTGTTTTGGCAGTAAGCTTCCTGTTCTCCCAGACTCTTTTTCTTAACCTGTTCATTGTTGTTGCTGCCTTACCAATCGGGATGTTGATTTCCTGATCAAGGGATAATTTGCTATTTACCACTGATCCTAGATATGTAAAATGGTCTACTATCTCTAGTTCGGCGTCGTCAATAAAGATTGATGGTACCCCATGTGCACCTTGTGACATAATCTGTGTCTTCTTTTTTCTAATTGTTAAACCAAATTCAAAACAAGCATTGGAGAATGCAGATAGTAGACATTGCAATTCTTCCTCAGAGTGGATCGTAACTGCAGCATCATCTGCAAAAAGCAACTCTCTGATCAGTACCCTCCTAATTTTGGTCTTAGCCTTCAATCTCTGAGCATTGTAGAGGCCGCCATCTGAGCGTGAGTGAATGTATATACCACCATCCTGATCACGAAATGCATATTTCAGTAGAAGTGAAAAGTATATTCCAAAGAGGGTGGGAGCTAGTACACAACCTTGCTTAACTCCACTCTTGATTTCAAATTCTTCAGAAGTTGCACCGTCAAACTTGATTATACCCTTCATGCCTGTGTGGAACGATTCCACAATGGACAGAAGAGTTGGTGGGCAGCCAATCTTCTTTAGTGCCTTGAACAGACCCTCACGACTGACCAAATCAAATGCCTTTGTGAGGTCAATGAAGGCAATAAACAGTGGTTGATTCTGTTCACGGCATTTTTCTTGCATTTGTCGCAATGAGAATATCATATCAGTGGTAGACCGGTTCTATCGAAAGCCACACTGTGATTCAGGGTAGACTTGATCTCCTAGGACTTGAAGTCTGCGCAGAACAATTCTGGCAAATACTTTTCCAACAATACACAGAAGTGAGATACCCCTATAGTTGTTGCAGTCGCTCCGATCGCCCTTGTTCTTGTACAGCGTTATTATGTTTGAATCTTTGAAATCCTGTGGGACTTGTCCTTCGCGCCAGCATAGCTCTATTAACTGGTGGATCTGTATAGTGAGTGTGTCTTGCCCACTCCTGATAACCTCTATTGGAATCCCATCCTTACCTGGAGCCTTGCCAGATGCAAGTTCATTTATAGCACACTTAACTTCTGTTATGGTGGGAAGTGTGTCCAGGTGGTCAAGAGTTGGTAGAGCCTCTATGGCGTTGAGGGCATCATCCGCTAGTTTGGTCTCACTTGAGTAAAGCTCCAAATAGTGCTCTACCCATCTGTTCATCTGCTGTTTCTTATCAGTGATGACTTCTCCAGTCAAGGTTTTCAATGGTGCACTTCTTTTGATCACTGGACCACAGGCTTTCTTTATTCCTTCATACATGCTTCTTATGTTTCCCTTATCACTTGCGATTTGAATGGACTCACATAACTTGATCCAATAATCATTTGCACACTGCCTGGCAGTCTTTTGCACATCCTTCCTAGCTTGCCTTAGCTCACTCAGAGTGTTACGCGTTGGTCTTTCCTTGTTTCTTAAGAGAGCTTTCTTCTTCTTATCAATCAAGGGCTGCAGAGTCTCGCTGTTGGCCGCAAACCAGTCCTGCCTCTTATGATCCACAGTGCTGTAAACCCCTACGGCAGTTTTATAAAGAGTTTCCTTAATGTGACCCCACTTTTCATTTACTGTACAATTTTCTGGTGTATCAGTGAAAGCGTCTTCAAGTTGCTGTTGAAACTGAAAGCACTTTTCAGGATCATGAGTGTTAATAATATTAATCCTGGGGCTAGATTTGTGTTTAGCTGTGTAGATTCTCTTTGGTCTCAGCCTAACCCTTGCAACAACCAAAGAATGATCCGTATCACAGTCAGCACTGTGGTAACTACGAGTCAATGATATATGGTTCAGATGTTGTCTCCGTGTGATGATGAAGTCCAGCTGGTGCCAATGGCCGGATCTTGGATGTTTCCATGTGACCTTATGCATCTCTTTTGTTTTAAAAAAAGAGTTTCCTTAATGTGACCCCACTTTTCATTTACTGTACAATTTTCTGGTGTATCAGTGAAAGCGTCTTCAAGTTGCTGTTGAAACTGAAAGCACTTTTCAGGATCATGAGTGTTAATAATATTAATCCTGGGGCTAGATTTGTGTTTAGCTGTGTAGATTCTCTTTGGTCTCAGCCTAACCCTTGCAACAACCAAAGAATGATCCGTATCATAGTCAGCACTGTGGTAACTACGAGTCAATGATATATGGTTCAGATGTTGTCTCCGTGTGATGATGAAGTCCAGCTGGTGCCAATGGCCGGATCTTGGATGTTTCCATGTGACCTTATGCATCTCTTTTGTTTTAAAAAAAGAGTTTGTAATACATAGGTCATTACTGGTGCAATGCTCCAGCAGCCTTTGCCCATTTTCATTCATGCGACCGATGTTGTATTTTCCAAGGCACACTGGCCATGAACTCGAGTCCTTGCCCACACGAGCATTGAAATCACCGAGCATATAAATGTAGTCAGATTTTGGAACTGCCTTGATCACGGAGTCTAACTCCTCATAGAACAAATCCTTCACATCATCAGAGGAATCGAGTGTCGGTGCATATGCAGTAATAATGGTGGCAAACCCACAAGAGGTTGCCAAGCGCAGGGATAATAGTCTTTCATTTCCTCCTGCTGGAATTTCAATAGTTCCCAGTAGCGAATTCTTCACTGCAAAGCCCACACCGTGTTGCCTTTTTTCTGCCTGCCCTCTACCCTTCCAGAAAAAGGTGTAGTTGTTTTCCCTGAGTGACCCTTCCTCAGCGAGGCGAGTCTCCTGCAGGCCAGCAATATCAATGTTAAGACGATTGAGTTCGGCATCAATCACAGCCGTTTTTCTCACATCGCCAATATTGGTCAAGTCAGTGGAAAATCCTGGACACATGGTTCTCACGTTCCAGGTTGCAAGCCGTAGCTTGAGGTTTCTATTTTTATTTTTGTTTGTACCTGGTGCATTGGTTTTACAGCCTGCGATTCAGATTTTGTCCTAGCCCCAAGCACCCATGTGGCGGATCAGTACCCAATTGGCTGGGGGCTGCCCAGCTTGAGGCGGGCTGTAGCTGATCAGTGACACCTATAGGTGTCTCCCACCGTCAGAGGCAACGCGTGGCGCTCCATGTCTACGCCAACTGACAAGGACTTATAACCCGTAACAGTTGCCTCTCGCTTTGATTCCGAGACCAGTTAAGACCAGGGATGGAGTTATTGCCTCTCCATAGCACAAAGCCTGGGCTAAAATATAGAGATCATGTGTTGCCCATGCAGCATGATCCCTCTCTCGGCCTGCCTAGTTCACTCCAGAGGAAAGGTAACACCCCTACACCTGGAACAAGACAAGCTGCAGAAGCTGCCGGATCAGCAAAGCAATGCTCTAACTGTCCGCCTGTCGGAGCTTCGATCCTAGACCAGCTGCCAACCAAGGCTTAGGGCCTGGTCTGCCCTGCCATGACAATTTTGTCTTTAGCTTGCATTTCCTCGCACCAGGGTAAGGATTGTACCCTCCCAATTGCGCTCTTCCGCCCGAAGCCGTTGGCACAATGTGGGGTGTCGGGTTAGGTAAGCGCCGCCCAACGTTCGGCGCTAACAGAAACCAGGTAGTACCGTCTACTGTTATACGGTAGCTCAGTCATATCTGACTAAGACCTGACAGCATATATATATATATATATATATATATATATATATATATATATATATATATATATATATATATATATATATATATATATATATATATAGGTAGTCATCATTTTTTGGCCATATTGTGAGAAGACAGAAACTAGAAAATATATTATGACAATTGGGAAGATTTGTAGAAATAGAGATACAGGAAGTCAGCCAGAGGATATTTTCGCACTAATTGATACAATCTGTTAGTGATCTCAAGGTGTAAGGAAACATGACTGCCCACGCCAGTCGATAAGGTACTTGATGATGATGATGATGATGATGATGATGGTGATCAACTACGTATGTGTGTGTGTGTGTGTGTGTGTGTGTGTGTGTGTGTGTGTGTGTGTGTGTGTGTGTGTGTGTGTGTGTGTGTGTGTGTTATGTTGCCAGGACGCAGATGAAAACTGCCAACTGATTTTAAACGGTGTATGCAGACAGTCAAGATTGTGTGGGCATGTTAAGATAGGAGAGAAACTTCAAAATGGTGTAACCACTGGCAAATGTAATTTGAAATGAGCAATGGTTGATAGGAAACAGATTGTGGTGATCGTCTGATATGGCGAACCATGATCGCCCACGCCTTACGGTACGACATGCATCTGTTTGATGGTGTGTGTGTAAGCCAAATAAAAGCAAACAGCCAGACACCTCTACATCCAATGTAGAAGAGGAAAGGCACCGAATGAATGGCTCTACCGTTAGAACTCCCTAGCTGAATTCATGGATGGCCAGAGTAAACATGTTCACTTCAAAAGAATCCATGTGTCTTCTTTTCCTCAGTTGCCCATTACTCACATGCAATCTCTTTCACGAGGTTTCCTCAATCTTCAGAACATTCACCTCTTTATAAGATTTGACTGCATTTACTCCCCTACTCTCTCCATTTGCACACATTTCCCGCCATACAGAGCATCAACTTTGGCCTGAGGGTCAGCCCTTATCCAAGGCCTTGATCCTTTGGCGCGGGGAAGACTCTCCTGACTTATTAATGTTATTCGAGCCGTGCGCCGAGAATAAAAACCCCTCAGTGTTCTCTTAACGAGACCAGTCAAAGATGACATTAATTATCAAAGTTTGTTTATTTAGCTTCTCTGTAAAGTTCCTGCCGTGTTTATGTAATATACCTCGACTATCTGGCGTGCGTCTGGTAGGAGGAGCAGGGGCAGATAATGCACGTAGGCTTTCAGGGTTACGTTCCATGACTTATGTCTGTGAGTTTGTTTTTTATCCAGGCAGAGAGATATGTAGAATTTTGTTTTAATGGCGACTTTTCATTTTCAAAGATGTGTAACAGATTAGATCAGTACTGATTTATGGGTCAGAAACACGGGGTAATACTAGACGTTTACAGTCAAAACTGTCATTACTGCCTCTAGTACTTTGTGGTGGAGGACAGGAGGGTCTTGAACTTGGGGAATTGAGGCCGCATGGCTAGTGCCATCACCTTATCGAGGATTCTTCTTACGTTCTAGCTACTCGGCCAGCCGCAGCTGCTCAAACACGATTACGAATAAACCGAAAGCATGCATTCACTGGTGAATTGACGGACATAAATGGTATTTCAGAATCCCCAATGTAGAGCTCATGGAGAGAACTAAACAAATTCCAGTGAACCAAGCGGTGAAGAAAAGACGCAGACGTCGAATAGGATATGTCAAGAAAATCTGAGAATACTATGAGTAGAAATGAGTGGAACCCACAACCCAAAAGATAGTCATTACAAAGAACTGAACAGACAGAACGTTATAATAGTTAGTTGCATATCCGTTACAGGGCGTGGCATCATCCCCAGCGTGTTTGGCTGTTTATGATTTCTTGGCAAGTTTACGTTCAGTAGTGTGTTATTGCTTTCACCGACACTCATACCTGTGTATGGTAACCAAAGCAAGACAGTCTGTTTCCAAATCGAACACAGCTGTGTTTCGAACGCGGTATGCGGGATTACAAATTGCATTCGTAACCCCATCACGACAGAACCGGCAACAGAAAGTCTGCCGGCCCGGTGGTCGGGGGTTTGTTCCCCATGGGGGAAGATTCACATTTTAAAAAAAAATTGAACTTGGCTTCCAAAATTTAACTTGGCTCTCAAAATTGACCCCAACATTGAAACTGGCTCCCAAAATTAACATTGGCTCCCAAAATTAACATTGGCTCCCAAAATTAACATTGGCTCCCAAAATTAACATTGGCTCCCAAAATTAACATTGGCTCCTAAAATTAACATTGGCTCCCAAAATTAACATTGGCTCCCAAAATTAACATTGGCTCCCAAAATTAACATTGGCTCCCAAAATTAACATTGGCTCCCAAAATTAACATTGGCTCCCAAAATTAACATTGGCTCCCAAAATAAGTACCAGGGCGTCGATCACCATGACTGAATTGATTAGAGAGCTTGACCTTAACCTTCCGGTATGATGATGGTGAGATAGCGGGTTCAACCCTTGCATCGGTCAGTTGGACTAAAATGTTGACTTCTCGTCCTTGACTTGTGGACGTAAATTACAAGTACCTCAGAAGTCGGAGTGAGTTCTCCTGATGGCTCTGGACACTGGACAAAGGGAAAGCTAGTCCACACGCAACAATCAGTCCAGAGCTCAAGAAGGAGTGACACGTGTTACTTAGCTTGAGTTCAAAGTGAGCGAACGCCCTAAGACAGGTACCAGAAATGTCTTCGGAAGTAAAGGCGGGCGACTTAATACTAAATATATCATCACCCATCGAGTGTAGAGCGGTCTATACAGATCTGGGTCTAGCACCGTATGCCTAATGTATAATAATGTCTTATGACTAAAACCACACGGAAGAGGGTCCGTTACTTATGACTAAAACCACACGGAAGAGGATCCGTTACTTATGACTAAAACCACACGGAAGAGGATCCGTTACTTATGACTAAAACCACACGGAAGAGGATCCGTTACTTATGACTAAAACCACACGGAAGAGGATCCGTTACTTATGACTAAAACCACACGGAAGAGGATCCGTTACTTATGACTAAAACCACATGGAAAGGGATCTGTTACTTATGGCTAAAAACACATGGAAAAGGATCCGTTACTTATGACTAAAACACATGGAAAGGGATCTGTTTCTTATGACTAAAAACACATGGAAACGGATCTGTTATGACTAAAAACACATGGAAAAGGATCCGTTACTTATGACTAAAAACACAAGGAAAGGGATCTGTTACTTGTGACTAAAACTACATGGAAAAGGGTCCGTTACTTATGACTAAAAACACATGGAAAGGGATCCGTTACTTATGACTAAAAACACATGGAAAATGATCTGTTACTTATGACTAAAACCACGTGGAAAGGGATCCGTTTCTTATGATTAAAAACAAACGGAAAATGATCTGTTACTTATGACTAAAACCACATGGAAAAGGGTCCGTTACTTATGACTAACAACACATGGAAAAAGGTTCGTTACTTATGACTAAAAATACATGGACAAGGGAAGTAGAGACAGAAATGAATCGTTTGAGGATCACATGAACGGAGTTGCTTGAAATAGGGCGAAAGAAGTAGCAGGTAACTGATTGCCTTGATGCTTAATGAAAGAGTGAATAGTCAGGAAACTGGTGGTCATTGATAGTTACGGCTTTTATTTAGCTAAGACAAACAAATGGTTCCAGAGACGTATGGTGCGAATTGTTTGCACTGCCTGAGTAACAAACGGCGATTGTCTGAAAAAAGTCTAAGGAAACTAGAACACTATATACAACAATAAGAAAGAGACAAACAGCTTTCTTTGGTCATGTAATGAGAAGAGAGGCATTGGAGAACATCGTGACGACAGGAAAGATCCAGGAAAAGAGAGGCAGGGGAAAGAGGAAGAAAAATGAAGCTGCAACGACTAAGACGGTGGCATGGAGGAATATCATCAGCAGAGCTGATCCTGAACACCAAATACCGAGATCTGCGGAGAGACATGAACGCCTACGCCAGCTGGAATTTGATGATAATGAAGAAAAATAAACAAATTAACTTAAAATGTACACTAGGTGAGCTCTATAGACAGATAACACAAAGAAAACCGCGGGTTTCCACAAAAGTCTTCGTCAACCATGTAACGACGTAAAGAGATACCTACCTATCTAAAAATCAACATGTGTCATGCACAAATAATAAAGCACATTTTTACAGTTACATCTAAAACATTAAAGTCGCTTTTTGGATTATTTATGTCCCATATGAATGTTATATTATCTCTGTCAGATAAGTAATCCAGTTTTTATTTATTCTGTTTTTTGTTTATGGTTCGTTGAAAAGGGTGTTTGGTCGAAACGTTTAATGTGATGTTTGCTGAGATCTTTAGTGGCACTTCGTCTTAATGTGTTCGTTGCTAAAGAACATATGGCCAACATTCACATAGGAAGGATGACTGATCATAATGTGAAATAAACAGTGTAAGGATGTGACATTGCATTTTTATTATCATCATAACCACCACCATCATCATCATCAACAACAACACGTTCTTCTTCTTCGTATTAATTGCTTCTAATTTTTTGGGTAAAGCTTTAAATGTTAAAAGACCTCAGAATATTTCACCTGAAATGAACTGTTAGTATTACCCATGGTATCTTGCTGTGTTGGGCGGGAATTTCTTGAGCCTTAAGAATTAAGGCCGTCTGGCTAGTGCAGTCGCCACGAACTGTGCCGGTAAAGATTTATTTGTTTTAAAAAAAACTCATCACCGTACCGAGGATTCGAACTCAGGTATCCCGAATGAAAGGGCACCGTTCTTGCCACTCGGACAGACGATCCACACTTCAGCATATCACTTGGTACATATCCAAATGAGAGGTCAGCGTCGCCGCTGGGGTTTAATGATCTAAAGCTTAAGCTGCCGGTACGCCGAGGGTGGAGTTGTGGGTTCAATCAACACACTGGTCATTTAGGCTTAAACCATGACTACTCCTTTAGAAAGTAATGGCTAACTACTGAACGTAAAAATGTCATAGTAAATCAACCTGGAGTTATGAATGATATAAATGGCTTGCATAGGAAATGCAACATATCCAGATGACCTAAACAGCCTCCATCCACTTGGTTAACGGGTGTCAGGTCTTGGATATGACTGAGCTACCGTATAACAGTAGACTTTACTACCTGATTTCTGTTAGTGTTGCATTTTTGTGCCGCTCACCAAACCCGCCACCCCTCATTGTGCCAACGTCTTCGGGCGGAGGAGCACAATTGGTAGGGTACAAGTCTTATCCTAATATATGTTTGCATATCCTTTACAGGACTTCGCTGTCAACATCAGCATCTTTCAATTGATTGTTGATTTCTTGGCAAGATTACGCTCAGTAGTTTGCCATTGCTTTCTGAGCGGCCGGCTCACATACCCCGTAAGTTACCGACGCGATTCGAACGACTGCTGATTCTCACCGTCGTCACGTTACTTACGAGAGTATACGAGATTACGGAGAAAAGTCGCTAACCTCTGGGCCAGGAAGCTGGCAGTCTTATCCTAGTGCGAGGAAATGCAACCTAAAGACTAAATGTCATGGCAGGGCAGACCAGGACCTAAGTGTCGTGTGTGTAAAGAATAAATGTCGTAGTAGTTATTTGTTCTTCTTTACCACTTTAGTGTCGTCCCTGGAGTGAGGGGAATCAACACCCACATTTGTTTTAATTCAATATCTCTATCCTGGAGATATCCAGCAGACTCCGTCCACAACACTCCCTCAATCTGAAGACACCTTCTTCTCACTCTTACTCACCCCTGGATCATGCCCCCTCTCATTCTTCCCCAACATAACATACTTGACAACTCTCGCTTCAACAAATAAAAACGAGAAATTTATTAAAGCTAAGACTATATGTAGGAGAAGTGTGTGTGTGTATAATGTGTAGAATGTGTGACGTATTCTCTAAAGTGTATATAGACTCAGATCAGTGTTCAGGGGTATAGTCATTCTCATCACTGTGCTGAGAACACACTAGCACCATGTATTCCAGACAAGCAACCTCACCAAGGTGATGCTTCTCCGGTCACGTGAAGACTTCCTCCGTTGTCTCTTGAACCACTAGGATGCTTGGACACCCATGACCAACACTGTCTAATGAGAGTCTTCAATCTTGATTCACACTATGAATTTCCTCTGTTATTTAACTGATTGTTAATCAGAAAATTATAACCCTATTGTCACTGTTACTAAGGAAATCTTAATGGATCTAGTGTCACTGGTTTTAAATATTCCCCATATTAACACCACACTCTGAATGTTCTAGGTATTTCTATAAACTTGTATGAATGTTCCTGGTATCAGTAGTGTATATATACAATGTTCTGACTGTTCAGTGATACACCTATCACTTGCTAAACATCAATATCATCAGCATGTCCTGCTCAGCAGAAGCCAGGTTCCCGCAAACCAACTTGGGTATAAGCCCAATGTAACGGCCTCTCAGCAACTTCTGTCTTCAAATTCTGAGCCATCATCTTCAAAAATGTGTTAGCTTCACTGTTGAACATCATAGCACACATACATACATGGACCTGTAAATGGAACCTGTAGAATAGAGAATACTATGGTGAGGGCAACTCAATCCTGGCCGGAAGTAGGTGAGTGTAGGCCAATAGCAGCACTCAGATCTGTAACAGAGATCCGATCTCTGTCATACGGCCAAATAACTCATCATATGATCTGAGACATTGCAACACCAGGAAAGAATAAAGGAACGGGTAGAAACCCAGCAGATGCCCTACTGGAAGATCCTACCATTTCACATTCCTCTCCTCCCTCTCAACCATCCTTAATCTCTCTAATTATTATTCCACTACATTATCCTCAACTCCCTGAGTAAAATGATATATCACTCAAGCTAGTTGAAGCCACACAATAGGATACTAGTGCCGACCCTCCTATGATACTTTCTAGCACCGCACTTATAGAACATTCTATCACTAATCAGTACTGTACTCTATTCCTAATCATACTCTAAGTTAGATATGATTAATAGCCTACCATATGCCTATTCCGGTTGCTAATCGAAACTAGGCAATCACAGACTGGATCTATGTCCGCCGATGAATATCAACAATTTGACACCCTAGTTTCTTTCATTGAACACAACTCGGAAAACTGCACCGATCTTTCCCACTTCAGAAATCTTGATCGACTAACTCCACTTGTTTACCGCAACGCTTTTTATATTGGGCTGGAGTGACGTCACCAAAATGTCTAGACGCTGATCCGTCCAGAATCTGGTTTCCTCCTCCTGTTCTAGACTAACTGGAGTCAATCCGCCGTCAAATTTGCTTTCATTTGGGGAAATTCTTTGTCCCGTACATCAATAGTTCAGTCTGTCTGTGAACCACAGAATTCCCCACATCACAGAATCCATCCTGCGTCTGTCCAGACTTTCCGTCTAGCACTTCAAAGGCTACTACCGCCTTGGCAGACGTTTGGCGTTGTTATTCGTTTCTCGAACAACCCACATCGTAAAGATTCGCCGACCAGGGGTAGACATTTTGACGCGACGTATCTTGTTTCTCAGTTAGAAATGCCGATCGTGTGTAGACAGTTTTAACGACGTATTTTTCTCAGTCTGTACAACATCAAAGGGTCGGTTGTTTTTGCAGACTAATGTCGGGTCTTGTTTGTCATCGATCGCAACTAACAAGTTTATTTTCCGTGACACTAAGCCTTGATTGGCAAGTGGTCTAGGATGGAAGCTTCAACAGGCGGACAGTTAGAACATTGCTTTACTGATCCGCCAACTTGTCTTGTTCAAGATGTATTGGTGTTACCTTTCCTCTGGAGTAAACTAGGCAAGCCGAGAGAGGTATCATGCTGCATGGACTAAATCCAACCCAGACTTTATGCCATGGAGAGGCATAACTCCATTTTACAAACTATCGTATATCAAAAAGGCAAGCTGTCAGTGCACAATATTTGAGTATCTTATGCAATAATTCATTGAACACAATTCTGAATTCTGAACATAGAACCGCTTTTTTTTCTATGGCAGTGAATCATGCTACATAGGTGCTACATAGAACCTGTACTTTTATATGGATGTGAAGCTTGGACAATGAGCAGTCAAGCTGAAAAACATCTGATGGCTGTGGAAATATAGTTTCTGAGGAAAATGCAAAGAATACCATGGACAGCCAGAAAGACCAATGAACAAGTCCTTCAAGAAACAAATGAAGATCGTAAACTGATTAGAGACATTAGACGTAGACAGTCAAAATTTTTTGGGCATGTTATGAGAAGAAATGAATTGGAGAACTTGGTGACAACTGGTAAGATCGAAGGGAACAGACCAAGAGGAAGACCTAGAAGGAAATACCTGGATGACTTGGCCACGTAGCCTGGTGGAGACAGGAACACAGAGCTGATCCACGACTCTGATGATCGAGTGAGATGGCAAAACATGACCGCCCACGCTTACCGGCATGGCACATGATGGATGTAATCATGGAATATGTCTCGGCAAAATTAGAAGAATTGTGAAGACACGGAAATGCTCCTGATACGAATGTTGCGAATAGATTTGGCTGCCAGAGTAACTAACAACGATTGCCTGGACGAGGCTAATAAAAGAATAACATATACAACTATGAGAAAGATGCAAACAGCATTCTTTGGTGAAGTGATGTGAAAAGGGGCATTAGAAAACATCGTGGTGACAGGAAGATCCCTGGGAAAAGAGGCAGAGGTAGACCCAGAGGAATTATGCTGGATGGACTGAGACGGTGGCATGGAGGGATATCATCATCATAGTTGATGCAGAACAACATGGGCCGAGATCTGCGCAGAGCATGAACTCCTACACTCGTTGATAGCTCACAGGATGATGATGATGATGATGATGATGATGATGATGATGATGATGATGATGATGATGATGATGATGATGATGATGATGATGAGTTAATCTGCCGTCAGCCTGAGAGGAAAAGAGGCAAAGGCAGGCAGAGAGGAATGATGATGATGGACTGATACGGTGGCATGGAGGAATATCATCAGCAGAGGTGATCCAGAACACCAAGGACCGAGATCTGTGGGGGTGGGGGACGCATAAACGTTAGCGCCAATCGGCAAGGCACATGCTGATAATGATTTTTTTTTTTTTTTTTGCCGACAACCTAAAACTGACTTCATATAATTGCATTAATATACATCACCTACAATTAACAACACAATTGTAATAGTATACATTACCTACAATTGACATTACACAATTGCTTGCTTGCTTGCTTGCTTGCTTGCTTGCTTGTGTTCGCTGGCTGTGATCTCTAGCGCGAACTCCTGTATGTCGGATGAAGGCATCCTGTTGTCCAACATCAGTGTGATGTCATACAGGACCTGAGGTTTGCGTGAGTATCCGTTGTCCCATGACTGGCTTATTGGTGTGGAGACTGGTGGTTCCTCGCCGTACAGGCAGATACTCTCCGACTTCGGAGGAATCAACGATCCTACTGACTTTAGCCAGGACCCCAAAGGGACCTGTTGTCCAGGACGCTCGGCGAGGACGCGTCAATAGGTCTTGGCCAGTATAGAACGCAGCCCTGGTGCCTTGGAAACACCTCTGCGTCCCTACACAATTGCAATATACATCTTCTAAACCAGTGGTTCTCATCCTTTTTTAGCCCATGCCCCCCTTTACCATATGTTTAGAACGTCATTCCCCCCCCCCCCCCCTTTTCGAGTTTCCTCCCTATAACCCCCCCCCCCCAAACCCTACGCAGTATACATAAAAATGGAAGCTTAATTTAATACCACACACTAGAACAAGTCTAGACATCTACATAAAACGTGATTTGCGGGTCTACTTACGTTATAAAATGAATTTCATTAGGGTGAGAAGTACAGAACCGTAAAATTTACAGGGAAAAACAATATCAAGTAACTGGTTCTTGTATTAATACGATCTTGAAATAATCTTAACCCCCCCCCCCCTCCTGGAAACCCTAAACCCCCCCCCCCTCAGGGGGGGGGGGATTCCTTCCCCACCGGTTGAGAACCACTGTTCTAAATATCACACAATTACAATGTATATGTACTATTTTTGTTTTGTTATGCATATGCTTTTTTACAGGACATCGCTGTCAACACCAGCATTTTACTGCTGTTGTTGATGTCTTGGCAAGTTTACTTACGTTCTGTAATTTGCCATTGCTTTCTGAACGACCGGCTTCCATACTAATTAGTTAACACCCAGCGCAACGCGGTCTGCTGCCAAATCGAGCGCAGAAATGTTTCGAACGCGCTTGTGCGGGATTACGAACGGCGTCCATAATCACCTTCGCCACGGAGTCCGGCTGTATGTACTACACATCACTAAACCTGACATCACACAAACACAATGGATATGTTCTATATACATCATCTGCAGCCGACTTCGCACAATTATAATGTATATGTACTATACATCACCTAAAGCCGACTTCACACAATTACAATGTATATGTACCATACATCACGCACCTCAACCACACATTCATGTCAGAGCTGGGTCACTTTGCCTTACATCTCACGTGCTACAAGCCATCCTTCACGTGCACCAGGCTCTGCTTCCCGCTTACCCGTCTGACTTTTGGCAAACTTGCCCGGCGGTGTGCGGAGTGTCACTCATCGCCGACCGCGCATCAAACGGCCCAGTCTCCAGAATCGGGTCGGCACAGCTCCTCAGTCTGGCGCCCCAATGTTAACACAGTGTATTGGTGTTTTCCCAGCTCGCGGAGCGGTGGAGTGAGATAATGTTTGTTTGTTTTTGTTGTCTAAGGATGTAGCGTTACATCATGGTCGTCGCTATCACCATTTTCATCATCGTTGTTGTTGTTGTAGTCCTGGTTATCGACACCGTTGTTGTTATAATCATCACTGTCATTATCATTCAAACCAATGTTGTGGTGAGAGAAAGACTTTATAGTAAATATGTGATTACCGTGGGGGTAACTATCATCTACTGTCTGAGATAATAGACCGTCTTGCGTTGTTGTTGTTTGTTTTTTTTTAATGGTAAGGGTGATGATCGTTCAGAAAGCAATGGCAAAGTACTGAACGTAAACTTGCCAAGAGATGACAAACAGTGAAAAGAATGCTGACGTTGACTGCGACGTTCTGTAAAGGATATGCAACTAACATTTAACTGCCTGTAATACCTTGCGGGTCTCCCTGGTCTAGAGGTTACACAAGTTTCTCCGTAATCTTGTATATTCTCGTAAGTAACGTGACGCTGCGCGAACATCGGTAGCGGTTTTCTCCACGTCGGTAACTTACGGAGTATGAGAGCCGGTCGCTCAGAAAGCAATGGCAAACTACTGAGCGTAATCTTGCCAAGAAATCAACAATCAGCTGAAGGATGCTGATGTTGACAGCGATGTCCTGTAAAGGATATGCGAAAGAAAAAAAAAACACCTTGCGGTGTAGGACAGGGGGAACTTGAGTATGGGGAATTAAGGCCGCCTGGCTAGTGCAGTCACTGCGAACTGTGCAGGGTGGGGTTTTCTATTTTCCTCCGACAGAAACAAAAACATCCACACCTTACAGAGGGTTCGAACCAGGGCCTCCCGATGGATAGCCCGGCATTCTAGTCACTCGGCCAGCTGCTCCTATGGAGATAACACATGCTGCACATTCGAAGACTATCATCATGTGCGTGCAGGGGGACCGCGGTAGCGTAATGGCTAGACGCTCGACTGTTGACCTGGTGGTCGTGAGTTCGATCTGCATCGGGGAAGATGTTAATTTTCTTAAATTGACCTGGACTCCCAGGTCGACCCAGCCTTAAATGGGTATCCAGAAATGTCTGAGGAGATAAAGGCGGCCGGAATAGACTGACCACATCACCAACCAAGAGCCGATTGGTCTGTTAAAAAAATACAGGCCTGGCATCATAAACTCGATGCAATCGAAAGAGGTTCTTGAAGTACACGTTAAGCATTTCAGTCAAAGCTGATTCATCTATTTCTTCTTCTTCTGCGTTCATCCGGATTTTTTTTTCCGGATGTGACTGCGTTGTGCCTGTTTACAGCACAGCTGCGTTCTTGCGCCGTTAGGCCGACACATCCGACTTCTGCGGGCATTTGTTGACCGGGTTAACCTTCCCGGGGGAATCATCTATTTAATTGATATGATATATAACACTGCAGTATACACCTGACGAGGTGCTGCCAGATATACCTGGCGACATTATCTGCGGTTGATTGTTTATAAATTGTTTGTTGTCATCAATGGCATCGTTGACTCGGGAAGGCTAACCTGGCAATAGTTGCCAGGAAGAACTAGAAGAATGCGTCGGGTCAAAGTTCAAATGCCGACGTCAAAGCTCTGAAGTAAACTGGCTGAAGAAGAAGAAGAAGAAGAAGAAGAAGAAGAAGAAGAAGAAGAAGAAGAAGAAGAAGAAGAAGAAGAAGAAGAAGAAGAAGAAGAAGAAGAAGAAGGATGAGGAGAAGGCGGCCGAGGGGGAAGGGGAGGAGGAGGATGACACTCTACCTACAAACGAACATAAAAGCCATTGTACAATCATATTTCATCACCGGAAACTATACTTTAACCGTTTCCTCACGCAGACTAATGCTATATAATTAATCTGATATCATTGTATTTTATTTTTTCAGCCTGTAAATTTCACAACACTTTCTCTGGTCCCTGGCCGTCTACCTTTCTGTTGACAAATTCCCAAGGGGACACTCGACACTATACGCTGCAAGAACATTTCTGGTAATGCATTTCTCCCCAGTTATTAATTACCTGCGACCATGTTCATGGATTCACTGTTTCCATAAGTCACGTGCTGTTTTTTGCCCGTTCTGTTTTGCCTGTGAAAGAAGTGTACGTGACATCAGACATGAAGAGCCTTTTCTGGATTTGGTTGTGTACTTATTCCGTGTTTTAGTGTTTCTACACAGTAATCAGAAAAAAAAGTGTTAAGTTATCTTTCACGTTGCTCAGTGTTATATCTGAACTGTGTTTATCAAAGTAACTGTCGTGTCCTCCTTTACAGTGTCGTCCCTGGAGTGAAGAGAGTCGACACCCACATTATAATATTTTTTTTCCCTCTCAATATTCTGGAGAATCCACCAGCTTCCGTCCAACACACTCCATCAGCCTATGGACACCTTTTCCTATCACTCTCTCACTGTCGTACTATGCCCCCTCTCATACTTCCCAACGCAACATACTCAACAACTCTTGCTTCTAGAAATTAATAAAGATTAATTTATTAAAAGAAAAGTGTAACGTGTATGAGACGTGTATGCGAAGAAAATGTGTGACGTGTTCTATAAAGTGTGTAGAATCGGACTCTCAGACCACAACCCAGTCAGCTGATCCCAGCAAGGATAGACCACAGCACGTTACGTCAGAACATGTACATCTCACCCCGTGCCGAAACCATCTTGCCGGATACTGCTTTGCCTCTGTAGACCTCTGGTAATCCAATTTCATGATCATCCGAAATAGACACCGGTGGTATTAACAGTTAATCATGGACCGGTTGCACCCTACACAATGTCCGTTCCTATCGTTCCTTAAAAAAGACTGCACAAGTCCTTTGTAGTGTGTACACAGTCATTAATGTTAATTGTTAATGTGATTGATCCTCACTCGTGTCTATCTAGCCTCACGTATAATGTCTTGTGTTCTATTACACGAGATTATATAACACTAGGTAACTATTAGACTGTTCTCATTTAGTTACTACTGTCTGATGCTGTGTGGTGCATCAGTAATCATCACTATCTTTGGTGAATCAACTTCCTCCTAGCTTTAGTTACGTTCTGTATGCAACTTTATTGATTGTTGAACTGGTGTTCTTCCGAATGGGATTTGATTCTTTCCCAAAAAACTTGTTGAGTTTCTTTGGATCTGGTAGGGAACCTAGGATAGAAACAACACATCTGGTGATAGTACTAGTCACTGATCCTTTCGGCTGAGTGTAAGCCTATCGCCTTGCTTAATGATCTTTAGCTAACTAGACTTAGTCATAGAGCAGATTAGCTACCCACCTAGAGCCGAATCAGGCTATGACAAAGAAAGACCCATACAGAGTGCAAAACCCCAGCGGGCAAGTTCCCCGTCTCCCAATTATCCATCAGTACTCTATTCTTAACTAGCAGAGCTAATATCACTATTCTACTCTAACTAGTTTCCACTAACAGTGCTAATCATCACACTATAGTTTAACAAGGCCACAGTCTATATTAATTAGAACGAATATATTATAATAGGTTATACCTTACAGCACTGCAGTTTACACTAAATTACATTTAATGGTAGCCATACAGGCTCGTGTAAACTAAATCAAATATCTCCTTCACACGTTAGATGTTCTAACTGCTGCAGTGACAAGCATGTCTGCCTAAATCCACATTTTCAAGTCCCCCTAGTTGGTCCCAACTCGGGTTTATATGGCAAACTACCAAAGTTGGCCACGTGACGTTATCCTTTATGCCCCCACACAGGTGGCACATTGGCAGATCATCCCCTGTCAGGGATCCATCCCCCCTCTGGCTCCCTCCATGTTAGATTTGTCATCACTGCTTGAGACATCCAAAACAAGCCAGCGAGTTCCTGTATACCCCCAACAACAGTTGCAAATAACCCCGTCAATCTTCTCGATGTTCCGGAAACCAAGAATTGACATATGTACTGTTACTTCCGTACTAAGTACTTCCGTTTTCCCTCTGATATGTTTATGACTTGTCAAAGTGATATATGATTCAGCACACTCACTTCCTCTATACCTCTGCCACTGTTTAATTTAGTCCGACAGGTGATGGCCAACATCCGATTGCCACTATGACCCCACTGCTTCCATTTGTATTCAAATGTTGACAAACTGTCACGGCGCTGCCGGGATCTGTCTCCATCACCACCAAATGTTCCAAATCCGTTTGAGATGTACACGTGCAGCTACAAATATTGTCCTGGGATTTTGACATCCGCTTTGTTTTTTCTGTTAGTAAAATAGTTGTCGCTGGCAGATCGTCCGCTTAATCAGAAAATCTCTATAATAATCAACTGGTTAAACACACGGTTTTATTTTGTGACATAGGCCCCCTCGTAAGAGAGTAGTCCATCTCACTCTTCTCCACCGTGAGTTTAATCCAGATGATTCATTCTTCTTCTTCAGGAGCTGGGTGTCTTGACAAGAAATCCGCTCCAACATTTTCCTTCCCAGGAATGTACTCCACTGTGAAATTATAAGGTTGAAGTAACAACGACCACCGCATCAAACGGGCGTTGAGCTTCTGAGAAGTAGCCAGGAACATCAGGGGCTGATGATCCGACTGGACCCGAAACTTAACTCCATACAAATAGGGCTGGAATTTTTGCACTGCCCATACGAGGGACAAGCACTCTCTCTCGACGGTTGAATAATTCCTCTCCGCCTGTAGAAGTTTCTTACTTGCGTATGCCACAGGTTTCAAAACCGAAGCATCGTCTTTTCCTTCCTGTAACAAAGCGGCTCCAATTCCAATCGCACTCGCATCTATTCTCAACACAAATTGTTTGGAAAGGTCAGGGAGCTGTAATACAGGTTTGCTGACTAAGGCCTCCTTTAACTGACTATAGGCATTCTCACATTCTGGTGTCCAAATGATTTGGTCCGGGAATCCCTTTTTCAAGGTTTCCGTCAACGGAGCTCCCAGTTCAGTGAAATGTGGGATAAATTTGTGGTAGAACCCACACAACGAGAGAAAAGATCGCACATCCTTCTTCGTTTTTGGCCTTGGTGCATTTCTGATTTTCTCCAGGTTCTTCTCTTCTGGGACAATGTGTCCTGGAGTGATGGTGTGACCTAGAAATTCCAGAGTCTGGTAACCAATCATGCACTTGGTTGGACGAGCAGTAAGCCCTGCTTCCGTGAGCCTATTAAACACTCTCTCCAAGGATTGTAAGTGGTCATCCAAGCTGTCACTGGAAATCAGAATATCATCCATGAATGAGATGATGGACGGATCCTGTAACGGATCTAGTAAAGTCCTCATCATGCGTGTAAACACACTAGGTGCATTGCTGAGTCCAAAGGGCATGACCTTGAATTCGTAGTGTCCACTGGGTGTACTGAAAGCTAACAGTGGTCGAATCTCCGGTTTGACTGGTATCTGATAGTACCCCCGACTCAGATCCACCTTTGAAAAGTACCGAGCCTTATGGAGCCTAGCGAATAACTGAGTTGGATTAGGCAAAGGTTCCACCTGAAACTGTGTATGACTGTTCAGAAGTCGGTAATCTATACACAACCTGTGTTCTCCACTTGGTTTGCGTAACAAAACTACCCCCGCATTGTATGGGGATGTGGATGGTGCAATCACGTCATCCTCCAGCAGTTTTTTTATTTCCTCCTCCAGGGCCTTTTCTTTAGAGAATGGCACTGGGTAAACCTTTTGGCGAACAGGCTCCTTTGTGGTCAAAGTCATCTCGAACTCAACCAACCTCGTTCGTCCTGGTTTATCAGTCAGTATCTCCTTATGAGACTTGAGAACCTGGGTTATCCTTTCCCTCTCCTGGGAGGTCAGATCAGGGTTCACTTGCACATCCCTATAGGTTTCCTGGTGTTCCAAGGGATATTCCCTGCCCTCGCTGGTTCCCACTTCTGTCTCCACTGCAACTGCCATTGCCATGAGGTGAGCTGCCTTGTCTCCGGGTCTCTCTTCGTATTTCCGCAAGAGATTGATATGGAAAATCTTCGACTTTCCCCGGATCCGGATCTGATAGTTGGTTCTGGATATTACCCTTTCCACGGGAAATGGTCCTTGCCAACCTATCTCCAGTTTGTTGTTTCCCGTTGGGAGTAGCAACAAGACTTTATCTCCCACCTCTAGAGATCTTTCTTTAGACCTACGGTTGTAGTAAGCCGCATGTCTTTTCCTGGCCTTTTTCAAGTTTTGATTTGCCAGAGTCCATCCCTTGTGGAGTTTTTCTTTCAGTTCCTCCACGTATTTATAGGATGAGATCACTTCTTCTGACGTCCCCTCTTCAGTCCAACTCCTCAACATGGCTTCCAACGGTCCTTTGATTGGAAGACCAAACAGCAACGTAGCGGGTGGTAGTCCTGTTGAGCCATGAGGAACTTCCCGATAGGCAAAGAGTGCTGCAGGGATATATTCATCCCACCTATCAGGTTTTTCCTGCGCTAGTTTCCTGAGCATTGTCATCAACGTGCCGTTGAAACGCTCTACTTGTCCATTGGCTTGAGGGTGGTAAGGGCTGGTATGTATGTGGTTAGAGTGAAACACCCTAAATACCTCCTCCATGAGTTTTCCACAAAACTGAGATCCATTGTCCGTCAGAAGTTGATCCGGAAAGCCTAATCTGGTAAAGGCCTCCATCAGTGCGTCCGCCACTCTTTTCGAGTCAATCGTGGTCAACGGTATAGCCTCACCCCACATTGTACAGCAATCCACCATTGTGAGTATATACATGTTCCTCTTCCTAGTCCTGGGAAGTGGACCCACGATATCGATGGCTACCCTCTCGAAAGGAGAGTTCATGATGGGCATCTCACCCAACACCACCGGTGCTGTCCAGTGTTTCGGTGCCACCCTCTGGCACTCAGGGCATGACTTCACATACCGACGCACATCATCTGTCATTCCCGGCCAATAGTAGTGGCAGGAAATCCGCTGCATGGTGGCGGCAATACCCATGTGTCCACTAAAGGAGATGGTATGCCCCATATGAAGAATCTGGGACCGGTGAGCTTTCGGGACGACCAACTGACCGTATAGGTTGTCTCCCCTTCCTGCTCTCCTGTAGAGTATCCTATTCTTCATGTAGTACTGCCCCCGTCCTGGTGGATCAGCACTTTTCTGCAGCTTTTTGTAGCAAGGACGTAAAGTATCATCCTCACTCTGGGCAGTTCGTAGCTCCCCCGGCATTGGGTTAGTCACAATTGCGTCTGCCTCTTCCGTTTTCGTCTGAGAGCGAGTCTGCATTGCTCCCATATGAATTGGCTCCCTGGGCATTCCCAGAAAGACATACCGGCAACCTAGGATGACTGGAAAAATGGGATCGGTCAATACAGCGGCCTTGATGGTGCCGGTGACGTACCTTGACCGAATCTCCACATTAGCAATAGGTAAACTTCAAGACTACAGCACTCTTCTGTGCAGGCTGTATATCCAAGGTTTCACCTGTGAATTGTTCTGGATGTACCAGATCCGCAGAAATCACGGCCTCCCCGTCCAGTCCTGTGTCGTATAAACACTCCACTTGACGACCGTTAACCTCTACCAATTCCACTACAGGTGGTTTTTCCTGGTCTGGAGTCTCTTCCTCGGCCTCGACCTGTTCGGTGGGCTCCACCTTAGGTTTCCCTGAGCACACGACGAATTGAGTGTCTCCTGACTTTTCCCTGCAGTCAATAGCATTGTGCGTGTTTGACTTGCATTGGTTGCACCATTTCCCTGTCCTAGATTTTCTATTGTCGGACTTGAGTGAGCTCTCCTGGTGGCGAGCTTCCTTGTTGACCTTGGCATTTTCCGTGACAACCTCCTTGGAAGTCACTTGACATGCTGCAAAGTGAGGGTTCTTAGCCTTCGATTTGCAGTCCCTCGTATTGTGAGAGGGTGACTTACAAATTGAACACCACTTCTCCGACCACGGTCGTTTAGGTGTAGAGCTTGAAGTGCTCTTGCTTCCCTCCTTCTTCTTCTCTGAACTATCCTCTGATTTTTGCACATAAGGTTCCCACTTTTTTGTTCCTGAGTTTTTGGCTTTCTTCTTGTCATGTTTCTCTTGACTTTTGGAGTTGGTGGAAAGGTTTTCCCCTGCCTCCCCATGTACCTCGACGAACCGTTCTGCTAATTTAGTCACGAGGTCAATACGTTCCGCTCCTTGTTCTCCCAGGAACGTCCTGAGAGGTTTAGACATTTGCTTCTTCAGCTGGTCGACCACCATGAGCTCTTCCAGACTCTCATAGTCATGTGCGAACCCAGCCAAATCCATCCACTTATGGAGATAAGATTTTAGACGCAAACTGTAGGCTGCAAACAACTCCCCCGGTTCTCGTTTCGCTGCTCGAAATTTTTTCCGGTAGGTATGTGACGTAACCTCGAATCGTTTCAGCAGAGCCGTCTTTAACTCATCATAATTGTTCTCATGTCCTGGTGGCAGGCGAGTATAAACCTCGTAACCGGTCCCGCGTAATCCCTGGGATAGCTTAAGATTCCATTTGTTACGCTCCAGACCCATAGCAACCGACATAGCCTCGAAGCGTTGAAGGTACTGGTCAATCTTCTCTTTGTCCTCCTCGTAGACCGCTAAAGGAAACTTCATAGCATGGTACCCATGTCCACCTACTGGTGTTGATCCTGGGATGGAGGAACCTCCAACTGCTCCCTCAGTTTCTCCATTAGATTGACTCTTGAGCTCGAGTTCCCGCATCCGGTACTCATGCTCCCTTTTCTGTGCTTCCTGTTCAGCTTCCAGTTTCCTAGCTGTTTGCTCAGCTTCAAATTTCCTAGCTGCCTGCTCAGCTTCTAATTTCCTAGCTGCTTGCTGAGCTTCCAATTTCTTAGCTTCTTGTTCCAACTCGATCCTTCTCAATTCCAACTCGGCCTTTCGATCTTCCCTTTCTGCTTGACGATACTCTCTCTCCACTTCCTGTATGTAATCCGTTAGAGCAGAACCCGCCAATCCCATTTCTTCCCCCTTTGCCTTTAATTCTGCTGTGCTAAGTTTAGGGGTGGCCATTATACAGAGAGGTCAGCTAGCAGGTCTAGTACAATATAACTGCAAATTACTATACAGATATATGAACAAGTACTATAAATCTAGATATTACCATGCACAGCACATTCACTCAGTGACAAGAGTAGAATCAGGACCACAGACCTATGCAGACGCATGAAGTGTGAACAGGTAAGATATTAGTCCTAACCCCTATCCACATTCACTCTAGCTGGATTCTCCAAAATGATATCTCCCTCTTATAACTAAGGATCCCGTGTCAAAAGACCCCGTTGTCAGAAGATCCCACTGTCAAAGGTTCCTGCTTGCAGGAGATCTCGCTGTCCAAGGATTCCGTTTACGGGAGATCCCGCTGTCCAAAGATCCCATTTACGAGAGATCCCGCTGTCCAAAGATCACGTTTACGAGAGATCCCGCTGTCCAAAGATCACGTTTACGAGAGATCCTGCTGTCCAAAGATCACGTTTACGAGCCCCCCAATAATGTCGTGTCCTCCTTTACAGTGTCGTCCCTGGAGTGAAGAGAGTCGGCACCCACATTATAATATTTTTTTTCCCTCTCAATATTCTGGAGAATCCACCAGCTTCCGTCCAACACACTCCATCAGCCTATGGACACCTTTTCCTATCACTCTCTCACTGTCGTACTATGCCCCCTCTCATACTTCCCAACGCAACATACTCAACAACTCTTGCTTCTAGAAATTAATAAAGATTAATTTATTAAAAGAAAAGTGTAACGTGTATGAGACGTGTATGCGAAGAAAATGTGTGACGTGTTCTATAAAGTGTGTAGAATCGGACTCTCAGACCACAACCCAGTCAGCTGATCCCAGCAAGGATAGACCACAGCACGTTACGTCAGAACATGTACATCTCACCCCGTGCCGAAACCATCTTGCCGGATACTGCTTTGCCTCTGTAGACCTCTGGTAATCCAATTTCATGATCATCCGAAATAGACACCGGTGGTATTAACAGTTAATCATGGACCGGTTGCACCCTACACAATGTCCGTTCCTATCGTACCTTAAAAAAGACTGCACAAGTCCTTTGTAGTGTGTACACAGTCATTAATGTTAATTGTTAATGTGATTGATCCTCACTCGTGTCTATCTAGCCTCACGTATAATGTCTTGTGTTCTATTACACGAGATTATATAACACTAGGTAACTATTAGACTGTCTCATTTAGTTACTACTGTCTGATGCTGTGTGGTGCATCAGTAATCATCACTATCTTTGGTGAATCAACTTCCTCCTAGCTTTAGTTACGTTCTGTATGCAACTTTATTGATTGTTGAACTGGTGTTCTTCCGAATGGGATTTGATTCTTTCCCAAAAAACTTGTTGAGTTTCCTTGGATCTGGTAGGGAACCTAGGATAGAAACAACACATCTGGTGATAGTACTAGTCACTGATCCTTTCGGCTGAGTGTAAGCCTATCGCCTTGCTTAATGATCTTTAGCTAACTAGACTTAGTCATAGAGCAGATTAGCTACCCACCTAGAGCCGAATCAGGCTATGACAAAGAAAGACCCATACAGAGTGCAAAACCCCAGCGGGCAAGTTCCCCGTCTCCCAATTATCCATCAGTACTCTATTCTTAACTAGCAGAGCTAATATCATTATTCTACTCTAACTAGTTTCCACTAACAGTGCTAATCATCACACTATAGTTTAACAAGGCCACAGTCTATATTAATTAGAACGAATATATTATAATAGGTTATACCTTACAGCACTGCAGTTTACACTAAATTACATCTAATGGTAGCCATACAGGCTCGTGTAAACTAAATCAAATATCTCCTTCACACGTTAGATGTTCTAACTGCTGCAGTGACAAGCATGTCTGCCTAAATCCACATTTTCAAGTCCCCCTAGTTGGTCCCAACTCGGGTTTATATGGCAAACTACCAAAGTTGGCCACGTGACGTTATCCTTTATGCCCCCACACAGGTGGCACATTGGCAGATCATCCCCTGTCAGGGATCCATCCCCCCTCTGGCTCCCTCCATGTTAGATTTGTCATCACTGCTTGAGACATCCAAAACAAGCCAGCGAGTTCCTGTATACCCCCAACAACAGTTGCAAATAACCCCGTCAATCTTCTCGATGTTCCGGAAACCAAGAATTGACATATGTACTGTTACTTCCGTGCTAAGTACTTCCGTTTTCCCTCTGATATGTTTATGACTTGTCAAAGTGATATATGATTCAGCACACTCACTTCCTCTATACCTCTGCCACTGTTTAATTTAGTCCGACAGGTGATGGCCAACATCCGATTGCCACTATGACCCCACTGCTTCCATTTGTATTCAAATGTTGACAAACTGCCACGGCGCTGCCGGGATCTGTCTCCATCACCACCAAATGTTCCAAATCCGTTTGAGATGTACACGTGCAGCTACAAATATTGTCCTGGGATTTTGACATCCGCTTTGTTTTTTTCAGTTAGTAAAAATAGTTGTCGCTGGCAGATCGTCCGCTTAATCAGAAAATCCTCTATAATAATCAACTGGTTAAACACACGGTTTTATTTTGTGACAGTAACCAGAATAAAAATTTTAGTTTTCTATTCCGTTGGTCAGTGTTATAACTGATCAGTGTTTTCATACAGTAACCAGTAAAAATGTTACGTTTTCTATTCCGTTGGTCAATGTTATACATGTTCAGGTTTCCAATAGTAACCAGAAAAAAAAAGTACGTTTTCTATTCTGTTTATCAATGTTACATCTGTTCTTTGTTTCCTCACTGTAACCAGAAACAAATTTACCGTTTCTGTCACATTAGTCAGTGTTATATCTGTAACCAGAAACAAAAATGTTACGTTTTCTATCTCGTTGGTCAGTGTTATATATGTTCAGTGCTTCCACACAGTAACCAGAAAAATGTTTACGTTTTCTGACACATTGGTCAATGTTAAAATAACTTATATCTGTTTAGTGTTTCCACACAGTAACTGGAATAAACATGTTACTTTTTCTATTCCGTTGGTCAATATTATATCTGATCAGTGTTTGCACACAATAACCAGCCTGCCCTACTGGTGTTTATGGGTACGATTCGAACAGAGTTTCGATGTTCTAAAATCGACATGGGCACCCATATCTCATATTCCATATCCCATATCAGGAATATCTTTGGTTGTAAAGACCGTCGACCACGTCACCCACTGAGTTCCGTGTGGTCTGTCAAAATATACCCATGAGTCCAGTCTTATACATGTCAAAATATACCCATATGTCCAGTCTTATACATGTCAAAATATACCCATATGTCCAGTCTTATACATGTCAAAATATACCCATGAGTCCAATCTTATACGTGTAAACTATACCTTTACTTTTTACTTTACTCTTCTTAAATGCCAGCTCTGTGGAGAAGGAGTTACGAATGCAATTCGTAACCCCGCATACCGCGTTTGAAACACAGGTGCGGGGAATTTGCCAGCAGAACGCATTGCGTTGGTTTCTATACAATGGTATGAGAGCCGTTCGTCCAGAAAACAATGCAAACTACTGAACGTAAACTTGCCCAGGAATCACAGACAGCCAAAAACTTCTAAATTCATGTAAGTGTTGAAGACAGCAGGGTAGCAGGTTCAACTGTGACTTCTCGGTCAGAAAGCAAGAACAAGCTACTAAATGTAAAATGTCCCAGTAAATCCTGGGTTAAGTGTTGAGTGTACCATCAAGCAAAGGACGTTTTAAAAATGTGATTAGAAGCTTCTACTTCTTATTTTGTTGTACAATTTTTTGCTATGAAGTGTTTCCAGGCTGGAAAATGACGGCTGCTAATCTTCTCTGAAGAGCTGAAGACAGAGCCAGGACTTTTCATCAAATGGACATCATTGTCGTTGCTATATTTATTCATAAGCTGTTCCTAACAACATCATACGCACACCCAGGGGATTAATGTTGGTGTATATGCATTGTTGGAGGTTCCATTGCAGCCCCCCCCCCTTCATTGTGGAGACGGCATCTGATTGATTGGTATAAGAGTAGGGCGTCTATACATTTTCCTCAACAACCTTTAACCCTAGGAATCGTTAAACTCCTGTGAGCAATTCTTTTCAGATACCTCAAAATCTTTCACTCATCTACTAATCTGCTCTTTTTTTTTTTCTATCTCTTCCCGATTTAAGGGTGGCAACAACAAAAAAAATCAATCAATCAAGTGCCGTCTCCACAATGAAGGTTGGCTGCAATGAATCTCCAACAGTGTCTCTAAACCTTGATTGTACATTCATGGACTCTCCATCTCTTGATGTTATCTTCGCACTCGTATCCTTGTCACAAAAATAAAATATACCCCCAAATTCTCTGTGCCCTTTGTTTACCGGTTCTAATTTCATCGATGGCTATCGCTGTCGACACTAAAGGATATGAAGTCAACGAACCAGAAATCCAGGTATCCGAGACTACAGGCACACGCTTGCAGTAGACAAGCGCTGGTGGTGCTCGGACCAGGCAGACAAAGACCTCCAGATAATTGCAACAGCTCAGGCTTGGTGAGCCTGATGCCTCGGATGCTGATTGTGGGGGTTGTCGTTTCGTTATTGCCCGGACCGAGTGGATAATTGGCGGCTGTGGGGGTGTAAATCAAGCGTGTGGATGGGACAGTGTCGTCCCAGGTAGCTATGGTTGTTAATATACCTGTATTCGTCACCCTCCACAAAGGTGGCATTTTTGCAGGTATGTCGTGATAAGTCTTTGTTGTCTGTCTATCTATCTATCTATCTATCTATCTATCTATCTATCTATCTATCTATCTATCTATCTATCTATCTATCTATCTATCTATCTATCTATCTTTCTATCTATCTATCTATCTATCTATCTATCTATCTATCTATCTATCTATCTATATATCTATCTATCTATCTATCTATCTATCTATCTATCTATCTATCTATCCATCCGTCCGTCCGTCCGTCCGTCCGTCTATCCATCCATCCATCCATCTATCTATCTATCTATCTATCTATCTATCTATCTATCTATCTATCTATCTATCAATCTATCTATCTATCTATCTATCTATCTATCTATCTATCTATCTATCTATCTGCCTGCCTGTCTGCCTGCCTATCTTCCTACCTACCTGCCGGGCGGCCAGCCTGCCGACCGGCCCATCGGTCTGTCTGTCTGTCTGTCTGTCTGTCTGTCTGTCTGTCTGTCTGTCTGTTTGTCTGCCTATCTGTCTGTCTGTCTGTCGATCGTCCGACCGACCTAAGCCCGTCCGCCTATCTGTGTATTTATTTCTCGTGTTATGACATCCAGCCATCTATCATCCGTTTACCTACCTACCTGCCTACCTGCCTGCCTGCCTACCTGCCTACCTGCCTGCCTGCCTACCTACCAACCTACCAACCAACTTAGCTACCCACCTACCTATTTACCTACCTACCTACCTACCTATTTGTATGTCTGTCTATCTATCAAAGTATAATTTCGTCCTTTCATCCACATGTTCATCCATTCATTCATCCATTCATCCAACTTTCCAACCATCCATTCATCAACTATAAATTCTCCCATCAATCCATCCATCCATCCATCCATCAAATACCCTTATACCACATCCATGTAATGACACGCCATAGTCTTAACAATATCGTTTACAATTAGACCACTTAGGTATCAAGTCCTAGTCAGATATGACTGAGCTACTGTATGACAATAGACGTATCGTCTACCTGCTTTCTGTTATCGCCGAATGTTGGGTGGCGCTCACCAAACCCGACATCCCATATTGTGCCAACGGCTTCGGGCGGAGGAGCACAACTGAGAGGTACACGCTGTACCCGAGTGCCAGGAAGTGCAGCCTAAAGACAAAATGTCACGACAGGGCAGACCAGGCCCAAAACCATGGTTGGCAACTGGTCTAGGAAGGAAGCTTCCTAGGCTTATGTAATGAATGAATCACTGAAAAACGAGAAGTAGATTGAGAGCTTTACCAAAGCACGACTACAAAAAACAATGGACGTTGCGGCCAAATCCTTCGTCAGCACAAAACAAACAAACATAAATAGATTAACAAATACACGATCAACACTACATGAAAGTACAAATTTCAACTTATCTGTGTCCTGGCTTGAAACGGCTATCCATGGGTGGAATAAAACGGATGTTGTGGTTAACGGGGTCAACTGACTAAAGGTCAGTACAGCCAGAAACTCGGTGATTGGCTAAGTCAACCGGTGAGGGAACCACTTATGCTTATGTAAGCATGCCATTCATGTCAGCAGAAAACAATTTCTTGAGGCACAATTATACCATTATAGACTAGGTATCTACTAATGAATGAATGAATGAATGAATGAATGAATGAATGAATGAGCAAGAGATTCAATGAGCGAGTGAATAAAGAGCTGGGCGATTTATTTGGCGAAGAAATTCTCGAGAGAATGAAAAATGGGTGAAATGATTGCATGCACTGGTGACCGATAGATTTTTGATTGATTGATGTGGTGATTGATTGACTGAAGTATGACTGAGTGAATGAATGAATGAGTGAGTGAATGAATGAATGAATGAATGAATGAATGAATGAATGAATGAATGAGCAAGAGATTCAATGAACGAGTAAATAAAGGGATGGCGATTGATTTGGCGAATAAATAGCTAAGAGAATGATACAATGGGTGAAATTAATGCAGGTATTGTTCATTGATTGATTGATTGATTTCTGATTGATTGACTGGGTAATTGATTGACTAAATGTATTAATAAATGACTCTATTCCTTATGTTATATGTTGTTGCTATATTGTCAAATAGACTAGCACTTGAACAGTCAGTGATTCGTGAGAGTGCCGCATGAACATATCTTCATAAGTGGCAGTGTATTTGTAAAGATAACTCCCAAACAGACAGCGCCTGTCGGGAGTGGAATGCTAAGAAACAACCATCGCTGCTTCTAGGAGTCAAAGATGCGCGTAGACATGGCGTCAAACTTTAACTAATAAAAACAAATGGGGGAATTGCGGTAAAGCATGTAAACACAATACAATAACACGAAGCAATGCAGCTTTACAGACCACGATTATGAAAAGTAAATAACGTTGCGGTGACTACATTTCATCAGCTAACAAATGCACAAAACATAACACGGGGAACTCATGCATCCGGTATCTTCACTGGACCGTTCCAATCTCCTACTCCAGTGGTTCTCAACCTTTTTTGGTCCGTGCACCCCTTCACTATATTTTCAGAACGTCATTCCCCCCTTTCGTATTTCCTCCCTATAAATTCCCCCCTCCCCCAACACCCCTACACAGTATACGTAAAAATGGAAGCTAAATTTTAATAACACATACTAGAGCAAGTCTAGACGTCTACATAAAACGTGATTTGTACAGAGCTGTAAAGTATGGAGGGAAAAACAATATCACGTAATCGGTTCTTGTATTAATACGATCTTGAAGTAATCTTAATTTCCCCCCTGGAAACCCTAAAATTCCCTCTGAGGTTGGGGGGGGGGGTGAGGTTGGGGGGGGGGGATTTCCCCTCCTGCTGAGAACCACTGATCTATAGGGTTTATTTTTTATGACTTCGTAGTGTTTGGAAATATTGCCGGTCCAAGTTTTGTATTCACTCGCTGTAAAGTTCATGCAATATAACCCATCCATCCATCCATCATGTGCAATGCCGGTAAGCGTTGGCTGTCACACTTTCCTGCTACATCACAGACTCTCGCGGCTGTCTATATAAGAGCTTGGACGTCAAGATTATTCAAGGCTTTATGAGAACTAATAGAGTTCAGCCTTTTTGTGACTAATGGAGTTCAGTCCTTGGGAGGATCAATAGAGTTCAGCCCTTGTGAGGACTAATAGAGTTCAGTCCTTGAGATATCAATAGAGTTCAGCCCTGTGAGGACTAAAAGAGTGCAGTCCTTGTGAGGACTAATAGAGTTCAATCCTTGTGAGGACTAAGTAAGTTCAGTCCTTGTAAGGACTAATAGAGTTCAGCCCTTGTGAGGACTAAATAAATTCAGTCCTTGTGAGGACTAAATGAGACCATTCCTAGTTGAAAAGGCAACGGACAACTTGGGGGCTGCTGAATTTGGCAGGTCCTCCTCAGGACCGGTCCTCATCAGGACCAACTCAACACAGCAAAGAAAATGCCAGTCCTGTCAGTGTGAGCCCTTAAGACCCAACCGAACCCGACAAACACAGCGGGAAAAAAATATAACCAGTTCAGTTTAAGACTAACTCGAAAGATAACATAAATAGAAAAAAGATCAAAACTCACAACTGATCTCAATTATAACCAACGCTAAAGATGCAGGTTGAACGAGACCGATTTGTTTTTTTTTTCGTAAATACTGAACTGAGCTGAAAAGATGTATGTTTGTTTCACAGCCTGGGGTTCAGAGATAAATAGCACATTTGTTTCATTTTTCTTTTCATTGTTCTCATTTTTTCATTGTTTCATTATTCTCAATCAGTTATTGTGCCTTAATGTTGACACTGTAGTGTCTTCCCCTTGTTTATGTGTTATGTTCTGTGTATTTGTTTGTTGATGAAGGCTAGTCGTCGCAACGTCATTTGTTTTCCGAAATTGTGTTCTGCAATAATGAATTACTTCATGTTATTTTACAACGTTAACTGTAAGAATACCAGGATTCAAGTGAGGTGTGCTAATGCTGAAGTAGCGGGTTCAACCCTACACCGGTCAGTTTGACTAAAATGTTGACTTCTCGTCCTTGACTTAAAGATTTAGTGGCTTGTTAAACGAGGAAGTCAACGTTTAAGTTCAACTTAATGCCAGTATAGGGATTTAGGGCCGTACCTCGCCACCAGCTCCCCAGAAGTTTAAGAAAGAGAGCTCTCTTATCTTTTCGGCTACGTCAGGGGTTCCCAAACCACGGCCCGCAGGCGACTTGTGGCTCGCCAGCTGTCAGAAAGTGGCACGCGAGGCCTCGAGCAATCATTTTCCACAATGATCGTTATGAAAACGAGCAACGTTCCACACTCACCGACAGTAACCTAGCTGCTCTTATGACTTTGGGCACGACATATTTGTGACCAGACATCTATAAACTGGCATCTAAACTTAAGTAACTGGTTATGAAGAACAGTTACAATTGTAAATTAATTACATTAATAGCGATTTTCGAAACTGATTTAAACTTTAAGTTAAGAAAGGTAAGAATGATATTGCACGACTTTTATAATTTTATAACGTTGTAGCCCGCTTAACTACCGAAAATAGTAGAAATGGTCCTCTGTTTGAAAAGCTGGGTAACTACTGCCGCTACGTCGACTGCTTACGGTGAGTAGTCCTTCTTGTTGCATGTCCTTAGCAAAACGTTGCGATCAACCCCAAGTTTTGCCATTGCTTTTTGAACGAGAAGTCGACGTTTGAGATCAACTTAACTGATTCAGTGCCGACGGATAATACATCGCCAAATGTGAACTCTTATTTTGACAGAAGGACGATATATTGCCATACTATTATCATCGTGTTACTTGTATTCTTTCTTGGTATCCTACGCAATTTGAATGCTCAGTGAATGGAAATTTACAGTATAATATTTGTTCATTTGATTGGGTACCATGTTTCGTCCAAACGTACTTTTTGTTCGTCTTGGGAATGAACGCTCTATCTCGTCATTAGCGCACCGGATGTTTAAGATTGAGAGAAAGGGGGAAGGGGGAGAGTTATCCTTTCGGCCAACGACTGCTTATGGTGAATATACAACACTAAAACTAGTAATTAAATACCTAGTTAACGATCGTAGACTCACAACTGGCTTCTATGTTCACCGTTATTCGACTGTCAGATGATGTTTTGATCTGTCCCACGTCGTCTTTGCTTTCAGGAGGGCGGATTGAGAAAGACAGTTAAGATAATTATCAATCACTTGTATTTCATCTGCCACTTGTTGTGACTTCCGGAGACTGCTATGTTTGTTTTCAATCAATCAATCATGTGCCATGCCGGAAAGCGTGGGCGGTCATGACTCGCCATTTCACTCGATCACCAGTGTCGTGGATCAGCTCAGTGTTCCTGTCTCGTCCATGCCATGTGGCCAAGCATGTCCATGCCATGTGTTTGTTTTACAATAAATAAATCACCGAAACAATAAGAGAGAGAGAGAGAGAGAGAGAGAGAGAGAGAGAGAGAGAGAGAGAGAGAGAGAGAGAGAGAGAGAGAGAGACGAGACGGTAAGCTTTACTTGAAGATGATCACAAGTGAAAATTGGAAATTGCGACACTACTGCCTTCATCAGCACGCGGAAACAAAAGGACGCTGATACAGCTTTTTAAAAATATGCTATGTACAGGACATCGCTGTCAACACCAGTATTTTACTGCTATTGTTGATGTCTTGGCAAGTTTACTTTCAGTAGTTTGCCATTGCTTTCTGAACGACCGGCTCCCATACTAACATGTTAAAGCCTAGCACGACACGGTCTGCTGCTAAATTAGTCGCAGCTGTGTTTCGAACGCAGGTAAGTGCCCTCACGAAACGCGTCCGCAAGACCTTAACCACGGAGACCGGCACTGACACAGCTAGATGTGACAAATTACAAAATGTTTGTTTTACTTGAAAGTCCGCGGCATAACTAGATAGTTTTACCCTGGTCCTGTTACATACACGGTGCTGGAGAAGATAACAGTCGCTTGATTATTGTGGTAAAGAAGAATATGACACCACACCTGTAGCAGGCGGTTACCCAATAAAAACGCACACGATAAGTAATAGCACATCACAACTAACAACACACCCCAAGTAACAAAGCACCACATGTAACAGATCACTCGAAGTAACAAATCACCACAAGTAACAAATCACCACAAGTAACAAATCACCCAAAGTAACACCACGTCCAAAGAAATTAATAATCCCAAGCAACAAATCAACCCCCCCCCCCCCCCTCTTCGAATAAGAACACACCCCAAGTAACAAATCACTCCAAATAACAAATCACCCCAAGTTACAAATCACCCTAAGTAATAAATCACCCCAAGCAACAAATCACCCCAAGAAAGAATACATCCCAAGCATCAATACATCCCAAGTAACAACACACCCCAAGTAACAACACACCCCAAGTAACAATAAACCCAAGTAACAATACACCCAAGTAACAATACATCCCAAGTAACAATACATCCCAAGTAACAATACATCCCAAGTAACAATACACCCAAGTAACAATACACCCAAGTAACAATACACCCAAGTAACAATACATCCCAAGTAACAATACACCCAAGTAACAATACATCCCAAGTAACAACACACCCCAAGTAACAATACACCCAAGTAACAATACACCCAAGTAACAATACATCTCAAGTAACAATACATCCCAAGTAACAATACATCCCAAGCAACAGTACATCCCAAGTAACAACACACCCCAAGTAACAGTACATCCCAAGTAACAACACACCCCAAGTAACAATACACCCAAGTAACAACACACCCCAAGTAACAGAACATCCCAAGTAACAACATACCGCAAGCAACAGTACATCCCAAGTAACAACACACCCCAAGTAACAGTACATCCCAAGTAACAACACACCCCAAGTAACAATACACCCAAGTAACAACACACCCCAAGTAACAGAACATCCCAAGTAACAACATACCCCAAGTAACAATACACTCAAGTAACAATACATCCCAAGTAACAATACATCCCAAGCAACAGTACAACCCAAGTAATAACACACCCCAAGTAACAGTACATCCCAAGTAACAACACACCCCAAGTAACAATACACCCAAGTAACAGCACACCCCAAGTAACAATACACCCAAGTAACAACACACCCCAAGTAACAATACACCCAAGTAACAACACACCCCAAGTAACAATACACCCAAGTAACAACACAGCCCAAGTAACAATACACCCAAGTAACAATACACCCAAGTAACAACACACCCCAAGTAACAATACACCCAAGTAACAACACAGCCCAAGTAACAATACACCCAAGTAACAATACATCCCAAGTAACAACACACCTTAAGTAACAAATCACCCCAATTAACAATACACCCCAAGTTACAACCCACCCCAAGTAATAACACATCCCAAGTAACAACACATGCCAAATAACAAATCACCCCACGTAATAACACACTCTAAGCAATAGTTCAGTCCAAATAACGACACATCCCGTATAAAAACTCACCGATTGGTCTAGCTCATGAAGCAGGTTAGACGAGGTCGAATTTGGAATTTTTGTTTTTGAATCAACCAACCAACCTATAACAAAACGGACATAGCACCATGTACCCAAACATATATCAAGGCGTATAAAAGGTTTCGGTGAGTAGATAAGTAAGTGGGGTAGGTGGTTTGAGAATGCATGAATGGTTTGGTGGAGGGGGGGGGGGTGGATGGATGAATGGATAGATAGATGGATGGATGGATAATGTCTAGATAGGCTCAGTAGATAAGTAGGTTGGAGAGGTGGACTGGGGATGGATGGATGGATGGATGGGTAGATGGGTTTAGTTTTACTTTTAGTTTTAGTCGATGGATCAACATCACGGCACACGGGTGCAACCCATAAATGCTCCGTTCTCCTCCTAACTCAAACCTGAGTCTGGAGAAACTCAGCTTAGTGCACGAACTCCGTAGCACCGGCGAGGATCCTGAAATACTTTGGGTAGATTTTTATCTCGAAATTTTGCCCGGGCAGCGCCGTTAGGCTACTCTTTTTCGATTTCCAACTGCCAAGGGATTTTGTTACGTGCGCAACAATACACACGGGCGGCCGATCTCACTGCCCAGAGACCAGGGGAATTTATTATTAGAAGTCCACGAAAAAGGATCCCGGTCACCACCGGGGTTTAAACCCGGGACCTCCAGCACTCGAGGCGGACACCATACCTCGAGACCACGCAGCCCCCCCCCCCCCCCCCCCCTGGTAGATGGGTAGATGGGTAAGCAAATTAACTGGCGAACACCTGTACCTCTAATGTGCGCACAGTTCATTCAGATACTTTCACTATTAGACCTTGCTGTGATAGAAGCCATGTCTTTTAAGACTGAGTCCATCTGAACGCCAAAGATAAGTATGTAAGAGTTAAGACTTAGTCTTCAATAGCGTTCACCAACCAGTCAATAAGAAATGTGAAAAGCGATCAAGTTATTCACATTTTCAAAGGTGGACAATCCAGCCACCATTCAAAGGTAGACATTCCAGCCACCATTCAAAGAGTGGACATTCCAACTGCCATTTCCAAACCCAACACGAATGCTCTGTCTACAAAGCCCCAAAGGCAGTGGAGAAAACCATAAACTATTAATTCGATACCCTGTCATTATGAGTGTCAGCGTGTGAGGGAAATTAAGAATTTGTGTACAGGAGTAAGTCATCCGAGAGCAGGAGGACCAGGGGAGGGTCATGATGGATAGCAAGGATGGCTAATGATAACAACGATGCTGCAGGTAGTGAGGGTGATGAAAAGGGGGGGGGGGGGGGGGGGGGGTTAGAAAGTCCGACGACAGCACACGGCTTGTGTAGATTAGGTTGGTTTAACCGCCAGGATCGTGCATTTTTTTTTTTTTTTTTTTGGTATTAGGACAAGAATGATATACCCAACCTGATGTCCGGGTAAAGGAATTGATGTCTTGCATTCTCCGATAAATGCTAAGAATTCGGAGGTCCTGCATGCACGTTGTACATAAATAAAGCGAGGGCGAGTCAATAAGTAAGTCACACAGTTCTGTGGGATGGCAGGTAAATGTAGTTAGGTGACAGCATCATCGAACTTTATATTCCCCGTTCGTCAGGTGGCGCTAGGTGTCTCATGCTCATGCGCAGCGATAAACAAAATGGCGACTGTACTTACGGAGTGTACAACCAAACAGCAACGTGCTGCTGTGCGTTTTTGTGTGTGTGTGTGTGGGCAAAAGGAGTGCCTGAAAAGGACATTCATAAGGAAATGCTTTCTGTTTATGCTGACAAATATTTATCCCGTAAAGTGGTGCGTCAGTGCAACGGAAACATTCTTCGTCGCCTTGTGTCCAAAAATTCAAAGTTACGCCATCAGCAGGGAAGGTTATGCTGACAGTGTTCTGGGATTGTCAAGGCATGCTTTTTATCAATTTCAAAAAGAAAGGTGACAATGTGAATTCTGAATCGTACTATGAAGTTCTATCGACGCTTCATGGTACAATTCGAAGAAAACATCCAGGACTGCTGAATAGAGGAATGTTGCTTCATCTTGACAATGCCAGACCACATAGGGCTCGAGTAACTCAGGAGAAAATTAACCAACTAAGGTGGGAAGTTCTGGAACATCCACCTTACACCCCGACTTAACCCCTAGTTATTTGAACCTTTTGGTCCACTGAAAACCCACCTTGACGGGAGGCATTTCGCGAATGACGCCGAAGTTGAATGTGAAGTGAAAACGTGGTTTAGAAAACAGAACACGCAGTTCTATGCAGCCGGATTGGGAGGACTGATAAAACGATGGGATAAATGCTTCAATGTTGGTGGAAATTATGTTGAGAAATAAAGGGACAATGTATGTATAAACATAAACTGGTTTTATTCATTGATATTCATTGGCACCTTGCCGTCTTGACAGACGATAGTTTGTGCTTTAAAAAGGCATAATAACTTTTACCTATGGCGGTAGCGAATGTCACTGATAAGGCCAATTCGCGCTGTAAATGTTCGTTCACAGTGGTGCATGTGAACACGTGGTCATTTCCACCATCATGCACCATCTTACGTCTCATACGCTCGGTGTGTGACTTATCTGCAATAATTTTCTCTTTTGTCTTTATTTCATTTCTGATGTTTGCCCTCCATGCAACACGTTCAGCTGCGACTTGCTCCCAATGTGCATTATCAAAGCCTGTACTAATCATGTCCCGCTTACACACATCTTTGTATCGTAGTAGAGGCCGACACTGAGATATCTTACCCATCTGTAATTCACCAAAAAGAATGTCCTTTGGTATTCTACCATCATCCATCCTCCTAAGATGTCCTATCCATCTAAGTCTACGAAGACTGAGCATGGAATAAACCGTCACACAACCTGATCTTTCCAATACTTCAGTATTTGTGATTTTGTCTTGCCACTTATTACCAAGAATTCTTCGCTGACACCGCATATGAAAGCTGTTTAAACGTTTCTCTTGGTGTCAGTAAGTTGTCCAGGTTTCACTGCCATAAAGAAGAGTACTAAGGACACAGGCTTGATAGACAAGGACTTTTGGCAGGAAGCTTCCTGTTCTCCCAGACTCTTTTTCTTAACCTGTTCATTGTTGTTGCTGCCTTACCAATCCGGATGTTGATTTCCTGATCTGGGGATAATTTTCTATTTACCACTGATCCTAGATATGTAAAATGGTCTACCATCTCTAGTTCGGCGTCGTCAATAAAGATTGATAATACCCCATGTGCACCTTGTGACATAATCTATGTCTTCTTTTTGCTAATTGTTAAACCAAATTCAGAACAAGCATTGGAGAATGCAGATAGTAGACATTGCAAATTCTTTCTCAGAGTGGGTCGTAACTGCAGCATCATCTGCAAAAAGCAACTCTTTGATCAGTACCCTCCTAATTTTGGTTTGGCCTTCAATCTCTGAGCATTGTAGAGGCCTCCATCTGAGCGCGAGTGAATGTATATACCACCATCCTGATCACGAAAGGCATATTTCAGTAGAAGTGAAAAGTATATTCCAAAGAGGGTGGGTGCTAGTACACAACCTTGCTTAACTCCACTCTTGATTTCAAATTCTTCAGAAGTTTCACCATCAAACTTGATTATACCCTTCATGCCTGCGTGGAACGATTCCACAATGGACAGAAGAGTTGGTGGGCAGCCAATCTTCTTTAGTGCCTTGAACAGACCCTCACGACTGACCAAATCAAATGCCTTTGTGAGGTCGATGAAGGCAATAAACAGTGGTTGATCTGTAATTTTTCCTCGCTCCTCTTGGAATAGACTCAGTGGCCGCCTGTATTATTGCTCTGTTTAGACTTTCCACCATTTGCTTCATGTTGCCATATCGTGTATTTATGTTTTCACAATATTTGTCTGTTAGTATGGAAAATCTGTCCCAATCTGCTCGTTTGTAATTCCAGCGGGGCAAAAGCTTTTGCTCCTGTGGAACATACTCCATATTTATTACAAGCTTGATTGGTCTGTGGTCACTACCTGCTAATTGGTCAAGCACATGGCGATCGATTTTGTGGAGGATGTCTCCTGTGCAGAAAGCTAAGTCTGGAGTAGAAGTGGTAATCCATCTTCTGGAGTAGAAGCTCGGTGTGTCATCCGCTTTGTTGAGTAGATGGAGATTTGAGTCTATTTCCCAGTCCTCCACTTCATCTCCTCTTTTGTCAGTATCTGGGTATCCCCATCTTTCTGAGCGGCTATTAAAGTCTCCGACAACAATGCAATTTGTGTCAGTTATTTTCATGTTTGAGAGTGTGAGATCCTTATCTGCCGGGCTATACAGATTGTAAATTCTTATTTTCACGTCCTTTATCATTATATCAACACCTATAATTTCCGTTTGGTTGTCAGATATCACAGATACTTCGCTGCAAGGTATTGTATTTCGTGTAAGTATTACAACTCCTCCTTTGTGTCCTTCGCGGTCGAAACGTGTGGCCTGATATCCCTCGACTGAAAATGTGCGATTGGCGTTGAGGTGTGTCTCTTGAATGCATGCCACATCTATTCTATCTTTATGAAGACGCTGTGTTAGGGAGGCTTTCTTGTTATAAACTCCTTCGGCATTCCATTGTAGTATGTTGAGAGTCCGGGGTGTTTGGTCAATAGCTCTTAACCTACTCCTCTGTGCCTTGACTCCACAGCACAGGGGAAGGTGACCACTAGTAGTCATGGGTGGACCCCTCTACTATCACCGCCTGATGGGACTTCACGGAATTAGCACCATAACGATTAATTTTCATCTGTGGCATCATGAAATGATAAAGTTACGTTGCACTTCTTTGTCAAGCCTGTGGCTCAGTACATCCGATTTCGACAAGCATTTGTTCGGGATGCTTTCCCTAGCCTTTGACTGTCCCCAGTCTACCTACAAGGCAGCAGGTTTGTACGTCTCTTCGTCTGGTCCCTCTCCCTTGACCTGTCCGACATGGGTGACCCTACCAGTAGCTGTGCTACCGTCGGCATAGCTCTTGGGGTCATTGGGACGCGCAAGCCCCTCTACCTCGTCAAGGTGGACGCACGGCAGAGGGGGAGGCTTTTTCAATTGTAAAGATCCACCCCAATGCGGCTTCGTACCCAAGACCACTGGGCCAGCAGGCCAGCGTTTACCCAGGAGGCTACTGTCGCTTCCGTATGCATGTCATGCACGTTAAGAATCCTTGGGCAAGTGGAAATAGCAAAGAGCAGACCGTTAAGGCAGCTGCACAGGCAACAGTTCAGAAGTAGAAAGTAAATTCATATAAGAGACAACATTGCAGTTATAGACACATTTCAAGGGAACAAAATAGAAGAAGAATAACAATTAGAATCCATAGCCACATAACGAATATTTACACAATGTGTGATTCTGGTAAACGAATAATTGAATCCTCGTCGGTGGTACACATTTCGTACACTCTGTTGTGATCTCAGTGTGTGAGATCTGTGGAATGGCCTACGGGCACATATGGAGATATTCCTGAACAATTAAAGTGAGCCTATTTATTTTGTTTTTTAATAAGGAAAGGAAAGAAGAAAAAAAAAAAAAACGCGAGGCCGCTATAATGGGACACTTTAAATAGATGAACAAATGAACAGCTGTGTAGATAATGAGATAATAACATACACAGACCGATGCTTACGCTGGCTGAAGGACGAGCGATTGAGCAGATACATTTGCTGACGGGTATGCAGACAGGCAGACAGAGTGATGGGTGGATAGATTCGATAAGTATCGTAGGTAGGTTGAGAATGGATGAATGGTTTGGTGGGTGGATGGATGGCTAGATAGAAGGATGGATGACGTCTAGATAGGGTGAGTAGATAAGTTAGAGCGATAGGTGGATTGGGGATGAATGAGTGGTGAATGGATGGATGGATGGATGGATGGATGGATGAATGGATGGATGGATGGGTGGATGGATGGATGGATGGATGGATTTAGAAGTAGCGCACGGCTCCCATCTTCTTTCTTTCATTGCCATCACTTTGTCTGACTCACTCTCTCACTCTGTGGCTCGCCTATCACCCACAGGCTCCGGCTCCAATTTCTTCCACATTTTCTGATATTATTATTCTGCATGTATCGCCTGGGTCATCTGTAATTTTCCCGGTGCCACGATAATAAGGAGAGATATTCCACTAACCAAGCCAGGCCAAGATGGCAGGCTTTTGTCAACATCCGCAAGGGACGCTACTCTCCGCCCACTTCATTATCAGCCTTCATTCTACACGTCAACGACTACTTCCAATCGTTAATCGAACAAGGACAAGGTTAATCGATGCTGGCCAAGCAGACGTTAAGACCGCAGGGCACGCTTCCATAGCAGAAACGATCGTAACTGGTATTTTTCTGGTTCTGTATGCCACATGTTTATTTGACTTTTAATGTGCTTAAAACCCATTCTTTAATCTTAAAATACAAATATAAAAACAATTTTTTTTTTCCAATAAATATAGAAATTAGAAAACAAAAAGTATGCATACATTTTAAAATTACTGTTTTATGTTTTTGTGAGACTATATGTTTTTCAACGCTTCAATGTCAAATACTACGCTAGCGATAATTAGAATTGAAAATGGGACATGACGTTGGGAAAACCCAGCTTCCACAATGAGCCCATGGGAAATGGGATAATGGCATTTGGATGTTAGAGAGATGAAAAAATGAAGAGGCAGGAGTAGATAGGCATTCACCAACAGGAAATGTGGAGATAAATACAGACAATGCAGCTAGAGTGACAGCAGTAGAAGTAGGCTCGTGGAGAATAGAGGTGCTCAAATGAGCAGGAAGCAAGGGAAAGGGAGACAGGTAAAGTCTTTTTCTCTCCGTGTGCGTGTGTGTCGTTGTCTGCGAGTGAAAGTTAGATTCATAGAAGGTTAGAATGAGACAAAGAGGAGGAATTAATGCACCTTAAGAAGACAAGATGGGTACAGTATTGCGATACAATTATCCAAGGATCTTTAGTTTCTTCTTGTATTCGCTTGAAATTAATTCTCTAAATCTGCAATGTTGTCTCTTGTATAAGCATTCACTGTCTGTTTTTGTTCACTCGATGGCCCGTAAAGTTTATCTTCCACTGTTGTTTCTCTAGTCCAGAAGGTGTTTTCTAGATATCTCGTATTCATGGCCGTTTTAGATTATGTGATCTGCTGTCTGCAGGGCCAATCCACAAGTGCATACCGCGGGTTTGCCAATCTTACATTTTGTATACAAGCGGTCGTATAATCGATTGTGTCCTGTTCTGAGGCGCAGAATAATGATTTGTTCTGGTCTGTCCATAAAATGGTCACCGGCGTGGGCTTGTGTTGGTGGCTTTCTGCTTATCCTGATGTGATATTGTGTGCGTGTGTGGTGTGGTTGAGGAAAAAAAGGGGGTGGGCTGGGAGTAGGAGAGGATTAAGGGAAGAGAAGGACAAAGAAGTTACACCTATTTAAGCACCTCAAAGTGCAATATCTTCCTACTACAGAACACATTTGTGTCAGGTGTAATTCTCAACCAGTGGTGGAAGGGGGCTGAGTGGTCTAGAGGTATGGTGTCCGCCTCGAGTGCTGCAGGTCCAGGGTTCAAGCCCCGGTGAGGGCCGGGATTTTTTCACATGTACTTCTAGAAACAATATTTCCCCTGGTCTCTGAGTAGTGAGATCGGACGCCCATGTGTATTTTTGCGCACGTAAAAAAATCCCTTGGAAATTGGAAATCAAAAAAGAGTAACCTAACGGCGCTGCCCGGGCACAATTTCGAGTTAAAATTATATCCAAAGTATTTGAGGATCGTCGTCGGTGCTACGGAGTTCGTAAACAGCTAAGATTCTCCGGACTCAGGCTTGAGTTAGGAGTAGAACGGAGCACTTATGGGTTATGGTGTGATGTTGATCCGTTGACTAAATTAAAACTAAAAACTAAAGCAGTGGGGAATTTTAGGGTTTCCAAGGGGGTTCGGGAAAAAAAAAAGGGGGGGGGGGGGTGTGGGTTACTAGATCACTCATAACGGGTTACTAGATCACTCATATTAAAACCACAGATTGGCAGACTCAAAATGTCCTTCAGGCACAATATCCTGGTTTTCTATTGAGCGTTTTATTTGATGAAGCACAATTTTCTGGCATTCAGTTGTCGTGTATTAAGTGACACTTCTTTGACATTTTACTACACTCTAAAATTAATCTACGCATGTAAAGGTTATGTATGAATAAATGGAAGAAAATAAGGATTGTCAGTATTATAGGCATGTTATTTTAAATGCACCTTTTGAGGCTAACAATTTTGAAAAGCGGGGAATTCTTCTTCATTCGTTCACTGGAAAGAGGGGGCGTGGGAATAGGGGGAAAAGGGGGGGGGGGGTGGGTTGCGTGGTGCATGACATTCTGGCATATAGTGAAAGAATGCATGGGCCAAAAACGTTTGAGAACCACTGCTCTAGACGGATTTTATCCAAGATGTCGGACTCCATCTACCCCAGGTGCCGGTCACATGGCTGAATGGATAAGAGCCCTTGATCTTAAACTGCCCGTGTACTGATGCGAAGGTAGCGGGTTCAACCCCTATACCGGACATTGCTGTTAACATCAGCATCTTTCAGCTGATTGTTGATTTCTTGGCAAGATTACGCTCAGTAGTTTGCCATTGCTTTCTGAGCGGCCGGCTCACATACCCCGTAAGTTACCGACGCGATTCGAACCACGAGATTACGGAGAAAAGTCGCTAACCTCTATGCCAGGAAGCCGGCCTATACCGGACAGCTAGACTAAAATGTTGACTTGTCGTCCTTTACATGAAGACGTCAATTACGAGTACCTCTGAAAATGGAGTGGGTTCGCCTGATGGCGAGGGACGCTGGTAATAGGGGAAAGCTAACCCACACGCAAACATCAATCCAGTACACGAGAATAAAAGACCTAGTGGCACATATCCCAGTGTTTTATTTCTCTGGTGACCTGCCTAACATAACATTATCACTGCCTTTTTCTGATGTTTCTGATAAATTGTCTTTGTCTCTGTGGGCCAAAGTGGCTAAACGCCACTTTCAAGACACTTAGATTAGTGGATTAGGTTGTCTCAGATATGTCGAGCAATCTTCTGTAAAATCACATCTCTGAGGTCTCAAGGGCCTTCACTGGCGAGGTCAATTGTTCCTGCTAATTATAGGGATTGGACCTGGACTCAAGAACTACTGGTCGAGTGGCTAAGAATGCCAGGTTCTCCTTCCGTAAGGTGTGGGTTTTGTTTTTCCTGCCGGGGGAGTAAAGAAACCCCTAACCTGCACAGTTCACGGCTATGGCACTAGCCAGGCGGCCTGAATTCCTCAGGCTCAAGACACCTGCACCCCCTTCCCCACCTTCCTGTCCTACACCGCAAGGTATTGTAGGCAGTAGATGACAGAACCTGGACCTCTTTCTTCGCAAGCAAATACACTAGCACACACACACATACACACACACGCGCGCGCGCGCACGCACGCACGCACGCGCGCACACACACACACACACACAAGTTTGGTACAATTTTTGAAACAAAGTTAGTTGGATATCATTTACAGGACGTAGCAGTCAGCTCCAGCATATTTTAGCTGTTCGTGATTCTTGGGCAAAGTTTAGGATCAGTAGTTTGCCATTGCTTTCTGAACGACCGGAAACCATACCATTTCAACAACAAAAACATTAGACGGTCTGCTGTGCTAAAATAAAGGATCCTTTAACACGTGTTAACGCTCATAGGGCATACTGTGTTAGACCCATATCTGTATAGACCGATCGGCGCTGGGTGGCGAGGTGGATAAGGTCACCATGTCGGTCGCCTTTACTTCCTAAGATATTACCTTGCACCCATTTTAGGATATATATATATATATATATATATATATATATATATATATATATATATCTATATATATATATATATAATTATTATTATTATATTAGAAGGCAGCAAGTCAAATGGTTTGGCCATGCAAGAGTATACCACAACAAGCAATAATGTTCAGACCAGAGGGAAGCAGAGGAGAGGCCGAAAATGTAAACGATGGACGCAGGGAATAACAGAGTCCATGGGAATATCGATACATGAAGCCCATAAGCGGGCATTCTCCCGCTGTTTATACTTCGCCTCGACACCGCAAGGTACAAGAGGAACATGATGAGATGAGATTATACCTGCATGTCTATCAAGATATCGATATTTCCATCCATCGATTGATTCATCCATACATGCATCCACACACCCTCCCAGGGTGTTTTTTTTAATGACAGTGGGGCGTTTAGAAATATTGCCGGTCCAAGTTTTGTAAATACATGAACTCCACCAAGGGTAGATACAAAACTTGGACCGGCAATATTTTCAAAAACCCCACAGTCATTAAAAACACACCCTATACCTACCTACCAACCTACCTACCAACACACCCACCCACCTACCCACTTATCAAAATTTATGTGAGCATATGCGTAAATTGTTTCTCATCTTGAATACTGTCTTGCCTTAGTGTGAACTTTCTTGGGCTTTGAAGGTTAATTGTTTTCCTAAACCTTTGGAGGTCATGGATGTCTAAGATACTGACCTACCTGCACTGAAGTAGAACAGAAGCTAACAAACCAGTCAGTTTAAGGTCTCTATTAAATTATTCTATGTCATTACCTCTCTCCTTAGTGCTGTTGAAAGAGGTGTCAATGTATTCGAATATTCTCTGTGTATGATTCTATTTCATTACCTCTCTCCTTTATGCTGATGAAAGAGGCGTCAATTTATTCGAATATGTTCCTACAACGAAATCAGTGCTTTACGTCAGTTTAATTACGATGTTGCTTCGGTTTTTTGGTTTAACTGAATTAGTTTTTATTTAGTTTTATTCTTGTATCTATGTTTTTAATACATTTTGGTTTCCTTACGTCTCAATTTTTTTTTTTTCAAAATCTATTGTGTATGACTTTCTATTTGCTGTTTTAAAATTACAAGGGGTCTCTGTGGCGAAGTGGTAACGCCGCCTGTCCCACGCTCCGAATGTTGTGAGTTCGATTCCGGGCTACATCATTCGGTTCACGAGTGGAATTTCCTCAGAGACTCCTGGGGGGTCGTCGCTGCAGCTACGGAGTTCGTGCCCTCTGTGGTGCTTTCGGCAGCGGAAAGAGGCCGAGCCATATGGGATGAAACCCGGTGCAGTGATGTGGATCCTCTTCCCTTTTTAAACAGGAAGTCTCTGTGGCGAAGTGGTCAAACCGTTCTGACTAGGGCTCCGAAGGTTCTAGGTTCGATTCTGGGCCGCGTCCTTCGGTTCACGAGTGCATTTTTTGGGGGGAGACTCCTGAGGGTCGTCTCTGGAGTTACGGAGTCCGTGCTTTGTGCGACGCTTTCCGCGCTACGGAAAAGGGTTGAGCAATATGGGATAAAAACTCGGTGCAATATAATGGATTTTTAAGCGACCTTTCAACCTTTTAAACAAAGAATTTTAAAGTTTCTAGCTTTCTTTCCTTTACCTGTTTATCCTTCACCTTTTTACCCTTTACCTTTTTATTCTTTACCTTTTTTATCCTTTTGTCCAAATAGTATGACTGTGACGTTCATTTCATTCATTCGTGTAGGGCATATGGTGCTAAACCCAATCTTCTTGTCTTTATTTTGAACCTTCTGCCTTTCTTATTCTATTCTTGCTTTGCTGCGTTATTTTATTTTGTCTCCCAGCATGTCTCAGCTTGTGCGTATTTTTTACGATACATCAGCTGATATGAGTGTAATTACAGAATCTTGTGGGCGTATAATCGGACTCACCCGAGCTGAAAATTAAAGGCAGAAAGAAAACCATTAAGCTTGGATAATTTACTTTCTATGCCCCCACAATGGCACTTGACCGACCGTCCACTTAGGCTGCCTCCAGGCTGCCTTCTTCACACTGGTATAAGCATCACACGCGACAGTCATTCAGGACAATCGGATGGCTTCATCACACCATCCGCATTTGTAAAGGATCCTTTCATTTAAGTAGATCCCTGAATGAGCAGGGAGATCATATATTCCCTGAAGGTAGGATCTCCGTATACCCGAGCCACATGGTATAAAATTACCTTCAACATGCACAGAAAACCTCCCCCTGATCTTGCAGACCACAGAGAACACGTAGAAAATGTTTTCTTCTTCTTCTTTCGTTCGCTTGAAATATGTCTATAACTGCAATGTTGTCTTTTGTATGAATTTAACTGTCTTTCTAGAATTTTAGTTCACTCAGCGGTCCATAGAGTTTATCTTCCACTGTCGTCTCTCTAGGCCAGAAGGTTTGCCTAGATATGTTATATTTTGGGCAGTCTTGAAGTATGTGCTCTTCTGTCTGCGACGCCAATCCACAAGTGCACATTGCTGATTCACCAATCTTGAATTTTGTATACATATGGTTGCGTAATCTATTGTGTCCTGTTCTGAGGCGCAGAATAATGACTTGTTCTGGTCTGTCCATAATGTGGTAATCATCTTGAGCAGGTTTTGGTGGCTTTCTGATGATTTGATCATTCTTTTCTTTTGGTGGTATGTAACGGGCACATCAGGCTGTTCTTCTTTGACTCCTTCCTTAGCCAATTGATCAGCTCTGTCGTTTCCGGGTACTCCACAGTGGGATGGTATCCACTGTATGGTGCCCTTATGCTGACTGCCAAGTTCAGAAAGTAGTGTCCTGAGTACTGGCAATTTCCCAGACAGGATCGCCCCGAGTACTGATTTTGCATCTGTCAATAGCACCACAGGTTGTGCTTCAACATGCACAGAAAACCTCCCTCTGATTTTGCATACCACAAAGAACACGTAGACAATAATATCTTGTTTAACTCATGCTGTACCAAGAGGTTCTACCTCGTGCTGTACCAAGAGTTTGTTGTTTTAACTCACGCTGTACCAAGAGTTTTTTAAACTCATACTGTACCACAAGTTATTTTAACTCATATTGTACAAGCGTTTTTAACTCATGCTCTAACAAAAGTGTTTTAACTCATGCTTTACCAAACGTTTTCTAACTCATGCTTTACCAAGAGTTTCTAACTCATGCTTTACCCAGAGTTTTTTTAACACATGCTCTACCAATAGTTTTTTAACTCTTGCTGTACCAAGAGATGTTTAACTCATGCACTACCAAATGTTTTTATTTTAACTCATGCTGTACCAATAATTTTAAACTCATGCTCTACCAAGAGTTTGTTAAATCATGCTTTACCATGAGTATTTTAACTCATGCTTTACCAAGAGTTTTTTTTTAACTCATGCTTTAACAAGAGATTTTTTTTTAAAATTCATGCTTTACCAAGAGTTTTGTTTAACTCATGCTGTACCAAGAGTTATTTTTGTTGTAATTCATGCCTGTACCGAGAGTTTTTTAACTCATGCTTTACCAAGAGCTTTTTAAACTCATGCTGTACCAAGAATTTTTTTTAGACTCATATTGTACCAAGAGATTTTTAACACATGCTCTAACAAGAGTTTTTGAACTCATGCTTTACCAAGAGCTGTTTAACTCATGCTCTACCAAGAATTATTTTAACTCATGCTGTACAGAGAGTTTTTTTTTAACTTATGCAGTTCTTCTTCAGCGTTCCGAGCCACTGAGGTTCTTTGCTGCAGATACAAGCCGCCTCCATTCGTCTCTGGTTGACCTTCTCTTGCCAGTCGCTGATTCCAAGTTCTTGTAGGTCTGTATATATATTATCTCTCCACCGTTTTCTTGGTCTACCTCGGGGTCTACGGTCATATATTTCCTGAGTGTAAGCGAGTTTTGTTATGCTGTACCAAGATTTTTTTTTTTTTACTCATGCTTTGCCAAGAGTTTCTTAACTCATACTTTGCCAAGAGTTTGTAAATTCATGCTGTACCAATAGTGTTTTTTTTTTTAAACCCATGCTGTATCAAGAGATTTTTAACTCATGCTTTACTAAGAGTTATTTAACTAATGCTGTACCAAGAGTTTTCTTGTGTGTTTGACCTATGCTGTACCAAGAGTTTTTGTTTGTTTAACCCATGCTATACCAAGAGTTGTTTTTTTTAAAACTCATATTGTATCAAGAGTTTTTAAATCATGCTCTATCAAGAGTTCTTTTTTAACTCATGCTTTACCAAGGGATGTTAACTCATGCTTTACCAAGAGTTGTGTACCTCATGCTCTACCAAGAGTGTTTTTGTTAAAGCTCATATTGAACCAAACGTTTCAAAAACCGCAGTAGCGTAGTGATAAGTGCGTCGCCTGTAATGTTAATGGCCCAGGATCAATCCCTAATAGCGGTAGGGCAGAATTAGTGAGACTGAGGTGTTAATTCAAAGGATCTCCTCTACACGTTAAATTCGTATTATGCGTATGGTGCTATAAACATGCTATTAATAACCCATTGGGACTCCGAGGATAATGTTAAGAAAAGTTACTTGCATATCCTTTACAGGACTCACAGTCAACCTCGGCATTTTTGGCTATTTGTGATTTCTTGGCAAGTTTAGTTTCAGTACTATGCCATTGCTTTCTAAACGACCGGCAATCATACCGGTATGAATCTTAACAGCTGTGTTTTGAATGCGGTATGCGGGAATACGAATTGCGCCCATAACCCCTGTGGCCCAGCTCTGGTGGGGACGCTGTGGTCAATATAAATCCGAGAGACTTCACTTCCCACAGCAATTCCAGGTACCCACTTTAGACTGAATCGACCTGGAAACCCAAGTAAAGTCTAGAAATCAGATTCTATAGAGATTCGAATCCACAGCCCAAAGGACAGACGGCTTTTCCTCCAGCCACTACACTATTTGCCTTCCCGGCGTTCTTTAAGCTTTATTAAACGGGTAATGATACAATTACGGGGCTCCGTAGCGAAGATGTTACGGACGTGATTCGTAATCCCGTATACCCGGATTCGAAACACAGCGGTTCCAAAATTTTTTCTTTTTCTTTTTCGAAACAGGTATAAGTGCCAGTCGTTCAGAAAGCAATGGCAAACTACTGAACGTAAAACTTGCCCAGGAATCACAAGCAGCCAACAATGCTGTGATTGACTGATCGTCCTGTGAAGGACATGCAACTGAAAACAACGATACCGTTAGTTCATTAGTTGATACTGCCGCTGGGGTGTGACGTGTTAGACTTCCACACAATATTCTAGGCTACGGCATGTGAGGTAGAGTGTCCAGCTCCATTTCTCACCGCTATTTCTTCCCAGAAAATGTCCAGAACATTCTGAAAATTCTCTGGTGTTCATTTTTATGAGGATAGTGTCCATGTTTATGAGTCTGGTGCCTACGTTTATGAGGCTGGTGTTAATTTTTATGAGGCTGGTGTTCATGATTATGAGGCCGGTGTCCATGTTTATGAGGCTGGTATCCATTTTTATGAGGCTGGTGTCCATGTGTATGAGGCTGATGTCCATATTTATGTGGCTGGTGTCCATTTTTATAAGACTGTTGTCCATGTTTATTTGGTTGATATTCATGTATGTGAGGTTGATGTCCATGTTTATGAGGCTGTTGTCCATGTTTATTACGTTGGTGTTCATGTTTATGAGGTTGATGTCCATGTTTATGAGGCTGGTGTCCATGTATATGAGGCTGGTGTCCACGTTTATTTGGTTGGTTCCATGTTTATGAGGCTGGTATCCATGTTTATGGGGCTGGAGTCCATGTTTATGAGACTGTTGTCCACGTTTATCAGGTTTGTGTCCATGTTTATTAGGTTGGTGTCCATGTTTATGAGGCTGTTGTCCATGTTTATGAGGTTGTTGTCCATGTTTATTAGATTGGTGTCCATGTCTATGAGGCTGTTGTCCATGTTTATTAGGTTGTCGTCCATGTTTATGAGGCTGTTGTCCATGTTTACGAGGCTGTTGTCCATGTTTATGAGGCTGTTGTCCATGTTTACGAGGCTGTTGTCCATGTTTATTAGGCTGCTGTTCATGTTTATGAGGCTGTTGTCCATGTTTATGAGGCTGTTGTCCATGTTTATGAGGCATTTGTCCATGTTTATGAGGCTGTTGTCCATGTTTATGAGGCTTGTGTCCATGTTTATGAGGCTGTTGTCCATATTTATGAGGTTGTTGTCCACGTTTATTTGGATGGTGTTCATGTATATGAGATTGATGTCCATGTTTGTGAGGCTGGTGTCCATGTTTATTAGGTTGGTGTTCATGTATATGAGGTTGATGTCCATGTTTATGAGGCTGTTGTCCATGTTTATGAGGCTGGTGTCCATGTTTATTAGGTTCTTGTTCATGTTTATGAGGCTGGTGTCCATGTTTATTAGGTTGGTGTTCATGTATATGAGGTTGGTGTTCATGTTCATGAGGCTGTTGTCCATGTTTATGAGGCTGGTGTCCACGTTTATTAGGCTGGTGTTCATGTTTATGAGGCTGTTTTCCATGTTTATGAGGCTGGTGTCCACGTTTATTAGGTTTGTGTTCATGTTTATGAGGCTAGTGTCCATGTTTACGAGGCTGGCGTCCATGTTTATGAGGCCGGTGTCCATATTTATGAGGCTGGTGTCCATATTTATGTGGCTGGTGTCCATGTTTATAAGGCTGGGTCGATCCCAAAGCCTCTGTGGTTATAAAACGCAATCCCGTCTCTGTCGAGGATTGAACCCGCACCTCTGCCTATGCAGTGAAGCGAACTTGCCACCGCGGCACTAAACAGTTACTATATTTGGGGGGAACTGTCTGGGGAGGAAAAGCCAAGAAGAAGGGAACCAGTCACTCCACCTGATTATACTCTACTGTAATTTGTGACATTTTCTGACGACAGTTTCGACAATGGAACTACTGTTACCTAACTTTTGTGTCTTTTGTTTGTTGAGGTTGCCAATCCTATTTTTACATTCAATGTTCGTTTTTGACGTCAGCTCGATCAGGTCTGGAAAACCGACACGCCCCCCCCCTCTTTTCTTGTTTTGTGTGTTGAAGAAGACTTTCTAGCCAGAACGTCAATTCTGTCACATGTGATTGTGTTCTTGAAAAGCTAAACAATTCGACTTTTTTTTGGGTGCTTATTCCTTCAACAGTACGTTGCAGTCAACACCAGCATTTTTCAGCTGTGTTGATATACTAGGCAAGATTACGCTCAGTAGTTTGTCATTGCTTTCTGCGTAACCGGCTCACATACCCCGTAAGTTAACGACGAGGCGAGAACCGCTACCGTGCTGTTCTCGCGCACATCACGTTACTCACGAGAGTAAACGGGATAATGAAGAAAGACGTAAACTACTAGGCCAGGGAGACCGGCTCCACTTTTTAGTTGTGTTGATTTACTTACTGAATTTTACAGCATTATGTTGTAGTAAAACATTACCAGCTCTACTTCTAATATATGATCCCGTAATCCGAGAACCTATATATTCAAAATTAATCACTTACTGTCACACACACACACACACACACACACACACACACACACACACACACGCACGCACGCACGCACGCACGCACGCACGCACACACACACACACACACAGACAGAGAGAGAGAGAGAGAGAGAGAGAGAGAGAGAGAGAGAGAGAGAGATGAGAAAAAAAGGGCAGTAGAGGAAAAAGATGAAAACGAAGAGGAAGAAGAAGCGGAGGAAGATGAAGAAGGAACAAGAACAAGAAGAAGAAAAACAAAGAAGACCAAGAAGAACAAGAAAAACAATAACAAGAAGAACAAAAACAAGAAGAACAAGAACAAGCAGTACAAGGAGAACAAAAATAAGAAGAAGAAGAAGAAGAAGAAGAAGAAGAAGAAGAAGAAGAAGAAGAAGAAGAAGAAGAAGAAGAAGAAGAAGAAGAAGAAGAAGAAGAAGAAGAAGAAGAAGAAGAAGAAGAATGAAAGTAGACAGAGAGAAATTTTAAATTTAATGTTGTTGAAGACGCGAGATGGAGGATTAACGAGGGAGAGAAAGAGAATGAATGAGAGAGAGAGAGAGAGAGAGAGAGAGAGAGAGAGAGAGAGAGAGAGAGAGAGAGAGAGAGAGAGAGAGAGAGTATGATAGTGAAAGAAAGAGATACTAAATATTATCATGATGATGATGAGCATTCACCTATTAATCTGCGAGGCAGTCCTTATAAAAATGATATCTGACAAGACCAATCCACAATTAGTTCACACTGTCGTTTGTCAATTGTGGTGTTTATGAACATTTAGCCACGCCACTTTCTACGCGGTTTCGTTTCTCTTGAACAAAGCCGTCTTCACATACGAAACAACATATAACACACAGCCTTACGATGGAAACAATGGTTGTAACCAATGCCACTAACTGGCACTGCACGCAGAGTATGCACACACATGCATACACGAGAGAACTTGGTGACAATTAGCAAGATTGAGGGTAAAATAACAAGGGGAAGGCAGTGAAGTAAATATCTAGATGGCTTGGCCATGTGACATGGTCGAGGCAAGATCCACGACTCTAATGATCGTGTGGGATGGCGAAACATTGACCGCCCACGCTTATCGTCATGACACATGATGATAATTATACTGAGAGACTCAATGAACATACTCAAGAATGTCTGGACTGACCTCATGCGACATGAGGCGTTCGACACTGCGCCCATCATAATCAGCCCAGCAAACTTTCATCTATGTACCGGGAAACTCCGTTGTCAAAGGCATCTAGAAAGCTGATCGTTTAGCGGACATGGCGATGATCGTGGAGAGAAGGGCAATGGATGGGCCAGACATAATCGATGCTATAAAAGATGCAGGACGAACGGATAACGTTGAGGACATTTGGAGTTCTGCGGATTTGTCCAGAAGGAGATGGGAGTGAAGCGGCGTATCGGCAGATATGAACATTGTGTCAAGGGCACACGAGTTCTGATTAATCAACACAAAACTGCTACGATCTGTCGTTGGATGATGATCTTAATACACACAGACATTGGCTGAACACACACGATAAGGGTCTTAATACAGACAGACATTGGCTGAACACACATGATGAGGGTCTTAACACACACAGACATTGGCTGAACACACATCATGAGGGTCTTAATACACACAGACATTGGCTGAACACACATGACACGGGTCTTAATACACTCAGAACACAGACATTGGCTGAACACACATGATGAGGGTCTTAACACACACAGACATTGGCTGAACACACATGATGAGGGTCTTAATACACACAGACATTGGCTGAACACACATGATGAGGGTCTTAATACACACAGACATTTGGTGAACACACATCACGAGGATATTAATAAACACAGACATTGGCTAAACACACATCACGAGAGTCTTAATACAAACAGACATTTGCTGAACACACATCATGAGGGTCTTAATACACACAGACATTGGTTCAACACACGTGATGAGGGTCTCAATACACAGAACACAGACATTGGCTAAACATACATGACGAGAGTCTTAATACACACAGACATTGGCTGACTACACATCATGAGGGTCTTAATACTCACAGACATTGGTTGAACAAACATCACGAAGGTCTTAATATACACATACATTGGCTGAACACACATGTTACGTTGCTTGATACTCACGAACGTTGGTTGGTTACACATGGTGGGTTGCTTGGCATACGCGAACTAGCTGATGATCATTGATGCGCTGCGTGGTTAAAAAATATAGGTCCCTTTACGACCTGTAGCCTAAAGCTACACACTAGGACGTATAGTCTAAGGCTACAGCCCAAGATGTGTAACCTAAGGCCAGAAACTAAGATGTGTAGCCTACGACTACAGCCTAAGACAGTTGTTCTCAATCGGTGGGGAATTCCCCCCCCCCCCCACCCACCAGGTGGGAATTTTAGGGTTTCGGGGGGGGGGGGGGATTAAGATTATTTCAATATCGCGTTAATACAAGAAAAGATTACTTGATATTGTTTTTCCCTCCATACTTTACAGTTCTGTACTTCTCGGGTTTCTGAAATTCAGGTTATAACATAAGTAGACCAGCAAATAACGTTTTACGTAGTCGTCTAGACTTGTTCTAGTTTGTGTTATTAAATTTAGCGTCCATTTTTTACATATACTGTGTAGGGGCGGGGGGAGGGGTGGAGAATTTATAGGGAGGAATTACGAAGGGAATGGGGGGATGACGTTCTGAACATGTGGTTAAGGGGGCACGGACCAAAAAAGGTTGAGAACCACTGGCCTAAGATGTGTAGCCTAAAGCTACAGCCTAAGATGTGTAGCGCAGGACTCTTTGGGCACATGGAGCAAGAGCCATATTTATTATATACTACACGGTACTCAGTGGATGGTGTGGTCGGTCGCCGGCGGCTTTTATTTCCCAGGACCTTTCTTGGTACCAATTTTAGATCGGGTTCACCTGGAAGGCTAGGTCAAGTTTAAACATTCGAAATCGCCCCGAAGATGACCGAACTCAGTAGATCACCTGTTGTGCTTGCCAACGTCTAGCTGCTACCCTACTGTGGCTGCCTATGCTGCTTGGTATCCTGCATGGTTTAAAGAATTAACTGCGTTTCCTTTACAGGACGTAACAGTCAACTCCAGCATTGTTTGGCTGTTCGTGATTCCTGGGCAAGTTTACATTCAGTAGTTACCCTTGCTTTCTGAACGACCGGCACCTTTATCATTTCATAAAAATACCAACTCAGGCGGTCTGCTGCAAAACGCCGTGTTTCGAAAGTCGTATGCAGGTTTCCGAACTGCATCCGTAACCTCTTCGCCATGGATCAGGTATGGTGTATGGTACACATGGAAAATATCTGATCACATCCGGTGATTTAGGTGGGAAATAGTGCATTAATGTGTTCACAAGATCGAAGGGAAGAGACCAAGGAGAAGACCGAGAAGTAAATACCTGGATGGCATGGTCGAGACAGGAACATTGAACTTATCCACGACTCTGGTGATCGAGTGAAATGGCGAGTCATGACCGCCCACGCTTTCCGGCATGGCACATGATGGATGGATGGATGGATGGATGGATGGATGGATTAATGCCCAGTTTCTCTGTGCAGTTATTGTTTGTGGTAGCCGAGAAAGACTTATGTCAAGACGTCGTCTGGTATCATTTTCGCATAATCTAACATCTCCTACTTCATCTTTCCCCCCCCCCCCACTAATTTTCCTTTCTCTATCTCTCTCTCTCTCTCCCCCCCCCCCTCCCATTCCATTTAAATTGTTAACCACACTTAATCTCACGTCATGTGCGTGTTCGCAGATGAACCATTGAAATGCAGCGAGGAAAGAAACTGGTCAACGAACCTCACAAAGGCTTGACACGGTAAGAATGCAGTCGGTTCTATTTATCAAACTATGCCTCAATACCGAATAAGGTTTATCTTTCACCTTTGTGTGTGTGGTGTGTGTGTGTGTGTGTGTGTGTGTGTGTGTGTGTGTGTGTTGTGTGTTGTGTGTGTGTGTGCTACTATTTTATGGATTCACGTCATGTTTTTTTTCCCATATATTACACATTACATTTCGTAGCTGTAGATTAGATTTATCAGTTGTGAAGACCACCCTGGGACCCACCGCACGAGGATCTGCAGAAAACCCTCGCCAAATTCGTCACATCGGATCAGGGATCCTGTCCCACACAGTTACGAGACAAATGCAAGCCAGCGTGATTTCCCCGATACGGCAGACGCCATCATGTCTGCGTGACGTCACAAGATGGCTGCAGGCTAGGTTTGAGTCTCGAACTGTTAGCAATGGGAAATGGTGGAAGGGGATTTTGATAAGTGTGAACTAATATGTTTATATCCCTGAAAATACTCGGATGCGTGGGGAACTTTAGATCAGTTGAATAATGGGTTTTTCGAATATGTTACATTTGTGTGACATTCAGAACTCCCACGTAGGGGGCGGTTTTGTTGCAGGGGTTTTCAAAATGTTAAGATAAAATATACGCGTTTTATTATTGTCTGTATAGATGTTTTGTCGTTCGACATCTGGTTTAGAATATACGTAGATATAGAAAGAGTGTAAGTGTGAGGTTCATATATGATAGCCGGTGATAGAGTAGTTGCTAGGGCACTAGGCTGATATTATCATGAGCCCAATCTGGTGATGAAGATGAAAAGAGAGTTGTTGAAAGAAATAAAAAAAGGGGCAGTGAAATATTTCGGCCATGTTAAAAGACATATTTTTTTTATTTTTTTTTATTCGCATATCCTTTACAGGACATCGCTGTCAACAGCAGCATCACTCAGCTGTCTGTTGATTTCTTGGCAAGATTACGCTCAGTAGTTTGCCATTGCTTTCTGAACGGCCGGCTCAGTGTCCCGCAAGTCACCAGCGGGGGACGAATCGCTCCCAGCTCGCTCCCGCTACGAGACTCTGCGTGACAGACGGGATTACGGAGAAAGTGTTGTAACCCCTCAGCCAGAGAGACCGGCTAAAAGACATAACACTCATAAAAACCATACTGGAGGGTAATGTTGAAGGCAAGCGAGCAAGAGGTAGACAATTATAGAAGTGGGAAAATAACATCAAGAGATGGAGGAACAGCAATCTGACAGAATGTACAGTCAGGGTGGGGGATAGACAGTGTTGGAGATCCATTACAGCCAACCTTCACTGTGAAGATGGCACCTAATTAAGGTGTCAGGTGAAGGTTCGACGTTTGTGTTCGTCGTCCGCAAAAGTGAACGAACGAACGGACGAATGAGCGAACTTACTTGCTGTTTCTGTAGAGTGTGTTGACATAGTTGCCAGCAATTTATGGAAACTTCTAGAGACCGTCACTGCAGTTTTCTGGCAGAAACTGACTGTAGTTCAGGTGAATATCGATAAGGGTTCAGGTCAATGATCAACCATTCGTGGTACTGTTCACATGCGGAGCATTGTTATCCCCATGGACATTTTCTTTTCTTTTAAAAAAAAAAAAATGTTTGTTCGCGCTCTTTGAACTCAAGCTTGCTACGACTTTTAGAGCTCTGGACTGATGTTTGCTTCTGGATTAGCTTTGCCTATTATTTGTGTCCCTCGCCATCAGATGAAACCCCTCCGACTTGTGTGGTACTTGTAATATACGTCCACAAGTCAAGGACGAGAAGTCAAAATTTTAGTCCAGCAGACCGATATAGCGTTGAACCCGCTAACTCGATATCAGCACATCGGATTTGGCCCAGGTCGACCTCCAGTTTGCGTCTTCTTCTTCTTCTTCTTCTTCCTCTTCTTCTTTTTCCCCTCCATTTACCTCAGTGAAGTGTTGAGAGGAGATGTAATGATCTTGTATGCGCTCTTTTTTCTAACGCTCTTTGTAAATTGTTATTCATTTCTCTATTGTGGTTCTTGAAATCAGCACTTAGTCTGTTCCGTGGCCTCTCCTTTGTTCTATATATATTATATTTCTTCAATGTGGCTCTTTGTAATCAGAGCATTCTTGTGAGGTGGTCAAATAATCTAATCTGTTATTCTCTAATGAAGTGCACAACTGGTTCCGATCTAGTCGTCTTCTAATTTCCGAATTCCTAATTCTAGAAAAACTCCATTGTTGACATTTAGTAGCATGATGTCTATCAAAGACTAGTTCACGGTAATCGCATGGAGAAAAGATCGACCGGCTATTCCTCGGTACATTCAGGCCTACACAATGTGGTGATTCTATCACATCACATCTCAGGCCTACACAATGTGGTGATTCTATCACATCACATCTCAGGCCTACACAATTTGGTGATAATAGCACATCACATCGCAGGCCTACACAATGTGGTGATCCTAGCACATCACATCTCAGGCCTCCACCATGTGGTGATCCGAGCACATCACATCTCAGGCCTCCACCATGTGGTGATCCGAGCACATCACATCTCAGGCCTCCACCATGTGGTGATTATAGCACATCACATCTCAGGCCTCCACCATGTGGTGATTATAGCACATCACATCTCAGGCTCCACCATGTGGTGATTATAGCACATCACATCTCAGGCCTCCACCATGTGGTGATTATAGCACATCACATCTCAGGCCTCCACCATGTGGTGATTATAGCACATCACATTTCAGGCCTCCATCATGTGGTGATTATAGCACATCACATCTCAGGCCTCCACCATGTGGTGATTATAGCACATCACATCTCAGGCCTCCACCATGTGGTGATCCGAGCACATCACATCTCAGGCCTCTACCATGTGGTGATCCGAGCACATCACATCTCAGGCCTCCACCATGTGGTGATTATAGGACATCACATCTCAGGCCTCCACCATGTGGTGATTATAGCACATCACATCTGAGGCCTCCACCATGTGGTGATTATAGCACATCACATCTCAGGCCTCCACCATGTGGTGATTATAGCACATCACATCTCAGGCTACACAGTGGGGTGATCCGAGCACATCACATCTCAGGTCTACAGAATGTAGTGATTATAACACACCACGTATCAGGCTACACAATGTGGTGATAATACCACATAACAGCTCAGGCCTACACAATGTGGTGATAATAGCACATCACATCTCAGGCGTAAAGAATGTCGTGATCCTAGAACATCACATCTCAGGCCTACACAATGTGGTGATCCTAGCACATCACACCTCAGGCCTACACAATGTGGTGATTATAGCACATACATCACATCTCAGGCCTACACAATGTGGTGATTATAGCACATCACATCTCAGGCCTACACAACGTGGTGATTATACCACATCACAGCTCAAGCCTACACAATGTGGTGATTATACCACATCACAGCTCAGGCCTACACAGTGTGGTGATTATAGCACATCACATCTCAGGCCTGCACATTGTGATGATTATAGCACATCACATCTCAGTCCTACACAATGTGGTGATTATAGCACACATAAAATCTCAGGTATACACAATGTGGTGATTATAGCACATCACATCTCAGGCCTACACATTGTGGTGATCCTAGCACATCACATCTCAGGCCTACACAATGTTGTCATATACATTATTTTAAGAGGAGGGGTGGGTGGGGGTTCTTTATACGGTGGTATTGATCATCATCATCATGTGCCATGACGGTAAGCGTTGGCTATTGTAGGACGTTATCTCACACGATATCCGGAGATCAAATGTGTGCTCCTCCACAGATTAACCATGCAGCCAATCAAGAAAGCAGTCCACATTGTTTGGACACGTCAAGAAAAGGGGAAGGTTGGAGGACATCGTGACAACGGGAAAGTTGGAGGGAGGGAGGGGAGGCAGGGCAGTCCCTCCTTTATCGCCTGTTACGATATGCATGGTAGATTACAATGCTACTATTCCCTGTTCTTTGGACATTCCCTTTAGGCAATGACGATGCATCTGTCTTTTCCCCCTACACTTTACACATAATCCCAAAGAGCCTACAAAATGCCTGCCTTATAGTGCCATAACGGTACAGACCCAGCCAATCTGTCCGCCTGCTCGTTACCCACAACACTAGCACGTCCTGAGGAAAAGATCCAACAGATGATCCCTATCTTTGATTTTTTTTCTTTTTTTAAATTGAGGCATACCACTGTGCACGAAGCGTGCATGTTTTCTCCATTCTCAGCAAGCTTTGTGAGTCCGTTGCAACCACGCCATGTGTGTGCTGTTTGTCTCCCAGCCAGCAGACCGCTACTGTGAACGCCTCCACCTCCATTCTCAGATATCGTGGTATCATATGCCAGGTTGTAAAATTCAAACAACATCTGGTAACTTTTTGAAGCTACCTCGTACACACATACACCCGCAGTCACACTAGATCACCCTTACTTACTGTTAACACTCAACAAAATATAATCAAACACGTATGCCTTCTTTTTCCAAAACTTCATTCCAACATTTTATTATCTTTGCAATAAGGAGGAAAACGAGGAAAAGGAATTAGCTTTACACTTTAATTACATATTGCACTGCGTGACGCGAAACTATAGGATGTGACGTCAGCATTGTCTTGCCATGTGCGCGTGTGTGTGTGTGTGAGTGTGTGTGAATTAACTTGTTTCTCTGATACAATATTACTGCACGTGAACTAACCTACATCTATGACATATGATCTATCCGCTTGGCAGTGTGTGGTTCTATGTATTTGCTTATTTATTTCAGAAATATCTGCTCATATGTAAGCTTATTTATAATAATGTATGTATGTGAACTAATGGAACTAGTTGACAGACTGTCTGTGAATAAACTAAGGGCGTTAGAAAATGGCTGCCGCTGAATTATTTACCTGGGAAACATACTGTTATAAAATGCATATCAATAAGGAAATGTCTGTATATGAATTACTCATCTCATTGGCAGACTTTGAAGAAACGTGTTTGTTTGGGACAATGTCTGCCAGTGAATTAGTTTATCTCGTTGACAGACTGTATGTGAACAAGCTCATTTGTAGGAAAAAATGGACATCAGTGAATGTACGTTATGAGATAACACGGAGTCTTAATACTTGTTAATTAGCTAGTTGAGCGAGTTCGGTGTAAACTTCAGTATCTTTACAAATATATCTAATTCTGAATGAGTAAGTTCAGTGTAAACTCCAGTGTCATTACAAACATATCTAACTGAATGAGTAAGTTCAGTGCAAACTCCAGTATCGTTACAAACATATCTAACTCTGAATGAGTAGGTTCAGTGCAAACTCCAGTATCGTTACAAACATATCTAACTCTGAATGAGTAGGTTCAGTGCAAACTCCAGTATCGTTACAAACATATCTAACTCTGAATGAGTAGGTTCAGTGTAAACTCCAGTATCGTTACAAACATTTCTAACTGTGTTTCAATGGAGTGCCCTGTGTTTACATCTTTGGCTTCTCTGTTTATTGTATTTATATTGTTGTTTTCTTCATTTAAAAACACTCATTTGCTTCCCCCATCGAAACGCGAACCAGTATGTTGGTCAGTTATTTAGTGTAATCACCAAACTAACACAGAATGAAACATCGATGGCAGTATGCAAGCCCGACAATTCGATGAGCTTGAGGTCAGACATATTCCCGCTGCCTCAATCCCACTTCAGGTGGGACCTGTTTTATGCCACGGTCGAACCAGCCTCATAAAATTGTTACAAGAAAATGTTCTTGAAAATAAACCGATGACTTGTTACTAGTAACATCTGGCCTCTGATAACTGAAATTAGATTCGATTCGATTTTACCATTACCCCTACCCCGTTCAACCTCAAGGAGAAGTTATATTATGGTCCATCCTTGGCTCCGATTAATAATCTTGCTACTGAGTAGTTGCAAATAGCAGCTGACCATGGTTTTACCCTCGCACGCTGATTAATTTGAAAGTGATTGTTGTCTATAAGGAGTAATATCACTGAATTGTGTGTCAAACTTTATATCGGGGGTGAGGAACCACAATCATTTGGTCTGGAGATACCAAGGCAAATGCAGGCGGTACTCGAAGTTCAATAAATCAAGGAGTTTTTTTTTTTCATGGCAATATGCTTTTCTGTTAAGAGATTATTATCTTAATAATAACAACGTAAGTTCCGAGGGACAAGCAAGAAACTTCCATTATAACATAGGCAGGAGAGTACGAGTACATAAGGGGACAAACACGTATGCTTCTCATCGGCTGCCGCGAATGTCTGCTTGTATAGCAGTGACTCAGAGGACAGTCAGTGCCGGCAGGCTGGGAGTCTACACATTGCCAAACTGTTAAACTTAGAACTGTAGTCAAAGTAAAATATTGACCAAATATAGCAAATTTTTAAGTTGATAATTTTTTTATGACCTACGAATGATCTTATAAATATGGAAATGGCTAATGGCAGAAAAAAAGGCGGGGGGGGGGGGGGGAGGAATGGTTATCCACTCCTTCTTTATATCCTCAGTATGTTTTGATTAAAATAAAAAAATAAAAATAAGTCCTCAACTGTTCATAATGAAGATGTATGTATATGTCACAAACTATGTGATTGTAGCCCGACAACCAAATTACTAATGCTATGTCATCTCACTTTCTCTGTTTCGTGCTTCTCCTTATTATTATTATAGTGTTATTCGCGCATTCACCAAGTCGATTGTGAACGCTGTGTATATATGTGTGTGTTTGAGCAACATAACCGGCCACCGTTTCATCTACTTTAATTGCAAATCTGAAAACACGTGAAAAAATATCTACAAAACTAGAGTATCTACATTCTTACATATAGAACATTGTCATCACTTCTATGTATCTCAAGGATCCTGGTTTATCATGGCATACATTGGTATTGTTTTCAGGAAACATGGTAAAGTGTATTGATAATTTAAACTGTTCCAACAGTTACATACACATTATGACATCACGAGCACAGAGACACACAAAGCAGAGTGACTACCGAAGGTTGTTGTTGCCATCTACATTTCCGGGTTGTTGGGATCTACTTTTTCGGTTTGTTGCGATCTACATTTCCGGGTTGTTGGGATCTACATTTCCGGGTTGTTGGGATCTACTTTTTCGGTTTGTTGCGATCTACATTTCCGGGTTGTTGCGATCTACATTTCCGGGTTGTTGCGATCTACATTTCCGGGTTGTTGCGATCTACATTTCCGGGTTGTTGGGATCTACTTTTTCGGTTTGTTGCGATCTACATTTCCGGGTTGTTGCGATCTACATTTCCGGGTTGTTGGGATCTACTTTTTCGGTTTGTTGCGACCTACATTTATATTTCAGTATACATGGCATCGTGGGAAGCTCGCGGGCTTTCGCTGTTCAGGCCTGAGGGTGAATTGTGAAGGTAGACTCTTGCCTTGGCCTTGTCAACAAGTAGCCTGACCATGGAGGTTATGGCTATAGCCTTACTGGAGGCAGAGACTTTCACTCAAGCATGCTGTCTCAATGTCTCAATAAGTATACTATCTCTCGCGACCCCCGATCCTGGGGTAGTGGATCGAACCTCTAGTCTTCTAGGATTCATTCATTCATTCGTTCAGTAGCATGTCCTTTGCAGAGCCTCGCTTCCATAACAACCTTCCGGAAAATCTCTCGATCATAAGCAAGATGCTCCGCGTCCGATACACCCATCTGAAAATCATCCGCCACATCCTGCACCCACCTTCTCTTTGGCCTTCCTCTTCCTCTCTTCCCAGGCATATACCCCTCCATTATTGTTCTCTCCAAACTTTCGTGACGTTTCAAGTGACCAAAATATTTCAATTTTCTTTGTTTTGTTTTCTTTGTTTCTTCTAGGATAAGGACGAAAACCTTGAGGACCCGTTGATGACGTTAAAAGTCATTCTGCAGTTGGAAATTGAAAATAGTAGGCCGAACCACCGCTGCCTTGCCAAAATTTCAAGAGTGAGAAAGCTACACACACAAAATAATACATTGCATGTGGGATTCTAGTACACACAAAGTTAGATCTGCGCAGAGACTATGGAGTTCATGCGCTCTGCTAAGATTAGCTTTATATGATCTATGAGAGAAGATTAGAGTACTTTTAGCTATATATGTGTTCAATAGTAAAGATACTTAACCAAAACCAAAGGAAACTGGCCCTGTCGCTGAATGATAACGATGATGGTGATGATAACTAAGACGAGGACGTTGACAACTTTAGTCACATAAACTATACAATCTGGAACCTCATAATAACAATATGTCACATACGTCTCATAAAGCATAACAATAACGTATTTATTAACACCACAATTTACCTGATAACGGATTGTCCAACGCCATTAATTTCATACAAGATATTTGTTATATAGCAAAAACGAAACAATACTGTGAGAATATGTGTCGTGACTTTTATGGCAATAACATATTTGAACATATGAGAGACCAGTGGCGGATCTACATTTTGGCGGTATGTAGGTTGACCTCTTGAAGAGCTCCCCTGTTATGAATGCAGGATGCAAATAGTTGAATGTCAGTTTTGATGAAATTCTTATATGTGTGCATCAGGGAAACCACACAGACATTTTGGCAAAGGCAAGAGCATTTTCACTCGATTTATTGAATTATTGTAGCCTCCGTGAACTTGAGGGATCATAAATCACCCCACCACCAGGTAGATGCGCCTCTGTAAACGATCAAACAATCTATAAATAGCAAAGAACAAATTCCGTACGTTACTCACACATACAGACGCGAAGAGAGTTCACAATCATGAAAAAGAAAACTAAGTTTATAATAAATATTCTACTGAAAGCACTTCATAAAATCTACATTTATAGACAGTTTAAGAATTCATTTTATGTGAAGTTATTCAGGCGTGATCAAAGAATATAACTAAACTAAACTTAATTGTTTTGACGCATTCTGTTTCAGTGACGTCACCATTCGTTCATTCCGTATTCTATACATCCTATTCTAATTTTCTTATCTATTTCGATGTCAATCAGTTGTCTCCGTATGCTATTTTGGGGTTTTCTATACATCAAATTCGACTGCCTTGGCGTCGTTCTATTTTATGAAATCAGTATACATTCATTTGGTATTCTGTATCATTCTAATTTTCTTATCTATTTTCATGTTAATCAACATACAATTCGAATGTTCTTATGTTGTTCTATTTAATACCATCACCACACGTTCATTAGGTATTCATCACATTCTAATGCTCTTGTCTTTTTCAACGTTAATAAATCTTTGACATGCGTTCTTTCGAGTATTCTATACATCAAATTCGAATGTCCTCGAATAGTCCTTTTTAATCAGGTTACCATATCCAGCGGATATTTTAAACATCACATTCGTTGTTGTGATGTCTTTTTTATCACATTACCAAGATTTCACTAAACACTCTAAACATCAAACTCTATTTTCTTGCCTCGTTCTATTTCAACCTTATCACCACACATTTCTTGGGTATTCTTTACATCACGTTCTAGTGTTCTTTTCTTGTACTATATAAACCAAATCAAATTAAGTTCATTTGGGTGTCTATATATCACATTCCAGTGTTCTTGTTAATTACTTTCTTGTGCCATATTAACCAAAGTAGCATAAGTTCACCGAGGTATTCTATGCAATATATTACAATGTGTTTGCCTAGGTCTATTTCAATCTTATCACCACAGGTTCATTCAGTATTCTACGCATCACACTAGCATGTTATTTCGGTGTTCGGTATTAGTCAAATTACCAAGCTGTTATTGGACAATCTATACATCACATTCTAATATCTTTACCATTGAACTATAGCAATCAAATCAGCATACATTAATTTGGGTATTCTTTGCAATACATTCTAATCTTATTGTTTCGTTCAATATAATCACATCAGTATATTCAACACACGCATGAACATCTGTGATTTATTCTATATAATTCAAATCACCCTATACAAGCATTGGGTTTTCTTTTCATCACATTCTAGTTTTCTTGTCAATTTCTAAGTCAAATAATTTTCTCCACATGCTCTTTTGGGTGTTCTGGACACCAAATTCGAGTGTTCTTGTGTCCTACCTTTCAACCATATCAACACGCACATTTGGTAATCTATACATTTCATTATAATTTATTTATTTTTGCTTCATGCTTCTTCAATGTGCTCAAAATTCGTTGGACGCACTCAAAAACAGCCATGTAACTATCTAATTTGTGTAAGAAAGTTTCAGGGTGTGGAATAAGTAATTTCATTGTAGTCTTTTTAAACAAGTTGGTACAGAATGGCTTAAAACCGAAAATTCCACCACATGACAACATCCAGATTACCTCAAGTGACTTGAATGATATACGATCCATATAGTTTACTTATTCTGGCCTTGCAGAGTCTCAACTATTGAAGCTACTCTAACTAGAGTGTGGTAAATTTGGGTCAGTATTTAAGCCACTTTAAATTGTCCAGCGTAGACTTTGAAGCAAACAATGCAAAATAATACGAAGTAATGCAGCTTTACAGAACACAATTACGGAATGTTGTATAAAGCTGCCTTACTCGGTATTATTATATATTGTTTACATCTCTACAGCTTTACCGCGGATCCAATAATTTTATTCATATCTTGGGGCTGAGAATATTGGTGGGAGTTTTTATTGTCATCTTGTTTTTTTCCTCTAATTTGTCAACCATTTCTTTCCCTATTCATGTTATTTATATCTGTAATTCTTATGTTTGTGTATTTACATTTTTTTTTACTGAATGACACATTAAATCAAAATGCTATAAATCTCATGTAATTCATGCTTCTTCTAATTATAAATTTAATGAAGTCTTTTCTTTTATGTTGCATATCCTTCGCCGGACGACACTATCAACTTCCAAGTTGTTTTTCTAGGCAATTTTACGTTCAATAGTTTGCCATTGCTTTCTAAAAGAGAAATCAATATTTAAGTCCTGTTGACTGGTGTATGAAAGTAACCCACTACCCCGCTGTCAAGCGCAAAGATAGTTCATTAAGTCTACGTTGATCTAAGGAGATGTATGTACTTAACTGATTAACTGCCATGAAATGATTAACCGTCTTAAAGCACTTCCCGTATCTGACATGGGTTTATATACAGTAGTTCTCCCTACGTAACCCCTTTTAATTTGATACATAATGCTACACCATGTTTGATCCCTTATTAATCACTTTCAAGTCATCACAGTGACACATCCCTATTTGCCATTTTCCGCCACCCATTTTTGTTTGGTCCAAATCTAATATGTGTTTGGCACTGAATCTGTTAATATGTTATCAACTGTTTTGGTGCAGATGCTTGAGTGAAGTTGTGTGAGCTGGTTTAGATCTTCCATACTTTTCTGTTTGTATTTCTTGATGTTATGTAAATTGTCTTGTATATTACAGTGCTGAGCCCACAGAACTCAGTTAGATGTGTAACAATACCGTTTCAAAAAAGGCAACCAGACATCTAACCCCATGCGCCCATCATTTTCCCCAAATAGTCCCCACACTAGGTTAAGAACCACTGATATAACCGTATAGTTTAGCAGTAGGTATAACAGCGTAAACATACATATAGTAAAAGACGCGATCTTTAGAAATAATCAGAGAATAGAACAAATTGCCCAAACCACCAAAAGCACATTGTGCGGTAAATTTGAAAACACGGCAAGGTATTGTCACTGAGTCTAACAGAACAATAGCACAAAATGAACAATTAAACAAGTCTATAAAAACATACGCAATCCAGTTTTTCTATGTGTTGTAAATGAGTGAAAAAGAAAGTATAGAAAATCTAGAATTTGGTTGGAAGAAAGAAAAGGCTGTTACATCCTTGAAGCGCAAAGACGTGTCAGGCCTCTCTGAATCATTTAAGAGGCTGCTGTACAATGGGTGGTAAATGGGGACAATTTTATACTCAGTCTGTTCCGTTATACAGCAACTCAATGTATTATACAAGTACTCATGCATGAAAATACAAAAGGTTGATAATTATGGACAATAACTTAAGACATATACCCGAATGATCATCTCATAAATACATAACATCTTTGTGTACATCGTATATGTTGTAACAATCTTTCACAGAGAAAACATTGATGATAATAGTATATACCAGCGCATAATTTACAATTACATAAATATGAGAAATTAACATAATTTACATGCAATTAATTACATGATACTTTTCAGCTTTACACGTGTAAACGAGTGCACTTGTGGCTCAAGAAACTGAAGAAGTGAATTGGCTAGTAAGCTTGCCTCCTGGCCCGGAGGTCATTTGTTCCGATTCCCATTGAGGCGAACAGTTATTTTAGCTGACCTGGTCTTTAAGGTCGACCTGGCTTCAAATAGGTACCACCAAACGTTCTGAGAAGGAAAGGAAGCTGGTGATATTAACCACACCAGCCGCCGAGCGTAGATTGATCTATACAAATATGGGTCTAGCACTATATACTCACTAAACCTCATGGCGAGAGAAGAGCCCTATGCCTTTTACTAATATTTATGGCCCCAGTAACGTGTGAGAGCTTTGCTTATTATTAGATACATAAATTAATAGGTGTTACGTAACATTTACATTTCTACCAACACTCTTCTATCGGTGTCAAACATGGACACTATCTAAATCTAAAAATAGGAAAGTTCTTGCATACATTAAAGCTTGAGAATATCTGGGAGATTCGTTAGAACAGACATAATTAGACATAAAGACATGAGAAACACCCTAATCACCAAGTCGTGCATTGGACTTATTATATTGTCTGTCTGTGATTTCTTGGCAAGTTTACGTTCGGCAGTTAGCCGTTGCTTTATGAACAACCGGCACACATTCCATTTTATGAAAACCAGTGTAAGGCGGTCTGCTGTCAATTATCCCGCAGCCGTGTTTCGAACGCGTTGTGTGGGATTACGAATTGCGTCCGTAAACGCCTTGTCCACGTAGCCAGCATTGGACTTATAGACAAATAAGGTGGTTTCGCCATTTTGCAAGAATGAAGCCAAATCTGCAATTACTCTCTGTCTACTATCTAGGAAACACTGGCTGGGGTAGCTAAGATAAGACTAAGGATTGGATAGGTAGATTGTATCAAGGATATTCTACACACACACAGACTCGATGCCGAAAAGGAAACACCAGGCTTGAGTTCAAAAACTATTCAACTCTCCAATCAGTAAAAATAACGACCATAAGTGGAAACTGAACAATGAATCTAACGTCATAAAGTTAAAATAACTATCGTGGACGCAAACTGGACAATGAGTCTAAACTCATATACTTAAAATAGCGATCGTGAGTCGAAGGAAACTGGATAATGAAACAAAGGTATTTCAGAAGACACACCATTATTGCCGGGTATTTTACAGAAAAGAAAATCAAACAACATAACCTGTATATAAACGTGCACTACAAACAGCCAATGTGACTGCGACAGCTAAAAATACTATTTTTCCTTCGAGATTCATGGTCGCCAAAAGTGTACTCGTTTCAAGATGGCTGGGGGGAACATGTTATGTAAAAATGGTGTATAAACATCCCGATAAAGTATGTTTAAATCTGGTATATTTAACACTAGTTCTAAGATACAATTATAAACACAACAACAACGATTATCTTTTTGCACAGCAACGGGGAAACAGATATAATTAGGTCACGTAAAAATGTTGACTTTTAATACATCTTCAAAAGCATCGGTTGTAACAGAAAATTATGTACACGTTTAACGTTGTCTTAAGGAGATTATATTAGGAAGAATAACACTGTTTTATAAACATAGTGAATCACTGAAACAATTGTTCATAAGGAAAACTTATAATCATCATCAAGTGGTTCAATATGGGGGATGTTACTGAATCTTTCAGATCATTCCTTTCCATAATTGCATGTCTTGTGCCGCTCTCTTTCTCTTCTTCTTTCCATCGTTTGAAACGTGTCTTTTAATGCACTGTAGTCTATGGTATGAATTTAACTGTCTTTTTTTTTTTAGTTCAATCAATTTGCTTTTAAAAAGTAACAGAGTTCAATGGAGTTTATCTTCCACTGTCGTCTCTCTAGGTCAAAAGGTTTGCTTAGATGTGTTGTATTTTGAGCAGTCTTGGAGTATGTGATCTGCTGTCTGCGGCGCCAGTTCCCACTAGCACACGGCTGATTCACCAAATCTTGAATTTTATAAACATGTGGTTGCATAATCTATTGTGTCCTGTTCGGAGACGCAGAATAATGATTTGTTCTGGTCTGTCTATAAGGTGGTCGTCTTGAATAGGGTTTGATGGCTTCCGCTCTCTTTATTTCCATGTCTGCCGTGATAGAGAGGTGCATGCCTGCATTATATATGTTTTCCTACGCCTAGCTTTCCCTGGCTTACCGATTAACTGTCTCCTAGTACTCTCTTTGGAAGGGTGTAGGTAGACTCAGCCTAAGATGGGTTACATAAAGGCGAAGAGAGTGATTTTTTACGACATCAACCAACGAGTTTCCATTGGTATATAAACCATTAGGCTAGTACCATTTACCAAATAGCTTCATGGTGTGGGACATGGTCCATTACTTTACTACTGACTCTCTTTAGTGTTTCTTCGGGCCATAGATTGTCGCTCTTTGCCTCGTACTCAAACATGACCTTAACATCCAAGCCCCTGACAGAGACTAGCATTTATGTATCAAAGATAGGGAGCTTCCGTTGAATCGTTTCCCCAGGACAAGCTGGTGTGTCGGGAACCGAACAGGCAGAGAGATTGGCTGGGTCTGCATCCCTGGGCGGGATACTGGTGGGCGATCAGGCAGACGTGGTCAGGGCTCTGTGGCCTCCTGTGAATTGTGTGGAAGAACAGATACACTATCATTATGGCCTGGAGACAATGGTGCAGCAGGGAGTGACCAGAGAATCTGGCCGATACTTAGCGTTCCGAGGAAAGGCCAGCGGACACATACTCAAACTGCAACTTGCGTGATGAGCAATATGACTCTTCGCTGGTTGTTGATGTTTAGGCCAGATCTCGTATGGGAATGCCTCGAGTGTTTTGATGTCAGTACTTAACTCATCTATGCATTTGTGGTACTTTAAGAAAGTTTATGAAGCAACAATAAAGCCTGGAAATATGTAATCAACTAGAAGGACAGTAGTCCAACACACATAAACACAGACCATGTGAGCACGTACGCACACACACGCACGTACACACACACACACACACACACACACGTCACAGATTTATGTTGGAGATTTAAAAGCCACCGAGGTAATACTGAGTCCATTGTCACGGATGTCGTTAGCTTTCATGGCTTGTAACAGGGGGAAGGGAATGGGAAACTCTCTCTCTCTCTCTCTCTCTCTCTCTCTCTCTCTCTCTCTCTCTCTCTCTCTCTCTCTCTCTCACACACACACACACACACGTGCTCGCACATCCGGCTCTGAGTTAAAAATAACTTAGCAAAGCTGATGCTTTTACTGCGGGGGAAAAAAGGGGAAAACCAAGGGAAAAGAGAAAGAGAGCTTTCACCTCACAATGTCATGATCTAGTATATGGGAAGACCTATAACTTCAAATCCAAGTGGCAGAATCGGTCAAATAATTAATTTTACACACACAATCACACATATGCGCGCATATATATATATATATATATATATATATATATATATATATATATATATATATATATATATATATATATATATATATATAGTGGACGCACTATAATATATTATCACTGCTGCTGCCAGTAAGAGGAAGCAGTCTAGACTGGCACTACCCTGTTGTCTGTAGTGCTCAGGTTCAGACCGATGTCTCGGGGAATTGGGACAGGTTTGGCTATAACTGGTGGAGACTTTTTGAGCAACGGGGAGCTGGCGGGACTCGGAGTACTGGCTCCAGAATGGCCACCATCGGGGGAGGAAGGAATACCTGGGCTGACTGGATTTGGAGCGTACGGGTGATATCTGCTGGGCGGGGATCGAGTTTGAAACATCTGGCCTATGGATGTGTGCCTCGGGGAGAAAGCCAGATGATACGAGAGAGGGAGGGCGGAGGCTGCGATAGCTCTGGCCACGGCAGCTGGATGAGGGGTTGGATAAGTTTGAGAGACGTGAGGATTGGGGAGCGAGGATGTTGATGATGATCCTGTTGGGGAGCTTTGAGGTGGAGTTGATGACAAAGGTGGAGTCGATGATAACGAGGAGATGGTCGATGAGGGGATGTGGGATACTATGTGTGAATGGGACGTTACTGTGTTAATGTATAATGACGTCACTGGGTGATGAAAAGCCGAGGCTGTGGCGTCAAAGAGGTTTGGATGACACATGGGGAATAACGCGTGCGCAATTGGTGACCTCTGACAAACGGTAACGTTCGGGGGACTTCTGGCATCTTTACACAACAACTTCTGTTCTTGAAGAAACCGATTCTCTTTCTCAAACAAGTCTCTTTTCTCGGATTCTGTTCGTAATAAATGATGATAGTGGGACTGTTGTTTCAAAATGTCTTCTTGTCGAGAGAATGAGCCATCACGGTGCTGTTGCAACAGTGGATGATGATGGTGATGTTGATGGCGAGCGGAGTGTGAAGAATGACCACCGTGGTATTTGGATGGGGTGTCCGATTCTGCATCTGCCTGGTAACCGTTGGGCGAATATAATGGTACTCTAGAATTGTGAATTAAAGCCTTGTTGGGGGCGTGGTAAGCAAATGTGCCATCTGTCAAATGACGCTTGTCCTCTCTGTGATTTCTTTGGTCAAGACTATCCCCGATACGCCTGCTTAAAGATGGATTGACGTTATCCAACGCATACTGTTTACACCTACTTTGCGAGTCTTTATTTTTATGTATACTATTCACTTCCTCTTCAACCATCTTGACACGGGCAGAATCACAGTCGACTTGATGGGCGGGGCTACTCTGTGGATTGGGCGTGGTCTTGCCAATCAGACTCTCAGCACTGTGCTTAAGGACCGGTTTCTCGGGCTTCATTTCCGATATCGACTTAGTTTCTTCTTCGCGTTTTGTGTCCCTTTCACCGTCAGCGAGTGGAGAGCTGGAAATAATACTTTCACTGCCGTGATTAGTCTCACCACGGACTCCTTGAACCGTTGCATCAATGACAACGTCAGTGTCATCACCATTAGCAGCAGATGCATCGTCAGCTTCATTCACCACCGAGGGGCCTGTACTGCCAGCGTCATCTTCGCCTATGTGGACATCATCTGTAAGGAAACAATACGCACATCGTTTCACAAACAACACAATAAGGAACGCAAAATCTGCAATCTGCAAAATCTAGCCATGAAACAACTAAAAGATGTAACGGTTTATAACTCTACAAGAATGCATGATGAATAATTAAGTAATCTAATCTTTTTCCAAAGAAATGACCAGGCTTGGGTTCGTTACTTCTTTCCTGATGAAAACGTTTCAGTTTGTTAAACTTCAGTATGACGTGTGGGGTTGATAATGACCATATGGTTAGGTTGGTATTGATTCTAAACCAAACAACTCTAGACACGTTGATCTGGTATTCTTTATATGAATAAATCGCTGATTGTCTTCAGGTCCCAAACATTATTACCGTTACACACTCTGGTTGTTGTTAATATCGATATTTGTGACCTAGTTGTTATTTTAGATGATAGTCTACTGGTTGTTATTTCAGAAGTTTCTGTCCTTGTTACTTTAATGTTTCTTTCTTGTTATTTTACATGTTTCTGCTCTAGTTGTTACTTAAGATTTCTCTGTCCTGGTTGTTATTTTATATGATTCTGTCCTAGGTGT